>JAWWES010000168.1:36990148-37013676 GCA_035583135.1 Lophotriccus pileatus | reverse complement strand
TATTCCCAAAAAATATAAAGACAACATTTTTAGTTATAAAGAATGTACAAGAAGCCAATAAAAAGAGTAAATTAATCTGATCTTTCATATTAATAGAAGATTAAATTACTGGTAGATCAATGGTTGAAATTTTTTTTAGTTTCTAGATGTCTGCAATTTTTTCCCCAAACTTGGCAGTGATACTTGTAAAAAACACAAAGGGAAAGAAACGAGTCTGTTTTCTAAAGTCCCACTAGGTAATCAGAAAATTCAAGTGATAAAAAAGGTCAAATGTTAACGAGTTTTCAAAATACAAGTTATTTTATGTTTCTTATATAATATTTTCACTTTTTCAGAAGTTCTATCACAGCAACACGCCTACAGGTGAATAGGGATAGGATTATGAGGGAAAACGTAGAGAGAATTCATATACATGCTACAGCTGAATACACTCAGCTATTGTATCCACTAGAAATACAAAAGAGGAGTATGTAAATCACACAGTATGATTCACTTTTATTTAATATGTGCTAATAGAACTGATTCTGCTTGCCTCACTGTCAAGGACAGACATTTCCCGTGACCGCAGTGATGCCAGATTAGAACCCAGAAGCATCCCCCATGGACAATTTCAAAAAGCCATTTGAGAAAATTCTGTATCATTTAAGCATACAAGTTGTTAGAGAGGAGTATAGATAACTAAGGACCACAAGCAACCTTGTACAGAGCTTACTGTCTAAAGCAGACAGAATGTGGCTGAATACTGTGCAGATCCATATTTTCCAGAGTCACAGAACCTACAAAATGAAACCTTTCTTATCCATGTTGTTACTGCTGATGGCCTAATAGGAATTAAGAGGTTGCTCCTTGGCTCTCAAGAAACCTTGGCTCTCAAAAAAAGTTGTGAAGTGGGGGAATTTGGTCACCCTGATGAACTCTACATATTCTGTCCTGCATGATTTTGACCTGTGTACATTCCTTCATTACAGAATCCATATGCTATCTTCTGTGCCCCTTGCCAGCCCTGCCCACACAGTCAGAGCCAAAGCTGGAGCTGGCCTTTGAAGACGTTATAATTTTGTAAAACTTAGAGTATAACTGTAATACAATATGGTCTTCATAGAAATGAGTGAAAATGAAAGAACATAGAAAGTAAACTTTTATCTTTACTATAGACTTAAAATTGCATAAACACTTCTTCTTTATATATGAATATCACATTCTGGTATTTATGTTGCAACTAGCCAGACAACATTTGCTAATAACAGCTACTTTTAATACAGCATATCAAACTGCTTAACCCCTTGGCTTGCCGGGCAGTTTAAAAGCTCCTACTGTGATGTTTTTGTTCTCACATATGTGCCAGTAAAGGCTGTCACAGTCCTCATTAAATAAACAGACATACATGCCAATTAATAATTTAATTAACAGGAAGAATCTTGACATAAAGCTAGGAGGTGAATTGCTATCTTAAAATAGCAAGTGAACAGGTTTTAGTCCCACCTCTAAAGTTATGCCACTGTAATGAGATTGCCTATCTGCAAATTGTTAGGGTTTTATCTTGCTGCCACAAAAAGTTGTCCATTACTATGTACAGTACTGTAACTTAAGGCATAGGACTTAAAATAAAGCTATATCTTTTAAGTTTGCAGTTACTCCCAATATTTTATGGATCTAAATTTTTCCAGGATTATGTCTGACATCTGTATTTGAAGCATGCCTAGCTTTATAGCTTTTTATTTGGATGAACATTATTGTTTCAATATTCCAAATATGACACTACTGCTACTATTTTGAAAAATATTTTTTTCCACTTAAATATTTACCTGAATATTCAAATGTGTGTATACTTTTCTGTTCGTTTCTAGCAGCATAGAACATTTCTGACATTTGGGTTGGGATGAGTCCCCTGAAATTCAAACGGTGCTTTAGGAAGGTATAGATATCTCTTCTTGATGCAAACAAGCATCAATGTTGGCTAACAGCATCAAAATTATTTCTCCATGAGAAGCAGATACACTAGAAGTTCTAATGGAAATATTTGGATCACTTCTTCTCTTCTAATTTGGGCATACACTGCCAAGTCTCCCTGCACAACATTTCTGTTATCTTCCCTTCCTTGCTCATCTACTCAAGCAGAACTTTGTGAAGACTCCCACCAACATGTATCTCGACTTCTGTCATCACTTCTGCTGCTGCCCTGCAAACAGCAGATACCTTGTCTATTTATTAAAAAATGGTATTAAAATTAGGCATTCTCCAAGCCAATAACCCTCTAATGCCATGCTTACTGCCACTTTCTCTCTCTTACATTTTTCTTACTGAATTGGGTACAAGGTACATTTCCAGGTACTGTCTTGCCCATTCACCCTCTCTTACTTCGTATACGAATACTCATGGTCTTTTCCTATTCCGCAAATCATAGCACTTCTGATATATCAAAATTATCCAGGTACAACTTTATGAAATTCTAGTTGCTGCACTTCATGCACCCACATGACATTCCCAAGCACCCACAATGTCATCTTTCATCTTTAAATGAAATTCGTATTTGAAAGTCAACTCTACTAATGAAATTTCAATAAAATCCATAGCAGATGTGAAAGGTCAATGTTTCACTGCAATCTGAAGAGAAGTGATTTCTGCAATAAACATTTCTTAAAATCATAGAAAGAAGAAGGACTACTCAAAATATTTTAGGTACCAGTCCTGTTAAACTTGTGTAGCACTGACAAAACCGTTGAGTGTGGGTGTAGGATTCCAAGCAGTACAGTTCCTATTTCTGTGCAAATTCTGTAATGATAAAAGATATATAATTTTGCAAATGTACTATATTCCTTTTCCTCTCAAGTCCTTTTTTTTTTTTTTTTTTACCTCTCTGGTGTAGTTCTGAGGAAAGATAAGTTGTGAACTACCAATGATTTCAAACCTTGTGTCCACATAACAGAACTATACCTTGTGACTTAAAGCTGTATTTTGACTGACTAGGTCTGCACATTTGGCCTCTCTAGCCAAGACAATATTGACAGCATAAAACTTCTAAACAAAAAATCTAAAAGGGCATCTTTGAATCAGACGCCTTTCTTGTCCAACTGTTCTCTTCATTATCTGTAATTTCAGGCAAGCAGTAAGACTTCTGGTTCAAAAAACAAAGAAATAAATGGACATTTTCTTTAGGCATATTCCTGTCCCTCTTTCACAGTTCTGGATGACTACTGTCCCCTGGTGTAGATTCACTTCATACAATGCTCATAATGCCCCTGCCTTTCTGGATTCTCTCTCACTACTAGTATTCCCATTGTTGCCCCTATAAAAGCTAACAGTGTAATTTTACAGTGAGATCAGCTAGCATAGAAATGAAGCTCAAGGATATACCAATATCAACATGTAGCTGTTTAGTGTATTCAAGAAAGTGCCCATGTTAAATTTGTAAGGTTTTTTTTATACAGAAGGAAATGGACTAGTAATGCATTAGCTTTTCAAAGCACATCTAGGATAATCAAGAGTGCAGAAAATAGAAAGAGAAAACAAAAAAAAAAGAAAAAAAGAATAAAAATGTATGATTTAAAAAAATTTCCATAGCCCATAATCCTTTTAATAAAGAATGCGATAAAAGCTAGAAACACCCACCAGTTCCAGAGATAATATAAATGTTATTTTAAATACCAAACTCTGCCCTCAATTACATTCAAGCAAAATCAGATCAGATTTTAGTTGTGGGTAAGCACTGCATGTTGCCCATTGCAAAAGCAATTCCCTTCTGTTTCAGTGAGCTATTCAGTTTTGTTATGAAGAAGTGAATTTATAGTAGAGAGGAACTATTTGCTCATTTTCTGTATAGAATCTGATTTTACCAACAAAGTAATGTAACATGGAAGTGCGATTATTTAAACCAGCACTTCACTACACAGAAGGCTTTTCAATGCACTGCTCTTGCCAGGCTTGTCACAATGACTGACATTTTCTAATATTGAACTGAAAATAATATGGATATTTAATACTGCAGAGTTTACATCAAGTAGAAGAAAAGTGCTATTGTTTATCAGCAATATACTTCTGATGGCATATATCAAGATAGACATAATTATTGCTGTGATGAAACATGATTATCAAATAATGGAATAAACACATCCGTACAATATTTGCAATGTTGCATATCAGATTATTTGAAATTCTTGTAAATCCCTATTCTTAACCATTTTCTGTGCTTTCCACTTGAATTTTGACTAAAATTTACCTTTTAGATCTGTTATGCCACTCATTAATTTTTTACAATATCCATCTGTGCATTGCAATCTCTATTCTCCATGGCTCCACATTGTTTTGGCTAACTAACAGGCCCATATGTTGCCTTAATGTATTTCTGCACAATGTTTGTGCTTTTGGAAAAGAAGGGGGGAAAAAAAACCACAGGGAAAAACCACAGGCCTAAATAAGCTATAAGGAGCATCCACATACAGTTAGACTGTCGTTACTGAGTCTGGAGACATTATGATTCTGCTGCGACAAGCAGCATTTGTCTTCATTTTGTCTGACTGTCCTCATGTGTTATTATTAGTGGCTGTCAGGCAGCAGCAGAAAAAAAAATAGCATCACTTGACTAAGAAGTTGAATGCATAAATGCAATAACTACACACTGGTAGCTGAGGAAAGGATGTCTGCTAAGATGGTCTAAATGCAAAAACTCTCCTATAATTACATTTAAAAGGGAAAAAAACCCACGTATCTGGCAAAACATAAGCATCCCTCCTCCCTTCTGCTTGTATAGCTAAATTAGGAACTAATTACAAATACAACTTAGCAGCCTCTAAAGAAGTTGCTTTAAGAATGTCCTTTCAGAATATCAGTTTAGTTTAATAGCAAGAAAACAAATATGTTGGAATATTCACATCAAGTCATGTTTTTCTGATAATGTTGATAAATATGAACATTTTAAAGATGAGTTCCTTATCATACAGAAGTTCGCACTGAAATATATTTTTGTATTTAGCCCTTTTTAAAGCCCAAAGCAGAAAACTCTTCCTCTGTAAGAAGGAGAAATCACAGGCTTTCTACCTGAGATATGTAAAGATGGTTAAAAGTGGGTACAAGCTTACAATATTCCTAGCTTTAAAGGGATAAATTATCTCTCTCTGAGAGTACATATATTTTGAAAATACATACACAGAAACATTTGCAGATCATCTTTCTTATGACAACCAATTGATCTGTGCAGTCCCATAACAAACTGATATGCCATGAAACTTATGTCATAATTGCATTATTTCACAATCACTTATTTAGGTAAACATATTTCACTTAAGGATTAATAATCAAATGAGTGCCACTACAAAGAAAGTTTTGTCTTCAGCAATTAAAAAACCAAAACCAAACAAAACTCCAAACAAACAGAAAAAAACCCCATAACAAATCAGTGGTTAAATGAGGGTCCTGCTGCAGTCAGAGGTAAAATTGCCATTTACTTCATGGAACTATTTCTATTGCAAGAAGGCAAGCAAACAAGTTATATTGGGAATCAAAACAAAATAACGTGTAGCAGATAGTACTGACAAGTTTCCCATGAGCAGCCTTCAATGAGACATGCAGCTATTAGGAATTTTGCCAGTACCTGAAAGATCTGATAGCAGATCACCATTCATATTAGCTAGGAAAAGATGCTTAGCACTCTCTGCTGCTCCTGTTTATCTGTTTTTATTTTAGGTTTGTGGGTAGCTACCAAGTTCCAATTTCCAAAATTAACCTGTGCTTCTAGCTGTTTTCATTTGGAAGCCTTCTACTGGTTTTTCCCTTTGAAATCTGACACTCCAGCAGATCCAGAGATGTGAGTTGAAAGGGGAGCTCTAGTTCACAGTTTTGCCATCAGTGGTTTAACCACTGGATTTTCTAATCTTGGTCAGATTTTATACAAAGTTCAAAACAACAGTAACTCACTATCCTTCACTTACACACACCATAAACCTGTTCACCTTCACAAAATACATATATTAAATGCAAATACACTCGAAAACTGATGCAGACAGAGACTTAATATTTTGCTCAGAAAACACAAGAAGTCTGACATGAAACCAAATTCATGAATCCTGATCCAGCTTTCTGAGCATGAATTGGTGGGACATTACACATGCTGAACAATTAGGCATAAGCTTAACTTTGTGAATCAGGAACTTTGAGCACATTGTCATAGCTTTTTGTTCTATTGGCACTGCAAATCCCAAGGCTGAGACACGAAAAAGGACAGGAGGCAAAGACTGGATAGACTTTGGTCTATTGTCAGTAAATGATGAAATTATTTCCAAACGTAAAGTACATATGATTACTGTTGATACAGAACTGAGACAGGTAATACCTTGACCCACATATTCTGTGTTTTAGCTGTGTTGGAAAACTTTTATTTAACTTAAAGTAGAAAAACAGTTTCTACAAGATAAATGAGAAACAGTCACGGAACCCTACATGGCCATATTTAGAGTTATTTTTCTGAACCACACTGAGGTAATTGCACAAGATTATACTACATAGAGCCATAAAACTGTATCCAATCTTTAACTGGAGCTGCCTCTTTGTGCCATGTACAGGAGACAGAAACAATCACTTTCGTATTTCCTATTCACAAAAATGCCCTTGTATTCTTTGTTTTTCCTTCCTGGTATCATGCAAACCACTAGTGAAGAAGAAAGTGGTTTATTATTTTTGGGCAAGGAGAGTCAAAAGGAAATACCCTATTTAAACTGAATGGAAAACTGAGGAAGTGGAAAGAAGTAAAAATTAAATTAATCTCCACCTAATGATTAAGAACTCCCTGTATTAGCATCATGTATAACACTCTTGATTAAAATTAAAGTGAAATTAATAATACTCCTGCTAAGAACTCTGTTTTCACGATGTTGACCATGCAGCGTAAGATATCAAGGCTTAAACTGCATTTCAAATTCCTAATCACTGGAGAGCATAGATGTGTACTAATCTGTTTTGGGTTTCTCCTGTGTCAGGCAATCCCTTGCTTCAGTTCCTTCCAGAATAATCAAAAAACTGGAGAATCAAAGGGGTTTAGCCTTTTCTTGGCCACATGAGGTATAACTGGTATGCTTCTGTCAATTAAATGCTCTGTGCTCTTATGCTTCAGGACATAAACAGCTTCATTTTGTGTCCCTCCATACAGTCTTAATCTGAGTTTATTGGCCCTTCAGACTTTGTTCATCCCTCCATGATTCAGTAGCTGTTGCCAATTAATTGCATGCTTGGGCACTGTTATTTTTCATCAAGGGGGTTTCATTCCTGTAAGGTTTGAAAGTTGGGTTTCCCCACTGTTGTTCTAGAATAAAAGCATTCACACATGGAGTCAATCAGGAGCATTTAATATGGAACATATCCATGTGCAGACAAGCAATGTAATATCACAGTTTAAAAAGAAAGCTCTTTTTGCAATCTTTAGGGCTGCATCATAATACTGCTTTATAGCAAGTACAGATGAGAAAGTCACGTTTGGTCACATTTGTTATATTTTACGAACAAAATTCTCAGAAATTTATGTATTATTTTAAGTTTTAATTGCTTAGACTTGTAGAGTCTTTTGAAAGAAATATAAGTAGTAATGGTTATATAAGTTCATGAATAGGCATGAACATATTATTGACTTTTTTAAAAACTTTGTTTCTCTGTATTGATATGGGCCTGGAACAGCAGTAGAAAAACAGACCTGGACCTCACAACTTGATCTATTTTCCAGTCAATTAACATAGGAGCTACATAAAGAAAGCACTTTATTTGATGTTTTCTAAGCTATTTTTATAAGTGGTGGATCTTGTATTACATCTCGGTCAGATCTACAGGGTGCAGAAGCATGTGGCTCATCTTTTGGTGCACTTCAACATTTTTCAACCCCTGCACTCCCCCATTTTTTTGAGGCCTTCCAATAGACTCGAGTATCACAGTCAAACATGTCCTTTTTTGAATGGAATGCTCAGCATTTCAAGCTAAGCCAGAGATCAGCTCTAATATTTCATTCTTCCATACTGCAAGAGAGGTTGCACTTACTGACAGAGTACAATACTTCTCAAACTACTCAATCAGTTAAGTATTGCATATTAGAAATCTTATACTCTTCTTGTGAAGAGCTGGAAAGAAATCTCAACAATGTAATCCTGTAAGAGCCTGATTTTTTTTTTTTATCTGCATGACTTACTTTACTCACTGAGAAGAGCAATGAGCACTGAAAAATTTAAGGTACTTTTACAATAATTACTAATTCACAGATATTCTTAAGTTCATTCTTACTGGTCTCCTGTCCTTCCCTCTACTTTTTCCTTCTTGATAATTTTTTTTTTTTAAATGTTCTGTCCCCTTTCAAAAAAGCACAGATCAGCTTTCTCTGGAATAATAACCATAGATCTTCTGTAGTTTATACTATTTTCACATGGATTCAGTACAAATTACTTTTTGTTATAATCTGTACAATTTTTAAATACTTAAATTCTCCTCTGTCTTTATTTGTGCCTTCACTTTCCTCACAACTGTTAAACCAGGTCTTGGATCTTATGGTTATGTTGAGCCTCTAGAACCACATTCAGATGGCCTACTGGCTCCTAATATTTTCTAGGCATTTCTGAAGGCCAAGAGGTCTGGATGGAGATGGAGAATCCAAGATAAAGTGCTTCCAGTGGCATCTGGGCCAAATATTATTACATCATGCTCTCATTAAGTCATCATCACAGCACTGAGTAAGGGCCACTCTTAGGTATGTTGGAGGAGAAAACAAAACCATTTAGGGATAAGTCCTACATGAAAGAAATTATTGAGCATTAAAGGTAACTAAGACACTCCAGTTTTTGAAGATGGAAAATGTCAGGACCAGTCAAATAAAGTTTACTAATGTTCACCATTTATCCAGAGCTTCAGGAACTAGAAAGGCAACACTTAAAGCATAGGAAGGTTTCAGAGAGCTATGTCAACTCCAGGTGACAAATCATTATTTCAATCCTTAGTCACTGAACATGTGCTCAGCTGAGAGGCCCCAAAAGAGTAGCTGTATACTGGAAGACGCCTAAGACTCCAGGAAGAAGCTGCAGATGGGGAGAACATAGTTCCCAGTGCCCTGGAACTGATATCAACTGACCTTTTTAGAGGCGTGGAAATGCAAACAACAACATCCCATATATGCCAGCAACGTGGCAAATGAAAAATATTCACAAAGGCTGACAATCTCCCTACAGGAATTATGACAAGCTATTTTTCAGTTGCACAAATGTCAACTTATTGTCTGATTAAACCAAAGAGTAGACAAGCAGAGGCTTAAGTCTACTCAAGACCTATGGTGAGTTACATACCTTGCCACAAAACAAAATGAGCAAAGCTCTGGGCAATTGAGTTTTGTAATGACTCAGGGCTGAGGACATGCGAAGTGTCATCTGACATGATGAAACCTTCCAAGTACTAAATAAATATGACCATCAATCACAAAATTCACAGGCAACAGCAAACAAAACAAAACCCACTCAGTCCTGCATAAGAACTACAAGATATCTTATCCTGAAGGTTCTTATTTTTGGCATGCATGGAAAGCAGACTTTCAGAGTACATATATAAATAATTTAATGAAGATATATATGAGATTTAGCTACCGATTTTGGGGCATTGTTTTAGAACAGATGAACATAGAGGACATTTTGAATTAGAAAACAGATTGAAGATTAAATATAGCACCACCAAGCACACTTGGATTTCAGCTTATATGGACTTATTAAGAGCCATTGCCAAATAAATCCCCTAGTTTTACTTCTTACAGGGTAGGATTATTGTTCAGTTTTGTTTTTGAGACTCTAGGTGTTCATTTTATTTAGATAACGCAAATATGGAACAGTGTGTTGATCTAAACTCAGCTGAGTACGCAGAGAAGCAATGGTCTCCTACAGCTATCTGAGAACATCAGGTCATGGATAACTCAGAGACGACTGCCACTGTAGCATTTGACGAATAAACAGCCTGACCCAAGAAATTTACAGAAGCAAAGGTAACGATTTCTCTTTGTGCAAACTCTCTCTGTGCATAGTGTCACAGAGTAGTAAGTGATGTAAAGAGGAGGAGAATCACAACCCTTCGTGAAATGTTTCAAGCAAACATTGAAGTATCAGGAATTTGAGCTGACTTGAGAGTCATGTAAATAGTGTCAGCTTATAAAAACAAGGTGATTCCCTGGATAGGAGAATACCCGTACAGCGTCAAAGCTCCCATGCGTATGTAAACATTCTGTGTAAATATTTGGTTGAAGGTTTCACTATAGAGAGCTTTTGCTGTCCCAGAGTGTGGGCGTTGTCTAGAAACCTGAGATCAGGAATGACATGATCTCATCTCCCATTACTTAGATAACTGCATTTGATGCATGCCTCAGGGAAATTGAAATGATCTTGGCAGAGGATAAAACAGAGGATTCAAATGTGCTCTTTAACTGATGATCTGGACTTTGAGAATGAAGTCCCATCTGATTTCAAATAGACTTCTAAATATTAGACAGGAGTTGACAGAAATGAGGAACCACAGATGCAGTTAGTGTCAAGTTATTGAAGTCTGGTTTTAGGATATTTTTGAGTGGATTCCCTTTGCTTGCAATTTAGATGCTTCCACAACTGAGGGTATGGGATTGTGTCATTTCACAAAAGTTACAAGCTGCTAAAAAGAACACATACATCAGTTTGGATATTCTTTCTGGAGCATTTCACATGCATTCCAGAGGCCAAAGGTAAGGCACAGCTCATAAAGCTGTAAAGCATATGATGTTCCTATCAAGGGGGATACATTTTGGAGACTGCTTTCATTGCTTATGGTTTTCCAGAGAATACAGGCATGTCTGTCTTATACAATGAAATGAGTCATATTTTTAGAGGATTGTCTAATCATGCTGATTTTGTTCTACAAGGTGAGACTGTCAAAGAAGCACATGATGGCCTTCTGGACAGACAATACAAGATGTGTGCAGTCATTAGCAGGCAAACAGCTGAATCGGGAACAGTGATTCAATTATAAAGAGTTTTTGTTCTAAGGTGTTTGATCCTCAGTATGTCTTTCAGAACTAAGCACGTGCTTTGGATTTGTGATAAAGTTGTTGATGTTAGCACTCACTTTAAGTGTTCTAGCTTCAGCATTCTGGCTTCTGAAGACAGCAGCCAATGCTGCCAACAATCCAGGATCATCAGTTATTAAAACCAACTTAAGAAACTTGGGGCCATCAACACAAATGCTTGAACCTGCAAAAAGATGGCTAGTCTCACTGCAAAACACCATTTTCTTTCTATGATTACTTTTAGAAGATGCTTTAGTCTTTGCCATTAGCTCCAAAAGGAGCAGAGGATAAAGTTCCACTCAGAGATTATCAGAATAAGTCTCTATCTAACCTAAGGTATAGATTGTGTTAAGAGTTGGAAAACCACTCAAAAAAAAAAAAAAAGTGAATGAAAATTCAAATATGACTGTTTCAGGTTACTCAAAATATGGTAGGTGATAAAAGAGCTCTATAAGAAATGCCTCTACAAGAAATCTTGACTGTAAATAATTAAAGACTTAGGTAATATGCACTTGTTAAGCTGGAAACCTAGAACTCAGTATTCCCTAATACCTAACTACAGCCACACTTCTGCTGGTAGCCACTACAGTAATAAGAAAGAGTAGTGTTTTCACACCCTTATCCATATTATACAACACTTCTACTTGGCTGATGTAAGGATGTTTATGACAACTGTATGTAAGTTCTAGAAGGGCATTTGTAACTACTCTTTCAGGAGAGCATTTAACAAGGCATCCCTACTTCCTCATCACACATTAGCCTTTAGCAAGTAAAAGTACTTAAAGCATCATCAGAATGACTGACATCTAATTTGCAGAACTTCAGACAGGACTATAGTTTTTACTAGATAATACCACAATATCCTCCTACTCATTCCACCTGTTTCAGTAGTTCAATTATCATTACCAAAATTATGAAACACTGACAGACATGAATAAGACTATGACAAAATACAGTTACTTGTTCTGATTTGGACAGCTGTAAACATGGGGTTCGGGCCAATGTATACCACAGACATTTTTCACAGAAGGGACCTGGAATTATTTTCTTCACAGATTATTTCCTCCTCTAGTGTGGGATTTACTCACTTATGATTCTGGCAGCCACTACTGAAAGAAGACTAGGTAACTCTTCCTCCTCAACTAAATGCTTAATAACCAGAGGGCAAATAAATGTGCCATATCAGCCAGTATTTGTCAGGACTAGAGGATGTATCTTTTTGTACGCTGAAAATCATTGCAGATACACAATATACTCCAAACATATTGCTGACCAAAACTCCCTGATATAAATGTTTTAGAAAAACTAAAACTGTAGTTGATTGCAATTACATTTTGAAGTGTAAATCTCTGCCAGTGGCAGGCAGGAAACACTGTCAGCAATTTTTTTCCCTATCTCATCTCTACAAGTACATGTGAGTGAGGTGAGTCCCTACATATTTCATTTTCTACCACTGCGACGGGAAAAGTGATCGCCAAGTGACATTTGGAGCTGGGACCAAGTGAACTATGACTCAACCCTTCCTGATTTCAGATTGAGCTGATTTCCAATCAGCCTCTGAAGACTAGGCTACAACAAATGCAAGAAGGAGCTATGGTTTGAGAGAATTAAATATAGTCTGGTATTGATTTAAAGAGAGAAGGATGGAATGCAACTGCAAGAAAATGCTGGGAGGAAAAGCTTGAGGTTGTTGATTGTATGCTGGCTTTCATATGGACTGTAAGAAACTAAGAGTCTTAAGAGGTTTAAAAACAATGCCAAAACCACAATAGCTGTTCTTCACTGTGTATACCTCTGTGGTATAGGTGATCTCTAGCTACAGGCATCTTCAGGTCTGGTTATTCTTCCTTATCAAGCGTGGACTATAGTAACATTTTTAAGGGATATAGGCTAGTCTGTTTCTTACTGTCCTTTATGCAGAGTTGCTAGATTCAAAAAAATAATTAAAGAATATTCTACTAGTGAGAAATTCAAGTTCCCAAAAGCTACGAAATGCCAGAATTAATGCTGCTTGGAGAAAGTTGACCCTTCTTCTCACCCCGTGTATAATCCTAATGTCACAAATTTTAATTACAGGACCATATAATGATTTTTCCACAGCAGCCCCCTACCTTGCCTGAAGTCCAAGATAAATACTGCTCAGAGAGAGGCAGCTCTTCAATATTTTTATCCTTAACATGCTATTAGTGGTCTCTGTTTTATTTACTGCACACCATCAAATGCCTGCAGTGAATGCAGAATTGTTTATTTCCTCATGGTGTTTCTAGAGTGCTCATCACCCCAGAATTTTCATACCTTGTAAACATTATTAAATTCATCTTCACTATGAGATGAGAGTGTTATTATCTCCATTTTACAGGTGGAGAAATCAAGACAAAGAGACTTTCCAGAGGTCAAAAAGTTAATAGGTAGCACAGCCAGCACTGGAAGACAGAACTGCATGACTTCTAAGTGTCTGGTCTAAAGAGTTGAGTGCATTGTCCTACTACTGGCACTTCCTAGGATGAACTCTCATGTAGTGCAGCAGTGTATACTCTGATCTTTTCCATACCTGCCTCTGTGAACTCGAACCAGTGTCAAGGATTTGAGGAATGCACAATTAGTGGCCTCCTGCCAATATTTTAGTTTAAATTGCTTAGTCTTATATAAAAATCTGGCAGAAACATGGATCAAACTAAGGTCTCTTAGGTACGTTGTGAAATTTTGACATTCATGAGGTGAACCTTTTTTCTTCCTGAAACTCCATGAATTTTTACTCTATGTAATTCCAATTCTAAAGAAAATAATAATGATAGAAAAATCCCCTGTAGGAAAATCCCCTGTGTTATCTTTACACTGCCACAACTCCTCTTCAGGACCTTGTTTTTGTGCATATTGAATAATGCAGAGAACATGAGTACAAAGCAGTGTGTGATCATGTGGTTGAAGACTTTATCATAAAACATAAATGCAAGAGAACAAATTAAGGTTGTGCAGAAAGCCATAAATCCAATATTGCTTCAGCTTCTGGTAATTGACTTTCTAACTCAGTTACTATTTTTTTAATAGTAGCTTTTAAGGTTGCTGGCCTTTTTTTAGTAGGAAAAAAAATAAAGATGATTCAACTGCATGCAATAACGTGCAAGTCAAACTTGTATACCAGAAGGGCTAAAAACCTGACACTTGAACTCCAGAACATGTCTTGAAGGACTACCTACATAGCTGAAAATGAGAGAGCTGGTGCTCAAAGGAAAAGGAGGTGGAAAGCTGTGAACTATGGTCTGCTGCTTCTAGCACACCCCTTTGTCTCTCAGCCAGACAGTCTGTTTCCAGGGTTCACACTGTAATATGTTCAGTTGCTTAACAGTGTTACACCCTTAGTCTTTTATTAGAAGGAGAACTGATAATATTTTGAATTGTTCTGGAAAAAAAAATAGTGATGAATACCTGGATGACATTTGAGTACTTCTGACCAACAGTTCTACTCAGAATTTAATTATCTGGTCAATCATTTTGACAACCTGCCATATAATTGCCAGTAGCATAGGTAACAGAAGGCAGTGGGCCAATTTTCCCTCCAAAATATATATTTTGTGAATGAAACTTCAGTAGAAAAAAGTACAGTAGTTCTTTGGCCATGGGGTTTTAGTTGTGGAGAATATTCAATCCCTCTTTCAAACAACACAAGTGCTAAAACCTGTTAAAATATAAAAAAAAAGCAGAAGAAAATTCTATAATGAAAACTTTTTTTGTCTAACGGGTATAGAGAGCAGTAGGTATTTACCTATTACAAGCTGATTTTGAAAGCAATTGATTCAGAGTCTGCTTAAAAGTGCTGCTTCCACTGTTTCCTTCAAAAAGTGTAATGCAGTATGATATCACCAGGCTGGACTCCATGGCACACACATGATGGCAGCCAGCCATCGTGGGGATTATCTAATATCACCCAGGGATCATTTAATTATTTAATACCACTCAGCTGAAATGAAATACCCTTGCCATTCTGAGAGAGCAGTATTACAATGGGCCCAGAAAAGACTTACAAAACCCAGGAACAAATTGTTTTCTGGAAAGTGTTCAAATTTTTTAGAAGCCCTAGTCTTTACAACTGTCTTATCTATAATATGTCACTGAAAAAGTTCTATTCTCCAAGTGCAGATGAAATTGTCTTTCTCCAGGTGAATACTATTTTGGGTAGTACACTGAAATGAATATGATTACCATTACATCATATCATATAAATAAAGTTGCAGTGTCATTATTTCTCCTGTTTGCATAACAGTTAATAAAATTGGGAGCCAGAAGTATGTGGGGGGATGCAAACATCAAAGTTCTTATTCTCACAGATTTGAGGGGAAGCATAGTCAGCTTAATACTTAAAAAACAAACAACCTGAGACCAAATAGACCATGTGGATTCTACCCTATTATTTAAAAGCAAGACTTCATAGCTTTAACATCCTTTTTGTTTTCCAGGTATGACATGCAGAGCTGCATTGCAAGACAGATAACACGAACAAAGATAAAAATAGTGTCACTGTCCCTTTATGATCCTATAATTCTAAGATGTCAATTAACAAAGAAATTGAATACAAAACATGTAGAAGTAAAAAAAAAAAAAAAAAAGGCCAAACCTACAGGCAAACTATGTAGCTTTATGCAAGCTGCATGACTGACATAAGCTATTTACCATTTTATCAGTGATTGAATAATAGAAGCAGGTGTTCCTACTGGTCTAGGTGGAATACTCTCACTAAACATTTTCTAAATCTATCGCCCTTGTATCAGTGATGCATTGTGTTACTGTATTTTCCAGGGCCTAAGTTATGAAATAAATTCACAATACATCAACTTAGAATCAACCAGTTATGCTTATATCTCAGGAACTGTAAGCTATTAATTCTTTATTTAGAAGAAAATTAATTCAGGTCCTCCAAAGATATAGTGTGTTTAACTTTTTATGTACAGGGCCTAGCACACTGTCTGTATGTAAATCATAAACAGGAACAACAATTTTAACAATTACTATTTTCTCATGGACTTCAAGACAAAAAAGAGGAAAAATGTGCATGTAATAAAATAATTCAAAGCCACACATCTGTATTTTTTAAACCACTGCAGCTTCCACATACAGTTTTGAATTCTCCTAAAAATCAACTCATTTTGAAACACTTATAGCACATGTTTATTTTCTTTTAATTAAAAAAAAAAAAACCAAACCTGTGGACATAAAGTAAGTATTTATCTAATACATACTGAAATATTATTTATACTAATTCTTTTGATGCATTCATCATTAAGCAGCAAAGATGGTAATGACACACATAAACAAGCATTTCCAGCTTCATAAAGTTTCAGATCTCTTCAAATACACATTATTGCTTCTTTTAAGTGCAAAGATGATCTTATTCTTCAACCCACCATCCCTTCTCATAACAAAGGCTATTTTCTTCAAAAACTGTAGTTCACAGCAAAGTACTTTATAAAGGTTTTTGCATTTTATCTCTCAATCTATAATTTAGCAACATACAGTTGTTTAAGAAAATTATCAAAACAATAAAATATCTTTAAAAGTATTTGTTACCATGTTATCATGTCTTGGAAACCCTTTTAGTGTTTAGCAGTTCATCCACAGCGTGGGGTAGTTTTGTATGTTGCTACTTATTTTACCTGTGAAATCACAGATATATACACCCACTTTGGGAACAGTGGAAAAAGTGCATATTCATAGATATGAAAATAAAATTAACCGGATCTGATTTATTCAGTTTTCTGTATCTGGATATGAAAGCAAACCAATAGGACTTTTTCTGGAAAAAGACAGAACAAGTAAAATGAAATTAGGTCATAATGCAACAAACAATAAAATTGAAAGTGGAGCAAAACTTGTACACTCTCTCAGCTGAAGTTCAGATGCTTTGGAGTAGATTTGGAAATGAATGGCTGACATATATTTTTTTCAGATTCTGATTTCAATTTATGTGGTGAATTAGTGCCTTCTTTTAGATAATCCCCAGGCTCAAACAACAAAAACATTTTCTTCAAAGCAGACAGTGGTAAACTTTAAACTTCCATGACACAAACTTTCCATTCCTAAAGTACATTCTGTTCATTTTTCATTGCTGTGGCCTGTATGTTCTGCTTATCAAATTTAATATGCTCTAGATTCTAGATTCATTAATATGCTCTAAAACAACTCTATATAGTGTTCAAATCTTATCCACTATGTGCAAGACCAATGAGCTGCTGGTATCTTTTCACAGATGAGGTTGTTGCAAGACGTTTGATTTTCTTGGTGGTAGTGGTGTTGGAAATTTTGAATAACTATGAAGACATTTGATATATAGTGCAACATATGTCCAAATAACCTTATGTAAAACTTTCAAAAAATAAGGATAGCTTTCTGACTGAGTAATTTTTGTAAAGGATATTTCTCTGTAGAAAATTTAAAGAAAGCAAATAACCCTGCCACATTTGTATTTTTCTTAGGTAGAAACATGAAAAACTGTGCACACCTTTCCTCTCAATCCTCTGCCATGCACCTTCTGGACTGTCTGACCACCTCTAGATTCATTCCAGGGAGAAAATGATAGATTTTGTGCAAATATTTTCTACTGTCTTATTAAAAATTCCCTCTTCGCATCCCCTTATCTGCAGGAAGTCCACTGCCACAGGAGTATTGTTTCAGGGATGCAAAGGGGCTAGAAAAGAAGGGTATATAGAGACAGACACATGCACAGGGACACATTCTCTTGGTGGCCCATGTGACTATTTTGTCTGTTTTCCCATGAGTGAGTACTGGATGGAGGATGATAGCTCCTTTTAATATCTACTGAGCTGGATGGCCCCCTTCAAATTCATGACTAGCACTTACGTGTGCTCTTTTTTCAGGGTTTTGCACACTTCAAGAATCTCAGCATCATACATCTTGCACTGTAAAAGTCTGCCTATGCCAAGGGGAAGGCAGGGTTTCTGGGCACCACAGGCACACAGCAGTCAACCATGTTTTGAAGCTGAAGAACACCCTAACACCCAGAAAAAACGGAGCACTCCCTTTTTCTGAAAAGAATTTCCACCCTGAGGTTGATAATTGCTACCCAGCAAAATCCTGTCTCATAGAAGCTACATTTTTGCCTTCACTGTTTTCATGAGAAGAGTCTATGTGATCAACTTTCTCAAGGAATATGATATATTTATTATACATTATACATTATACATTATACATTATATATTATATATTATTATATATTTTAGAAAAACCCCTCCCAACAATTTCTAGCTGCAGCTTGACCAAGCACATGTGAATATGGACATCCATGCACAGAACACCTCTACTTGTTTCTCAGTGGGATTGAGTGCAATTTAACCTGTGCTTGTACTAAGAGTCATAGAGTTAGCAGACACCTTTTTAATTCCTGGATCATTTTACTATGTTGCCTACTGCTTTATGGTCCCTGGAGAATAGTTTAAAGTTTTATGAACATTTAAACCAAATTTCTATTAGACTAAGTGAACTACCTGTTACAGATGTCTTTTTAATAACTCTCGTGGAATATACTAGAGGTGACTCAATTAAATTAGTTTAAACGTGTGGTTATTCTTGTCCAATAAAACACTTTACTGAGAGTCCTTTGTGTTCATAACCAACCTTGGTAGCAATCCATTTCCAGCTGCAAGTCAAAACAGCACCAGCCCTTAATGTTCTAATAAACAAATGGTTTAACAATTGGGAGCTAATTGTCACAGTGGGACAGCATGGGATGCTTGTAATCAGGCCTGTATTGTCACAATTCATTTTCATATTGTAGCAAAATAACCTCAGGAGCCCTTTTGAATTAAAAGAAATCTCACTTTATACTCATAGATGCTCAGTCTATGAACCTTAAATCAGATTCAGTAATTTTAGACCAGCCTAATCTCCTCAAAATCAACAGCCAACATTTTCTTGCTACATCCAGGAATGACATTTTAGCAATAAAATCCCATTTCCGAAAAATGGATGGGATACATTCAGTGGCAAATTACTTGTAATATTTTACAGATTTACTCCACTACACATTTACTACAAATCTTACAAAATCAGCTTATTTAAACCACAGGTGTGTTTATAGACAACCAGATATTTTACATCATAGTCAGGATCCAACTGGTAAAATAAACTTACTTGCACAGAGATATCACTTCTATGAGTATGCTAATAAATCCAAACCTAACTTCCAATGTATCTAAATTCAGGGTCACAGCAGTGCCTGAGATTTTTTTTAAATAAACTATTTTTCATTCACTCATTTTCACCTTCTCCATTTTTCTCCTAGTTTATTTTCAACTAATCCTATAATACTACTCAGATTGTTAACAAAGAAAACTATAAACATATTTAAACAATCAATTTAAACAAAGTGAAAAAGAGACCCTTCTATGCAAAAGCTTAATAAAAGATAACTAATTAAGGCAACACGTCCCAAGCTTCAGATAACACAAGTTGCAAAAGAAGCCTTCAAGGCTTCTATTCTTGCTCACAATTGTCCAGATAATAAACCCATTTGCCAGTTTTGTATGGCTCACAGCCTTTGCTTTAAAAAAGGCCTGGGACTACATAGAGAAGTCCTCAGGTGGTAGGAAACCTTGTTAATGACACGTGAAAAACTTGCAAAATACACCTATGCCAGCTGAACTGAAAGTATTTGGTCTCACTTACATAGACGATGACTTTCACCTGTCCTTTTTTAACAAATGGAAGTAAGTCAGAAATTAAAATGGTCATATGTTCACTGGCTTCCATTCAGGGAAGAAATTGTGTGCTCACTCAAAACAAAATTGTTTTTCCTAATTTAGTTTGTGGATGCAAGGAGGCCCTTACAATTCATTCTGAATACAACACTTAGGTGAGATTTTTTTTTCCCCCTCCACCTATGAGAAAATTGCACCAATCCAAGACTATTATGAAAAGTCCTACTTATTAAGCCAGCCCAACTGGAATTTCATGTTAAATTCCAAAGACTAAGTAATTTTGTCAAGTTTAGTTGTTTCTGTTACTGTAACAAAGTGAGTTACACCCACCCACTTAAGAACATATACTCAAGAACTAATTGGAGTTCCCTAATTAAAATTTTTCTTGTAAAAGAAAAATTACTAAGTCCTAAAGCACTTATTTTATGGGTATATGATGTTTCTTAATCGGACAAACACATAAAACCTGAGTGTTTAATTTCCTGAAGTTTGGCAATTACTATTCCCAGTAAATTTAAAATTATAAAACACTGATTATATCAAAATATAATCTCAAAATGCTTTTACTTCCTTGTTCCATGAAAAACAAACCAAAAAATGCACTCCAAATCTAACCCCAGATCTCAAAACAAACAGCATGACTTGCTATTATCCCAGAAGTTTCTAGGTAATGAAAAAAAAAAAATCTCACAATGACTGCCCTTTATGCACCTGATCTCTTGACCCAGGTTTCAAGGCGGTTGTTCGTTCAGAACTCTGTGCATTTCTGCCTGGGCTTTCCACATCTTAAATATTCTAGCTGGTGTTTTTCCTGCTGGTTCTTAAGAAGAGAACTATTGTTAAATAAATATTAAAAAAGTGTCTCAAAGACTAATCGTAGAGGAAATGAAAAAATAAGACAGATGGAAAGCCAGAATACATCATTAAGTCAGGACATCATAAGCTTTAGAAACAATAAACAAAATCCTAACATTATTTGGACACAATTATACAGTATAAAAAGGAATTATCTCTCAAGATGATTTGAAGCCTTGAAAGAGAAATAGGGAGAGGCGATTTTGTAAGATTTTAGTTCTGATTTGTACTGTTAAGTTTTTTGTTAAACATAATACGTTAAATCAAACAAATCTTTTGTTTCCTAGATTGTGTGGAGTAAACAATGACATTCAGTAATCATGTTCTTAAGAAAAAAATATATAGCATGCCCCTTTGGTGAAACAGTTTTTAAATTCTAATAGAATTTCAAGGTTATTATCTATTTCAGATCAACACTCGAGGTCAGAGTTCACAG
The DNA here is from genome assembly GCA_035583135.1 of Lophotriccus pileatus. Lineage (NCBI taxonomy): Eukaryota > Metazoa > Chordata > Aves > Passeriformes > Tyrannidae > Lophotriccus > Lophotriccus pileatus. The sequence continues at coordinate 36,992,645 of JAWWES010000168.1, read as the reverse complement.
CAGCCAGAATTTACAAACCTCCAATGGTTTTTGATTGACAGCAATCAGCATCTCTTCAGCATCACTGAGGGAACAAAGTACAGGTCAAGACAGCAGGCGATTTCATCTGTCATTTTTAATTATCTAAATGATATTCACAGACAAAACCTTTCCCATCCATCAGGGCATCACATTACCATAGACAATGTTTGTTTAAAGAAGAGGCCATAAAATCAAACAATTATGAATGCAGACAAGCCTTGCTATTGACTGCATAAATAATCAAGTGAGATTTCCAAAAGTCTCTGCTAATGAATTGGTAGATTGCTGGCAGGAAGTGGCAAGTAATAATACAGACAACGATCTAATGTTCTTATTGACTTTTACTAAAGCTTAGGTACTGTAGCAAAGATCCAAATATGACGTCAAGTAAGGTTTCCATAGAAGCCACATTTATATCAGTACACTGCTAAAATACAAGTAGTTAACTCCTGACCTCATAGTAGGACCAGCAATTCCCTGTGAGAGAGCTGAAACACTAACAGTACGATATATCATGAGCTGAGCCAACAGCCTCAGGGCTCCAACATTACTGCAAGGGCCTCTTTTGCTGTGTACAACACAATAATTCAACGGCAATCCCAAAAATTAACTCCACTTGAGTCTGTTATATGAGTAAATAAACATCTGCAAACTTGAACGTATGTATCTAACACTCCTGGGAAAAATGTGGTGTGCAGAACACATCTGATGGAATGGACTTGCCTTTCTCATCCAGATATCCCGAACAGGTTAACAAGTTCACAGTTTAACGGCCAGAATCACAGGTGACATAAATTGCCATAAGAACTGTTGCTCCATTTACACTATCTCATTAACTGTAATCATATGTAACTGGCTGGCCCAAATTTTAATGACAGCATTGGTTTCATTAATCAGAAAAAGCTGACAAGGTGAAACTAGTAAGAATCTCATTCCCTGATTCTAACAAACTAACATGAGACCTCCTCGAGGGAAAAAAAAAAGGAACAGAAAGATACGTGAAATGTACACAGTCCCTGTTCAGTGGGGCAAAGCTTAAGATACCTTTTCTCCCACTAGAAAATACTGGAGAAGGATTTCCTCTGGGTGAAGAGTAAAGGAATTATATTTGACACCAGATGCACTGAGAAGACAATAGCCTAGTAGGTGTACAATACAAAATAAGAGTGAAAGCTTTTTGCAAAGCCCTTGAGAATGGTTATTGAGACAGAGAGGGACTAGCAGAAACATTTCCCCTCATTAACACATGTAGACCTGATTGCTGTCAGCATGTAATTCTAGTTTCTTTTACCTGAAAACATATCACTAACTATAAGTCCCACACTTCTCACTCATATGATTTTTCTGGAACTGGTTTGGCAAACAGTGCAGAGCAAAAAAGCAGTTTTGTACTTCAGAATCACAGTAGTTTTTCCTGCCAAATAAAAGAAGCCAATCTATGTTTGCAAAATTTTGCACTGCCAGCTGTGTTTCTGGGATTGTCCTTCACATCCATTGTGTCTGAATGAGCACAAACTAGTTCACTGATGGTCTCATATTAGCTCAATCACATTTTTCAAGACTTTATTAGCTTTTAATAACCTTTCACAGATGTTAAAGAAGGAAACTGGACTGATTTCAATAGGATTCCAAAAACCAAGGTTTAAAAGGAAAAATGAGAAAACCTCATGAACCAGAAAGATAAGGACTATCATTATATTTGATCTTGGTTCACAGGAAAAAAAAAAAAAAAAAAAAAAAAAAAAAAAAAAAAAAAGTGGTATCTCTCTAGTCCCATGTTATCCAATTCCTGGCCTAAAAAAATAGTGGAAAACTCTTTATTTCCCCTTCAACGCCATCGCCATCCCTCTCTATCCCCCAACTTCAGTTATCCTCAAGGAGTGCATCTGATTCTCACAGACTTGGTCATGAAGACTAAACAGACCTCACACAGTGTATCTTTCTAACTGTAATTTCCCCCCTTGAAGACATAATTAGTATAAAATGCAAAACATCAAATTTTTATGCAATATTGTGGAACTGTTTCTAAAAACCCACTCAGAATTTCTTCTCAGTAGTTAACAGTATGGCTTGTTTTCTCACCTGGTAACCAGACAATAGACACAGTAAGAAGTACAGAAGCAGTAATGGCTTACAGCTTCTAAAACTGAGCCTTTCAGTTTAAGTTTCACATGTTCAGGTTTTGAACCTCTGGAATGCCTGGCCAGTATTTGTTCTCATCAGCTCTCAAAGATGACTATGATACCCTAAATTCACCTTGAATGGATGTCTGATAGAACATAATGCATTTATATCAATAGAAGTCAGTCTAAATCTGACTGGTGTGAGGGCACTGGCAATCTAAATAAAAAATACAGTTCAACTTTAATTTTTTTTTCTTCAGTTTGAGAGAAAAGGTTAATTATCTCTCAGTTCAGATCTAGAGAACTTTACTGTAGCTGTGTATTTCAGTAGGAGAGAGATGCATGTAATTTAG
>JAWWES010000168.1:36955983-36990048 GCA_035583135.1 Lophotriccus pileatus | reverse complement strand
AATTATCTCTCAGTTCAGATCTAGAGAACTTTACTGTAGCTGTGTATTTCAGTAGGAGAGAGATGCATGTAATTTAGGGTCATGGCAAGATCTGAGTTTCTAGAGAAGGCAGATACAACCAATAACTGCACTGAAATTATTGTAACAAGAGGTGTTCCTATATAAGACACCTTTAGAAATTACTGCTAAAAATGGTACACTCATTAACTTGGTAACCGCTTGTTAAAAGACAAGCAGTGTTCCTTCCAAATACGAAAAACTTTGATCTATGCATTTCACCCAGTAACTTTTGCCAATCTTTTATTTGTTTTATTTTGCAAGTTTAATACTATGCTTTATTGAGATTTACACTTTCTTGCACATAGGAACAACTTTTTCTACTACTAGCATTGCAAGAGAGGCTTAAAGTTTACATTCTCTTTATCATAATATCTTTTTGCGTTATATTAAGTTCTATGGATAAATGTCTCAGGGATGATAGAAACACACCTCATTTCCTCTTGTAAAATGTACTGGTTTTAAAAACCCTAATATAAATTAAAAATCTTTTGTGGATAATGGTTCTCTAAAGTATTTAAAAATATTCCTTCTTTTACTAAAGCAATCATTTATACCACGGACGGTCTGAACTAAAATAATCCATCAATGCATCATAGCTTGTTTGCAGGCAGTGACACAAAGAAGAATGCTATGGCAACAAACCAATGGAACTATACAAGTTTCATAGTGTCAACAGAAATAGGGAGTCTCAGTTAGGTGTCTTTCTCAGAGAAGAAACTGGCAATATTTATAGAGAATCATTACTTTTAGAAATTATGTTGAGAAAGTATTTTAAAAAGGACAAAAGTCACTTTTTATTATGAGACAATTCTGAAGAAGGATGGCAGTGTTTGGTCCCAGAACTTAATCCTGAATCTCCACTAGAAGTAAATAAGTATTAACGCAAAGTTCTTATATGAGATCTTGACCTGACAGTCTAGGCAATATAGACGCAATTGTTCTCAATGAATTAATTATATTCCTTCTCCCCTTGATACTAGCAGTCATGGTATTTTCAGTAGATGAATTGTTTCCTGGCAAAAAGCTCCATTACAGGCACTTTGGATTTCATTCTTTTTGTAGTTATCTCCTAAGAAAATGCTACATTCCAGCAGAGGACATTAAAACAAGTGATTACTGACTTAAGAATTTATTTCAGGCTTTTTATACGTTGGTAACCCAAGAAATATGTGACCAGCTAAAGATCTCTGAGAATGACTGTAACCAAACTTAAATGATCTTCTTCAATGGCACCAGTATTCCAGCACCTGAAGTTGCAATATTCCAGGTTTCAAATCCCAGAAGCTAGAAAAAGTTATTAAATCGATAAAATCCCAACCATCCAAAAATAAGTCCACTGTCAAGGAAATTTTCTTTGCTAAAGCTACAGTCTAGATTTGCAAAGCTATTGGGAAAAAGCAGTATAAGGAAAATGGTATCAGAAATTTGTGTGACAGTTTCACTAGCTTTGCTTCTATTTGATATTGCTTCTTCATTAATTACATTAATTACAAAACAAAACCAAACCTGGTGATGACAATAGGTAGGTATTTTCAAGTCAAATCAGTCCAGAAGTGTTTAGTTAACGTAATTAGAAAATGTTCTATCTCAAATGGCTCAATGGTTACATAAGATTGTCCCATGATTGGAAGTCAAAATACAACATCAACAAAGACTGCAAAAGTTAAAAAAAGAGTTAAAGAGTTCCTTAAAGAGTTAAGTAACTCCTTGAAAGCAGAAATCAGAGTAAAATATATTCACACAAAATAAATCAAGGAAATTGTCTTGAAATAAAGGAATCTTAATGAATGATTTTGTTATACTGACAGGGAACTATTAATAATTGTGTTCTTAAAGGAGATACTTCATTTGAAGGAGGAAATCTTTCTGTGTATAATTAAATCTGTTAGATGGTTCTGCAAAAGCCATTACAACACCAGGACAAATTCAGTCATTTTACCTCTGCAGCTTATGGAATTCAGTCGTGGATACTATTTCTTTAATTATTCTTACCCTAATCTTTTATGTTTCTGCTTGCATGCATCTATTAAAAGAATCATTTTAGTTAATCACCTTTTAAGTTAATCATAAACTTAGGTGTAGTGTTAAACTGAAGCACAGAACACAATTCCAAATAAGTTTATCATAACTGATTGGCCAGACAGACAGTATGAGCTCTCATGAGTGCAAAGTTTTGAGGTCTGATTCATTAACAGTGATATAAATCAGGAGTATCCACTGAAGTCAGTGGATTATGGATTTCTAAAAAGGGTGAGAGAAGTCACAGGATTGAATTACTTGCATTTTTGAGGTCCACACAGTGGATGACATTTCCTACTTCTTAACAAAGTATTAAACGACAGAGAAGTAAACTTCCACTTAGTGTCATAAATTTCAGAGGAAAAAGGTCTTAGGACCTTTCCTAGCTTATACTTTTCTAGTATAATAAAGCCTGTAAACCACTGAAAAGTTGTGTTGAGGGGTTCAATTTTTTTATATTTCAGAACTTTTGCTTTTTGAAAGAAGCATAGCACTTATAGAAATTAGGCCTAACATTGAAATGCATTTTCACACATTCAGTGAGTTCCATATCCTGACAAGGTTTGCCTCAAAATATGCTCTGAATTTCTTCCATCTTACTCTCTTTTGCAACTGAAAAAGTGTTCTTTCTTTCCGAGTAAAATTTCAGTTATATTTATGTGAACAACTTAAATAAAATCGATTAAACTGTCATTATGGCTTTTGCAATCATCATGGTTCTTTTCTTAGTTCAAGGAGAAATGCATCTGAGCTTGTTTCTCAGCAGACTTCATTCTGCTAGTCTGTTCACTACAACATCTTGGTCTTTGTACTGTACTGTAAAAACAACAGCTACTTGTAGAAAATCTCTGTGTTCAGTGTTTTCCACACTACATTAATTTACTGTGCTGAGCGTATTATAGGTCTTTTATTTGGACTGAATATATAAAATACCATTAACTACATACTGTGGGTCTTGAAGCATAAAGTTCATGGAGGACTCTGACTTAGATGATCAGCCAAAAATTTATCACATATGACCTAAAGGTTTAGCTTTGCAGCAATATTTCACAGCACACAGGATTTAGGGAAAAATCAGAACATCAGAGTGAAACCAGAATTCATGTCACATGGCTTACTTGTTATTTCACTTCAGGATCTTTTGTTGTGAGGACGTTACACAGATGGAACACAAACCTACAATTTTGGTCATAAAGGAATGCTTGTATTTTTAGGTAGCAATCTCCAATGCTTGCTGAATTCCACATCCATATTTTTTTTTTCTCTGTAGGCAGGATCCCCAAATAGAAACTTCTGTATTCCTGCAACTTCTTTCAATCTCCTATTAATTCAGACTGCATTATTGTTCTCTACTTTTTTATTGTTAATATTCTTATTTTGAAAAGTGACAATGAAGAAGTTTCATATCTGAACCTTCAACCTGACAGAACAGGGTGAAACACACAGGCATTCATGTCTGCCTTTCCTTGGGGTGTCTGTAGAATATACAGACTAATTAATATGGATAAGACACAGAAGACTTGAAAAATCACTATCAATAAATTGGCTGCTACATTAATCAGGAAAAAATATTCCCACACCCCTTAAATTATTCTCATAAAATTCATGTTAATTTGAGCTCTTTTGATGTGCTAATATCAAATTTGTGAGTGAGGGACACTCACAAAATCTAGTTCTGGACCATTAGGATTCACTCCAGTGCTTTTTCTATATTCATGGAAGAGAGAAAACTTACTCTAACAGGTAACCCACAACAAAAGATTTATTTCATAGCTGTGAAATGCCTTCTGTTTCTAGTTAGCCTTCTGCATGCCCCAGACATCACATAATTAAACAAAGTGTTTGTGATAGAAAAGATACAATTTGTAGTAAGAAAAATCAGGAATGAATACAGTTTAATGAAACAGCACAACCAGCAAAATAACAATGTCAATATTTTCCAATGAGAGATTTCTCTCGGGAGTTACCTCCATGGTTTTATTTACTTTTTTCCACCTAATATAAATCACTTATTTCTTTCATAATGCATAAAATGTTTTATAAGAAATAAGACACCTGTAACATCTCTAAAACTGAATGTCAAAAATCACAGCAGGACAATGAAATAACTAATATTCAAAGTACTACATTCATTAGTGATAAACTAAACTAAATACAAAGAAAGTCCATTGTTGTACAGAAAAAGTGAACTCAGCAGAGGACTATTTTGTTTCTTTTTTTTATATTATATGTATTTTTATGTCAAGAGAGGTTTATAAAGACATATCTGAATGGTGTCTTAGTGGGTTAACACAATAAAAAAAGGAATTGCACCTTCTCTTCCTCTTATATTCCTGATTTTTTTTTTATTGTGAAACATTTCCCTTTTAAAACAAACACAAAACTTGTCTTCTGCTAGTCAGTATTGGCACTGATTAAAATGAGAAACACACTTCATAAAGTCCCACCTTTAAGTGAAATATTATTGTTGTTTTTATTAACAGCACTGTAAAATAAAAGTACATAATTGCTAAAATGTAATGAAATCCCCAAGGTAGAAGCATATTAAGCATATTAGTTTCAATTTACTAAAATTTTCATACTACTAGTTTATTGAATTAATAATTATTGTCTATTTATTTTAAAGGACTTAAAAAACTTAAAAAAACTATGAAGTACATACTGCACTTTGAGTAATCCTTCCAGTACCACTATCTTTTTAGAAGAGAGGAGAATTCTACAGCCCTCTAGACCTGATCATCAGCTCCCAATAATGCCTATATTCCATATGTATTCTATATCAGAAAGATTTGACCAGAAGTTTTCAAAATAAAAATATACAAGCAAAGCTGTGCAGGAGAGCTGAAAAAAACCAGCACGTGTCCCGGTTCACAGTTCACACCTCTCTCTTTGTGACAAAATCTATTCAAGGGTAAAATCAACTCTGGCATTTTGACCACTTAATGCTTGCAGTGAATTTAGTTTAAAGATCTAAGTCAGGCAAAAAAAAAGAATGCTCCACTCAGATATACAGATACTTCTGAAGTAGATTACAGGCAATTAAAGAAGATGGTATAATCTTACGTTCTTTTACACCTTCAGCCTGTAAAGGAAGCCAATGCGCTAAATTTCTCAGTCCTAGGGTGTCCTTGATGCTTCTTGGTGTCAAGCGTTCATTCTTAATGGATACTTCAAATCCTTTGAGAGGCAACCCTCCCACTAGCTTAAACAAGTGAAAGTTAGAATAGAATAAAGAACTTTCCAGAAAGATAAAATACTGGGGGAGAGGGGAGGCAGAAGCCCTTATCTCTGTTACAGGATTTTCTCACTCTCTTGAGATTGCTCAGTGTGGCACGAATGGATTTAGCCTTCACAGAGTTTGTGAAACTGGGACAGCATAAGAAGAGAACTTCTTTATAAAAGAGAAGTTGTTTCAGGGCTTCTGGAGATCCAGGCTGACTCATGAACCCATACCAATTCTCCCAGGAAAATGAACGGGTAAATATTAACAAAGTTTCTTCTCCACATGAGAAAAACCCACTTGTAAGTTCCAGTCCTTTCAGATTTTCAGAAGTATTTTTTTCTTTTGGCATTTATAAATGCTCTTATTTCCTCATTGTGCTGCTGCTTTTCACAAGCTTGTGTAAGTAGAAACAGCCTTATGCATCACAATCTAGCCATGAATGAGAAGAACTCTCATACAATATCACAGGACTTCTTCTGACCTAAATTGGCCTTTCAAATATAACAGTGCTGTTTCAGAAGACTTGGCTTGTCCACTCAGTAGCTGTGCTGGCTGGGATCTCTAATTCACTGGGAATACAGAATCTGCTCCAGGTTGGGAGCCAACTGCTGGTGTAACAGATGCAGAACCCATATGTCCAAGTCTGGGTAGGATGCCTGTATCGTGTCATGTGTTGGTAAATTTGCTAATATCATGGCTTTGCTGGTAAACCTGGTCATCTGTGGGCTGCAGGTCAGCCTGCTGCTGCCCTCTAGTCATGTTTTGGGGATTAGTCAGCAGGTCCTCTCTTTTAAGGAGTACTATCTTAGCACAGTATGCATCCCTTTTTGCTTTCATATGCCACTACACAACTAATTCCAGTATTTCTACTGTTCTGGTGATTTAGGCACAGATGATGAAATCTTGCATGTGTAGTGAATATGTAGAATGTGTAAATGTTCATTTCTAGTGGCTGGGAAGTTACGCTGATACCATCCATTACATTTTAATCCTAAACAATTTTTTACTGCTAGATATATTTCCAGGAATTGTGACTATAAGATTTGGATGACACCACAAAGACATTTTTATAAAGAGGAAAACACACATCACTGAAATGCTCTTTAAAGGTAAAAAACCCCAAAAAGTAAAAAATTTGCAATATATTATTGACACCTCCTTAGATATTTGCATGTGTCACCCTTGGCAGGCACATTCTTGACACTAAAGAAAATAAAATGCTCTTTAACTAAAATGCTGTGCTCTGCTGTTGCTACTGGTCTTCCTTATTGCTCTGAAAAAGTATGAGTTTTTATCTCTTGACTTGAAAGATATTGGAAACAAAGCTTGATAATACCAATAAATTAAGAAATGTTAACCATTTCCTTAGTTAAAAATGGGAAAGACCACTTTCCATTTACATTTGGAGTCTACCAAAACCATAGGCTCCCCATGAGGGAGGTCACTGAATGCTATTCTAGAGCAAGGCTTAAGGGCTTACATGCTCCTAAAATCAGAAATAGCAGCTACAGTCACTTCCTGCCAAGCCTCCTACATGTAGATAATTCATACCCTCATCAGGAATAATCTATTTGGGAGTTGGGGAAACTTTTGTAGAATGAATGCCAAGTGCTGATAATTAGTCTTGGCAAAGACTGGAAGTGTGGGGGGCAGTTCAAAGTCAGTAGCCTAAATGTGCCAGAACCCTACAATTAGGTGTCTAACTAAAATAATCCATTTTTTTGTGCCAGCTAGAAAAGACAAAAATGAATACCTGGAAGCAATTAGACACAAGAACATGATTTTCACTTTCAAGACATTAAGCTTGGGTTAATAATAGACAAAACCAAGTGTTTTTTCTTGTTTTGATAGACTAATACAACATTATATTGTTGAAAATTTGGACTGTTTCCTACCTTCTAATATACATTCTGATAAATATTATTTATGTATAGAATATCTAGTACTTTTTCTTCAAAGGGAGGATTATATTCTGTCTTTGATTTTGTTTGACTACATAATTTGTAAAGGATGAAAACCACTGCCTTGATCATTACCATTTTAGGCATGTAAATACAAAAATTATTTGAGAGAGAACAAAAAAAATGGACACAGGACAGTCTTTCAAAATGACACTTTTTATAGGCCCAAGCTTTTTGTTCTCAGAGTTAATAGGGGGCTTACTTTTATTTCCAGAATTGTCTGCTGATCATATATTTTATAAAATAAACACTGAAATTCTAAACCACAGTAGGAACACATTATTTTGTAAAAATTTTGGTTGTTTTGAATACTGAGTCCAGACTTTCAACTTAAATCATATTTGTAAGTGACCTTCCTTGACACTGTAGAGAGGAAATGTGAGAGACTCTACTACATGTTTGTTACATATTAGGCCTTCATTCAAACTCTGTCTTTCTTTTCATCAATTTTGATAAAGCTAATACTGTTTTTCACACAGTAAAATAAGAAGTATTTGCTGATAGGCTGAAGAAAGCTGACCGGTCCCATAGTGCCTCCCTTCAAAGCTTAATGGGTTTTTAAGAGCAAAAAGCTAAATGGCTTTTTCAATGGGCTAGGAGACAGCTGCTATAGCAAAGAAGGTATTATTCATAATGAATACTGTTCTCTACTGTAAGCCTCTGTTGAAGTATTAGGAAAACTTCTGAACTCTAGACACAGACACACACCCATCACAGATTTTTCTTTCTCCTTACAGTATGCCTTAGAGGCAAATAATCCACTATATCTGTGCTAAAAAACCCCCAAGAATGAAATCATAAAGACTAAAATCTTTATGTTGAGCAGAAGATACTATTGAACAGAATAACAAACTCTAAGTGCAAAGCAAGCCAATGATGCACACTTTGAGTCATTAGCTATAATACATAGAAAAGAATCTACAATGCCTTAAATCAAACCTGAATACAATGAGAAACAATCAAAGAGGTATAGTCTTAAGGTAATGTAAAATGGTATGTATTTAAATAGCAATCTCCTTAAAATGGAAAAAATGTAAAAGAAGAAAACAAGTCATTGGCTAAGTGCTGTGCATAATTAATGAACAGAAGTCAGCACCAATTTGCATCTTATGTGACCTTATTAAATGTGTGTGTGTGTGTGTGTGTGTCCAAATGTGATGCCATGTAATTACACAACTACTTCACTTGTGGAAATGTTATCATTTGTTTCCATAGTCCCTTTTTAATTTTCTGTACAGGTAGAAATTCTAATACAGTGACATTTTAGCAGCAAGTAATAGAAACAACCACTTTCAATCAACTTTTGAGATAATATACTTCAGAACAGAGAGCATGCTCTACAAGGCTAACTCATTTATTTCAACAATATTTGTATTCGTTTAAACATTATGTACTTATAAGTCTGTAAAGGTGCTTGCACTTTCCAAGTAAAATCCAGGAAAAACAGAACCATGTCTAGGGCTTCAGTTTCTATAGCAGTGGGGAAGGTTGAACACACAGCTTCCATGTCAATAGTTATTTTTTATTTATTTAGGCCTCACAGTTGGGAAAAAAAAAAAGTGACTAGCAGGTACCTGATACAATGAAATAACTCGGTTAAACCCAGCCTTAAACAAAATACCTTTCATACAAATCTCAGCTGTCCATGCTCCATTTACAGGGTTTCTGTATGCAGACTCCAACATTACCCTTTGTCAGCTCCCAGGGAAAAAGAGGGCACATACTGCTGCCCTTCACATCTATTGCAGAGGAGTACAAAGGATGTTTAAAGCCTATTTCTAGTTATTCTTGTTTTTGTAAAGCCTGAAATGAGGAATATAGTAATCTTTGAAACTGTCATCAATGTCTCCATGAAAGTGAAGAAAACAATCAGTTAACTTGCCCAGCATGCCGATGAAATATAATTTTCCCCATTTTTATTTATTTATATAAAATCAACACTCTTTTCCTTGTTTGATGAATGCTGTGATTGAAAAAAAAAAATTAAACAAGGCATTCTGAAACCAGGACACTTACTTTCCCTTCTATATCTTACAAACACCATAGAAGGTATAATTCTTTCTGGTGAGCCCACATATTAGTTTTTACTGTCTATACTTTTCAAGCCACCTTACTTCAGAGAAAAATAGGGCAAAACCCCAAATCATAGCTGAATGCAGACTCCAATAGAGTTTTGTTGATGTATCTGAAGAAAAAAAATCCTTCTTCAGCTTCTATAGGCTGCAGAAACTCCTCCATTTCTTTTAATGACCTATTCCCTCTATCTGATTCAATACAGCCCACTGGCTATGGAAATGACAACACTCAGCAGGTGACAACAAAACGGTCAACAAACAGTGCTGAGATATGTCATTTTCTTCAAATACTTTCTCAGGAATTAAATGGCACACTACTGTAGGCTGTGTCCTGCTCAGATCAAATATTTCTTTATCAAATGAAACCGCACACTTTTATTTATAGTTGCCATATAAAATGCAGGTTTAAGTGTAATGTTCAAAGCTCCAATTACAAAACAATTTGCTATTTCCCACACCTCCCCCATTCTCCTTTTAATATATAACCTCTTGGGCAGGAACTGCTCAGGTTCTGTACCTTTGCCATAACTCCATATTGAAAGTCCTGCCCTTATGGAGTCAATCTGATGCATTTACTGTGACTGGGACAAATTGGAGTATGCAAATTAGCACCTTTTAAGTCTCCTGAACCCAGGAAATTCTCTTACTATGTGTTCCAGCTAATGGACCTGAGATGTCTTTTGTAACAGTGCTGTCTGCACAACTCCTTTAACCTTTTCAGATTCTGATCTAGCCTTTGTTCCTAGCCCTTTTTAGAATTGTGCAATGTATCCAGTTAACCTGTTATAATTTAAACTGGTGTAACACCAGAGCCACATCATAGCTTTCTGTGGCATTTACACATGTTTAAAGCGTAAAAGAGCATCCAACAGTGAATAGAGGCCCACAACAATAACATTTCTATGAGAGAGTTTTTTCTGCCTACTTTCAGCTTCAAATACTTATCACTTCTCTCAATCACTTACACTAGTAAAAAATGCAAAATTAGATTTCTAAAGTTCTAAATAAATTAACATCAAGTGTAATAATCCTTTTATTACAAGAGGATTATCATCTGAGAAGACTATCAATCTACAAAATACTTGAAGAGCGACTGCTGATCAAGCTTGATCAGATTGCTATGTAGATTATATACTAGATGCTGAATGATGAAATAGCATCTATCCTCAAATCATAAAAGGAAAGCTGCTACTGGAGAGGCCTTGTCCCTGGAAAGGCACACTGAAAAGCAAGATATTAATCTTTTGTTTTCAGAGTCCTATGGCTCTTTTCACCACGTAACAGCATTTACACTGATTTCCTGCCTTCAAATTGTGTTTGGGATGCAGTGTTTGAGCTGTAAATAACTGGATATTTCATGTCATCCCAAGTTGATTGTGTATCTATCTTTATCTCAACATAATATTTACATGCTGATTGGTTTTAATTTATTTTACTAATTTTTTTAACTATTTTGTTCCTAATTTAGTGTTCTTAAAATAATCCAGATTATTTTCTTTGGTCCTGTCCACTTAGAATTGTATCTTTTTTAGAAAGCAGTAATTTCCTTTGTGTATATACTATCTCTTACATCATAAATCCATCACTGTTCAGTTTATACTGAGGCATTACTGCATCCCATTCATTGCTGTTACATCACTATTTCTGAATGACTAATTTGAACTTTATATAATTGTCAGCTTTTCTAGAGAAAAGATGGTTGCATACTAAATGCTTTTTTTTCTCCCTTCTTTTGTTTGATTTCTGGACTGCATTTTGTTGAAAGCAATTGGTGTACCTTTGGTTTTGTACCCAAACTCTCTGGATGCTACTTAATGTCAGGAAGGAAACCTATAACAATAGTCTTTACATGACCATGAAAAGGTTCAGATTTAAAATTTAAGTATAGAAAATAGACTAGATGTGTGCCTTATAGAAATCATTCCCTCATAGAGGTTTTATATGACCTCCAAACCTTCAGTTCTGTTTGTTATGTACTCGTTCTGTCTCGTTGCATTATGCATGGTTCTTCACCGCCAAGAGAAAGTTTAGGATCACTTTGCTGCATGGTTTGATCTGTAGCAGCTATTTCTTCTTAATTCATCTCTTCACTTACAGTTTGTCTACTAATGCATAACTTAACCTCTACCTCATCGCAAATATCTTTACTTTCAGACAGCACAGATCCATGCTCTTCAACGTGTCCTAAGTTTTGTCAGTTTTTTCACATTTTCTTCTATTTGTCTGCCTTTTACACATACTAACAGATGTCAGTTAGTAGTCTAACCCTATAACCCAATGCAGACAAGAAGCTGAACAGTCTTCTTCATTCTCAGAAAGTGTACCACTGACACCATCATTAGCAATTGCCCTTCACGAATCTCCAAGCCAGTAGAAGTCTTTCTCCTGACATCTTTTTCAGCCTGGAAAAATCCTCCATCAGTACTACCATCTGCTGCTTCGTCACCTTTAGTCTTGTGTCACTATTTCTGTGTTGACTAGTGTTATACAGAGATAACCTCATTATGTAATACTCAGAATGACTGAAAATAGGAAATGAGAAGATAAATCTTCTCCCTAATATTTTATAGCACTCCAAGACTTTCTTGTCTCTCTTCCCGCTTCTTAAATTTTCTTGTCATATGGGACTCCCTATAACAATTCAAATATTGGAAGAAATGAGATTTCCACGCAGCTTTAGCCTGACCAGCCTCTAAACTTAATGCCAACTTGTACTTGTTTTATTACTATCTATATCTAATTAAAGCACTACAAAATTTTACACAGCGTTTCCTAGGAGAGACAAATTTTAGAACTATGTATCTTCTTGTTCAATTATGTTTATTTTTACTGTGTTGTTGATTTTAATACCTAACTAACAGTTATAGGGTGCTGGTACTTGTTTTCACTACAGGAAAAACTTCTGTTCTGTTAATCGTGTACAACTCTTGTACCTTCATCCACAATCATTCATTACTACAGAAATGTAAATAACTTGCTCTGTTCACTGATCTCTAATTCGCCTTAACAAAACAGTTTTCACAGATTGTCCTCAATCTACACTTGTGACATGCTTAACATGCATATTTACAACGTATGGAGAACTTTACCCACGTGCTCTCCAGCAAGATGCTTTTTGAAAAAATGAATAGTGTCATTGCCCTATTATATTCTAATCTAGTTGCTATAGGTAAATAGTAACATCTTCCAAACGTGACTAAACACTGTAGAGAAACTGGACAGTGAATTCTTTTTGTTATGCAAAGCTTGATAGAACACCGTCATTCTATAAAGTATGTCAACAGTTGTACAAAAATAATAACAGAAATGGAGGGCAAGACTCATTTGCAAAACAGAGAAAAAAGTCTGATATGAAAGTTTCCTTTAAATTTGGTATTTTTTTCTACACCTTCTGTATTTGATAACACTAATTTATAAACTGGATGATAAAACTGCATTAATTTGAGGAGAACGTGAAAACATTTTTCCCAATAACAATTTCCAATTTTTCTGGTTGAAGATGTAGAAAAGCCTTTTGTTTCATAACTACTGAGAAATTAACAACTTTTGTTAGCATTCAGTTGATCACTCATGTGACCATGAGTACTTCTGAGAGTATCACTCATATGATTTAAACAGTTATTTGCACCTATTACTCAGATCAAAGAGTAGGATGGGATTATCTGCTTGAACACAACTGTAGACACAGCTATGTTAGTTTAGGGGTACAGGTGGATGGGGTACTAGATACCTGCAAAGAGATAATTGTTAGAGTGCTCATTTGGAGTGAAGAGACTGTTTTTAATTTTCCTCTTTTCTGAGAAACTTAAGCTTATCTGACATGCTCCAGAAAACAACCCCAGTGATCCTGATACAGTCTAAGCTACTCTGTATGGTACTGACATCACCTGAAACTATTCACTAGAAAGCACAGATGTCACATTCATCCTGCACATTTACCTCACAGTTAATGAGGGCCCCTCTCTGAAGAACAGTAGGATACTAAGTTGACATACAGGATATATTTGTACAGTTTCATGTTAGTCTTATTATTATAGTGTTGAATATATTAATAAAAGAAATGTAAAAAAAAGAATATAAAACTATTAGTGTGAGGGACATTGTTCAATTGTTCACCATGCTAGCAATTCATCAGGCTTCTTGCATCCAGTCTTTGGCTGGTTTGTTTCTTTGTTGATTTTAAATACAGAAAAGCTAAGATAGCATCAGTGGGTTTAATAACCTGTGGCTTCTCTATAGGATGGAGGTAAAGAGGCAACTAAATCTTCATGAGGTTCCATCCACAACCTTAGGCTTCTAGTGGAGCAAAAAGGATGTGCAATATGTTTACAGAATATAATGCTGTCTTTCACACATGGAAAGCTTGGGACCACTGCATGGAGTTAAGCCAAATTGCAGCATCTGAGCTATGTGTAGCTCCCAAGTCGTTCAAAGCTCCCATTCTAGGTTGACATTATGTGATCAAGTCTGTGGTGATACAGAGTTTCTAGAAAGTAAAACAAGGGCTTACAAGCCTTGTGCATATTACAGATGACTTTGTTGGGTCATCTTGGACACAACTGGACATCCACTATTGGTATCCTCTCTGAATTGTGAACCACTCATTCAAGCTAAGTGGGGTGTACCTTATGACTATTGACTCAATGAAGAATACAACTTAGAGGGTCAGACAGTTTTTACTGAGGTTGTCTTTCCTTTGATCTTAATAGAAACCTGTTTGTTTTTCTTTCATTGAATCTGATACTGCAATTACAAAGACCTTTGTTCCCCCCCAAGCAAAAATCTGATACTGCAATTACAAAGACCTTTGTTCCCCCCCAAGAAAAAAAAAAAAAATTCTTAATGGGAGATAAAGGTACAACATAAAGGGAAATGCAAGTCTCATAAAATTTCCAAGATAACATTCGACAAGCCTTATGAAAAGCTTCTAGGAAGGTAGGTGGGCACCTTTATGGGACAGATGGATAATTCAGTAACTGTCATCCACTTGTAAATCACAGGTGCACAACAGAGCTTGCTATGGGACTGAATGAGATTGGTGGTCGGCCTTTTTTCTCTGTCTAGTTCTGTAGTTCAATTCAATCAAATCCATGAGAATTATCTGATGTCCAATAACTTAAAGTACATGGAAAAAAATAACTAAGATCTTCCATTTAGGTTGATTTTGGATTTGGTTTCAGTTTGTTTATTAGCTTTGCTTGTTTGTGTTTTTTGAGACTCATAATGCAAATCTACATCATAAGGTTTATTCATGCCAGTGCTCACGACTGAATAAGCCTACAAAAAAAAAAAAAATTGTTTCACTGACACTTCAGTATCTCTCCAATTTAAGGATTTCTTTACACAAAATGAGGTAGAAGTAGGACAGTATAAACAATTTAAGACAACTAGTGTCTAAGTTACTGTGTATGGTAATGTAATGCTATATGAAAGTGTTACAGTTTCTAAACAGTTGAGTAGGCACTGCTGAAGCAAAGAATGCAATTATGAAAGTTATCACTCTTGTATGTAGAAATACAAAATGTGTACTGCTCACTACACTTCATATACACACTCCTACTATTATTACTAATATCTTTCTATCCTAGCCTGGCTTTAAAATTATTCAGTAGTGATTGATTCTAAATATTAAGAATTTTAGAAGGCATTGCTATTTTTAAAGGAAGAAACTTATATTTTTAAAAATATTAGATTTTATTTCAAAATACTGTACATTTTACTTTTAATTGTTTTACAGTTCAAATTGTAAGGTGTGTTCTTTTTTGTTCAAGAATTTTAAAAGCAACTAATTTAAATATGCAAAATTATCTTGAGTTGTTCATACGTGAACTTAAAAGCCATGCAACACAGGAAAATTAAGTAATTATGCCTCCAAGTTATTTACTGCAATTAAGCTCATTTATCATATGCAAATTAGTGCAAACTGGTCTCATTAGTTACTAAATTACTCAATATGAGCTGAACAATGTAGCACTCCAGTTTGTAATGAAAAATCCCTGTAGAGGCAAGCAGTATCAATTAAGCTAATTTGCATATGCAAATATATTCACTAACTTTCCCTTTTCTCTATATTTAGTTCTACATTTCCTGATTATTCCTGATTATATGAAGAATATGGGGTTACTGACCCTTTTCCACACCTTCTCAATAGCAATGAAGTTACACAAAAAATTCAGAGGCCCTGAAAAAAATGATGAAAATCTTGCTAATTTTTGCAACCACTTTCAGCCAAATTTTTAATAGTAGGCACCAGAAGTAATTTTTTTACTGGGTTTAATTGGTAAACAGATATCTATATCTATCTATCTGTTTATATATATATATATATACGCAAAACTGGAAATGTCTATTCACATTATAAAATCACTTTCCAGGGGAAAAAGAATGTAGCAGATAACAAAAGCAAAGCACACAGTTTGGCAAATCAAAAATCTTGTCAAAAATCAATTAACATATTCCTATTATCCATTTTTATCCTTCATTACATGCTATTCTCCCATTCATAATTCAGGTAATTTTACTTGGAAAACATTTAAAAGATTACACTGACATAAAGTATCTAACATAATACACTCTAGGCAATCATGTTTTGTGGAGTCTTTTTTTTTCACAAGCACACAGTGGATAGTGTCTTTGGCTTCAAACCTAACATGAGAATCTCTTCAGCATGATACACAGCAATCAGCTGTGGCTTGGAGATTTTTTGACACAGTGTAAAATCTTAAAATGGTTTGGGTTAGAAGGGAACTTAAACTAGTTCCAACACCAATGCCATGGGCAGGAAACCTTTCGCTAGATCAGGTCAATCAAAGCCCCATTCAACCTGGCCTTGAACACTTCCAGGGATGGGGCATCCCGAACTTCTCTGGGCAACCTGTTCCAGTGCCTCACCACCCACATAATGAGGGTGTGCATAAGTGTTGCATTTCATATGGAAGCAAAGTATAAGCCTCTGTGTATATCTAGATTTGCACAAAAGACAAATGCAAAGGTGCATGCAGCCTTACCCATGTTAAGTCTTTCAGGAGCTTTAAATTCCCTTTTATCAGGGTTTTTACTCAATTTTTACATCTCTGGATTTATGCAAAGGTATAAGTGCGTAGATTTTTTTGGAGTTGGTAAAGTCTGCCATCAGTGAAACAGAACAAATTGTATGATCACTGGGCACAAATGGTATCTCAGATCAAAATCAATAACTTTTTTACTTTTATTTTTCTTCTGACAGGCAGATTTTTGATATTCTATTTTCTCCACTTCTTAACTGTATATGGTAGAATACCTTTAGTAGTCATATCAATCATCAATTAAAGTTATCTTAATGAACAGTATTTGTACATAGGATTACTTAATACTAAAAAAAAATTGTCCCCAATTAAGGCATTCTTCAGTCAAAGATAAATATTATATGTAACTATGTGGATTTAATAATATACAGACATGACTAACGTATATGATGTATACATAGACATGACTAACTGATACTAGCTACTTGTAGAATCAAGATGTAAAAATATCATAATATGCACCTGCATTTCTGTTTTTACAACACCACTATAAATAAACTATATCCACTTTTTAAAAATATCCTATATTATGCTTCTCATTTGTCTGTCAATAAATTTTGAAGTATCAAAATATTAAAAGGATTAGAGAGGCTCCTTAATATCTGAGCTTACACTTAAAACCCAGTCTTCAAAATATTAATAGCAAAAGGGATTACACAAACTATTAATTCAACTTCTTCAGATAGCAGACTTTGAAATCAAAATTCCCAAAGTGTAATCAAGGTTGTTTACTTCACTTGCAAACAATACTTAATCATGATACTTATTTGAAAATAATTTCTAGGAGCAGCAGACTAAGTGAAAACATATTAGAACTGTATTCCACCACAGAAACTGTCTGTTGTTTTAAGGATTATTTTGTCTTCTAGTGATTGTCTTTCTACCTATAAGACCACAAGGCAATACTTTGAAGTTCATTCTGATCTGTTTAGAAGTGGTATATTTCAATGCATGACCCAGGTTTTTGTCCCAAGGGTTGATTACTCTTCTAAAATAAGTCAAAATCTAAAATCGACAAAACTATCCACCACTATTAATGCTTTTTGTCCTTTATCTATCATCAACAGTCTATCTCTTGAAAATATAAGAGTGGAACTTCCTATTATCAATTGAGAGATTAATGGGACTAATTTGATAAAAGCATTACCTCCTATGAAAAGGCCACAGCTCAACAGATATTCAATACAATGCCGATGATAATGTTGATTGAAAATCTTCAGTTACGGGTACAAGTGCAATAAAGGTTTTTTTTTTTTTTTTGTAGTAGTATGATAAAGTTATATCCTGAAAACACCTTAATTTATCACAAATAAGTACAAAAAAAGAAAAACAAAAAGGTCATCTAATTTTAAAAAGTACGAAAGTCATTGATTGTTTCAGTATCAATTAAAAGAAAAACTCAAATATCTGGTAGTTTTCAAAGTGGCCATCCTAGGTTATTTCTTTGTCATTCATAAGAGTCATACTTAAAGAGTGTATATAAATCAGTCTCAATTATGTTTTATCTAGCTATAAGTTACAAATAATCCTGTAAAAACCATGCATTTAGGATCTATGATATGTTTACGCACCCCAAAAAATTACAGATCATATTAACTGAAATACCAAAAAACTGCTTTTTCTTCTTTTTTTTCTAAATGTATGAGACAGCACAACAGTGTTTAAGCCTAATGTACAAACATAGTACTGTAGATACTGGAGCAGATCTCTGACACGGTAACTACAACAAAAGTAGTTGCTTACAGAATCAAAAACTTAAGCTAGACCTCTGCCAAGTGTGCACAACTAAGCAAATCATTTAGTTCATTATTTTTGTTCCAGAGAAAAATTAATTCTCCCACTTAATTTCATGTTTTCCTAAAATTATCTTTGTTGCTATTCAGCATTTAGTTACTTTATAAAGATGTGAAAAATTTGACATTATCCATAGTGCTTCTGAATGCCACAGCTGAGTTAGTACAGAGAGATAGCTCTCAATCATTTCAAATTAAGTGGAATATTTCTCATGATAATAATTTCCCTCTTTCGTACCTCTCAAAAGATAATATACCAGGCAGTATATTTGCATTGAGAAGCTGTGTACATTGCTAAGTAAGAGCAGTTATGCAGTGCCACACTTAGAAAAGACTGGGTTTTATTTTCATAGGGCTGGGGTTTGCTTTACTGCAAAAACATCACATTTTCCTCTTAACTGCTTCTATTCCACATTTGATTACTCTAAACTAAGAAAGGCTGTAGTAACCCTGGCAAAACAAAGCACACACAAGAATGTTTCCATCAGGTCATTGTTTTTCAGTTTAATCTTCCTGGAATATGATGACTTGTACCATGTGACTAAATTGTTTGATAAATACCAGATTAGGTTTTATCTCATAGCTAAGGAGACCTAAGAGTCATGCTGCTGTTCATTTTTTATTCTTTGCAGATTGCTCCAAATTTGTGATATATAATAGTGGCATGGAAGCAGTGCTCGTAAACCAAAATGGGGGAAAAAACCCCAATCCTAAATTGATACATGATATGCAAGACAAATCAAATCACCAAAACAAAATACTACCTTTTACACACATACACACAAAACATAAAGGCATTCTGCGAACAAACACCAACTGCACAACTCTAAACAACAAATTATTGTGATTCACCTAAATATTGTGATTCCCTTGCCTTCCCTTTCATTAACATTCTCCCAATCACAGACTTTCTAAATAGAAGAAATATGAGCATAAAAAAAAATCTCATTAATATAAGTGCTGACAACAATACTATTCAAATTATTGGCAGCAATATGACTAGGTAGTTATTTTAATTTTTCTTGGAAAAGCCATTTTTTTACCTGTAAAATATGACTTCCCAAATGTGATTCAAATACTTCAATGGCAAGGGCACTGGGACTTCTCCTGCGCTGGGCACCTATAACTGAATAAAAAACAGTTATGTTGCAAGGTCTGCACATTCATTTCTCATGCATCCTTATCACTGACATTAACTATTTAAATGTTTTTTATCTTATACATCAGTGTTAATTTCCAATTTGCCTTCTACATAGCATATAAAATTAGTATGCAATTTCAAACTCAAATTTGAAGGAAAAAATAACTTTTTTAAAAAAATATTTAAATGTAAAAAAAAAAAATCTGGAAATTAATGGTTTGTTCAAATATATACCAAGTCCTTGTAGGTTTGATGAAGGCACACAGAATTTAGTGAAAAATGCTACTGACAAAGAGGCTACACATAATGTAAATGTTTTGAAATGTGGGGACAAGAACTAAATGTAACTCATGAATTAGGAAGAGATGAGAAAGTGTTATTTATCTTATTTGAAACTGAAATGAAATAAACAAAACATTAAGAAGCCAACATTTGTAAACACATCTATATCAAGGTTTTTAGCGTAGGGTAGTATTTTAGTATCCCAGGTATCCATGTTCTCTGCTGAAACAGGTACTTGAAACTTCAACTTTTACACTTAAATTACGTAGTTCAAAAGTAAAAACCAAGTAACGGGGAGTTACGCTTTAAAGACAGGAGTGACTACAAAAAAAGGCTGAGAAATCATAAAGTTAATATAGCATTAAACTCTCTATGCCAGGAACACAAAGCCAGCAATCAAGTCTGATTATAAACAGAAGTAGGGATCTATTGCAAGATGAGGTTTCTTCTTAGGTCTAGGCTATCTTTGCCATGAGATCAGAGAAAGCTACAGCACAGAAGACAGCACAGGGCTGCTGGAACTTCCCTTTCCTTTCTTAGTGACAAAACCAGCAGAGAGAAGAGGCAAACTTCATTCTGCACCCTTTTAAAACATTTACACCCGAAGACCCTGATGGTCTAACACCTCTGAAACCATCATAGCACTAATCCATCTTTACGTACTGCTGCCTTTACAATGTACGATAAGAAAAATGAAATACCAAGGATCCACTAAAACAAGCAGAATGAATGACGGTCATTACTGAACAGGCTAATTTAACACCAATAAAAACAAAATACAGAGCAACAATTTCTTAGTCTTCTATGATACTGGCTGCCAAACATGATATCAGTAGGAAAAGATAAATGCCAAGTAATGATAGTCATATTGACCTAAAAATGTAATATCGTTCCTTATTGATGTTTCATGTAATTTCCTTGCAGGAAATTCTAAGCTATTTATACTGGGCAAACAGGTGGCTTCATAGCTAATAGATTAAGGCAATAGCTCATAATTACAAAAGGTGACTGCTGGAAAGACAGTATTTTCTAAGTCCTCCTCTTTTCTCATATTCAAGGACACAGGTACTAACACCATAAGAGAAAAGTCTTCTTCAAGTCAATATTTCTCAGAGAAACTTTAGCTTTAGCTGTGGGACTAAACAAAATATATTATAATAAATCCTGTAAGGATTTTCAGCATTTCTATCAATTGCTGTCAGTTAGCACAATGCTTTTTATGGTTATTTAATTTATAATCTATCAGAAACCAAAAGGAAATTAACGGTTTTGGCTTGTTAGGCATTGCTTCATAGTAGTCTCCATAAAAGCATTGCAAAAAAAAAGAAAACAAAACAAAACAAAACAAAAAAGTCCTGAAAACCTGCAAAACCTCACTGAAATCCTTTAGGTCCTTTCATCTAGACTGTGTTATATTTTCTGCACATTGTCTGAACACATTACCATTTGGAATTTACCTTTCAATTAATTTTCTGTTTCCTGCCCATATCCTTCCTTTATAATCCTCTACCACTTGAAAGTGTATACATTACATATTGAATCCAATTGTATGATGTCAACTGCAGGTTTTTTAGCATATAAGTATTATAATTTGAATAAAGTGCATGAAGTCAGTGCAACACTCTTTACAACATTTGTATTTTTAACCTCAAATGACACTTACAGGTAAGTCATCAGTTCTTCATACTTGGGACACTCAGTTCTACAGCTCAAATGAAAACACTTTGAGGTCATTGAGTTAATTAGAAATCAAGAGAGGGTCAGATCTTAGCTTTAAAATTTGTCAATTAAATCCTCTATCGATGACTGCATCCTAGTGGCTGGTATGCATATATAAAAATATCATGTGGTACTTTCATGCCATTCAGTTCACTGACATTTTTATAGCAGTAGAACTCTTGGATATATATGTCTTGCACTTAGTCAGGTGATGTGGGGTTTCAATGACAGTTCCTAATTTTACAACTAGCATAAATATGTTGCATAGAAAACCATTAGGTTTCTGGTAGCCATGCTGCAATTCTTTTTTGATAACTGAATAGATGTTAAATATGCACTTTACGTCATGCATTTCCATAACTATCATTCTTCATATTTTGAGGAATGAGACAAGAATATTGAGATAAATATAGAACAAGGGAAACTTAAATTATTTGATCTTCTGAATTCATTGTCTCATTATTTTACTTACATGAGCTTTCAAGATTTCTTGATACCTATTTGCAGCAGAAGAAATATGCTATTTTGGGTATACAAACGCGTATCACATTGATACCTTTCAGAAACATGACAATCTCACAGTCCAGTCACAGCACAAAGACCTTTATTTGTACTGAATGAATTTTTGGCATGACAATAGACAAAAGGAAGACATACACTGAAATGGTTGGATTAAAAAATAGGAGCAAGTAATGTTATTTTATTCTAAAATTTCAGAGCATAAACTATAAATACTGAACTGGCTTCTACCACACAAGCCACATCCATTCATCTAAATCTCTCATCCTGTGGATGTGGATGTGGAACCATCAGCAGCCAGAGCTCAGCTGCTCACAGAAAACTTGGAAAGCAAGAGATTTAAGATTTATATCACAACATCTATAAATCAAACCTTCACAGACCTAAAGATGTGGATGCATATACTTTTTAAAAATATGGATTCCCTTTTAAATGCAGACTCTCTACAGAAATGACAGAGAGAATTCATGAAAGAAATTTCTTCTTTCGATTAACAGGAAGCAGGGGAAATTAGGATGTGGAGAAGGTTAAGCATGTGTACCAAACTGCTAAAGGAGTCATAAAGAAACAGGATCCAAACCCAGGTGAAATTCTTCTTCCAACCTTCTCCTATTTTAGTGGTACAAACAAACATATTCGAATAGACCTTTTCACACGCAGTCATATTTTGTACTGCTTAGATTTAGTTGACAATATTTAAGGTTTTAATGCACAATTGTGGTGGTTGATCAAAAAATTGGCCAAACCAATATTTGTATTAAACATTGACTCTAATGATGACAAGAAGATAGTAAGATTGTTTTCACATGTGCACTTTGTAGTGCTAGAGCAGAGGAATCTGTTTTCTAAACTTTTACTTTCCATGGCACTGGACTATGACTTTTACTGTCCAGACTGACATGTCTATTCCTGTCATATGATCGTTCCAGAATTGGTTATTAACAAGGAAAAAATTCTAACTGCTTGCTAATTCCTCTTTAAATTTCTTCCCTCATTACTCATTTGGCTACGTATGAGGTGAAGGAAGAACAACATCCCTTTCGGTGTATCTTGGGGGCAGTCTAAACATGCTTAATGCAATCTCAAAAGCATTTGCAATTGTGCTACAAAGAGTAGGAAACTGTGGAAAAAGAAAAATGCAGACTGCCTAACAAAGATTTCTACGCCTCCTGAAGAGAGACTTCCTCTTAAAGTCAGTTTTAAGGTATGGGAGGACAGACCAAAGACTCATATTCACTGTGACTTTCTTCTAGTGAAGACAGAACTGTAATTAAACAGAAGCAGTGTTCCTTGATCACTAGGAATGAAAGCAAAGAACATAAGCACAGTAATCAGTTCCACCTAAAATACTTATGTGAGACTTTGTATGCCACTCCTTAACATGAATGTTTCTGGGGAAAGTTTGGGAAAATTTAAACCAAGAGGTTTTTTAACTATGTTGCTTTAATAACAATTTTAAAACTAGTTTTAAAAATTGTACCAAACTTTTAAATTGATTTCCCTTAACCATTACTTACTCCTAAAGAATTTTTCTCAATTAGCTTCAAAATCCTTATTTTTTGTATTTAATTTTGTTGATTTTTCTTAACACCACTTTTTGTATGCTTGGGAGCAGAGGTGGACATAAGGCCATCCTGCTACAACCTTTTAGACAATCTGCTATCTGAAGAATTATAAAAAAAAAAAGAGCTCATCCTGAAGAGCTCTAATTATGACTGCCAATAAAGTCAGACTTTAATTAGTAAAGCCTGAGCAGATCTACCTAAGTATGAAAGTTATAAACACCCACCAAAAAGAAAATTATCAGCTTTATTCACAAAACATGTAATCGTATCAAGCTAATTTCAGAGAAGCTTCACAAAGAGTTGGATAATATTTTTCCCCATAGGTATCAACAAAATACATGACGGATTCAGATAAGAGAGCATAAGAAGCAGAGTTTTCTGAATTGTCTCAGATGACTGTATGTGCAAAGCAGTTCACAGCATGAGTGTGTCTATAATCTTTTAGGCATTCTTTTCCAAAATGTAACATTTTTTTATTTCAGAGTAGAAAAAAGAGCTATAGAAATGACAATACAATTTCTACTACATTTGTCTTGCTGTAAAGCAGATTCTACATGAAAATGTATCTTTTTTATTTCTAGAAACAACTTCAAATGTTCATGGAAGAAAATGCAAGTGAATGTGGCCATCAAGGTGGTTTTACAGGAAGAAGTGAGATGTCATCTTAAAAACTTGCGGCTTTCCTATGACACATAACAAGTAATATGGAAATACTTGAAAGTTGTATTTTCTGAAAGAGAGAAGCACTGACTGAGGGACTAAACTGAATAACAGATGACGCAATCTCAGTGAAGGACAAAGTGTAATCAACATTACATGCCAGAAGAAAGATCAGTATTTCTGCATGCTAATGTCCACAGAATCTTTTGGGAAAAAAAAATTACTTTACTCCATATTTAATATCTTGTGATGAATATTTTTTTCCTATTCATTGTTCTTTTCTATCCCATTTAAGATTGACTCTAACTTTTGAAAGAAATCTCCAGAAAGAGTGAACTCCTCTGCCTAACACACAAATGGAGGATATAAGGTATACAAGATGTATATTCAGATCTTCATCTAAAGTGAGATAATAAGAGACAAGCAGCATGATGTAAGCAGAGATGTTGCCCTTCTGATTTGGAAAGGGTATCCAAAGAACTTAAATGATGTCACCAATTACCTCACCATAAGCCATCACATGATACAAAATTTAGGTCTCTTATCAACCTTCACAGATGGGAAGAAGATATAAATCTCAGATAGAACTGCAACATATGTGGAAAAGTATTTTATCTTGGTTTAGTAAAGCTATGGGAATCATTAATGCTGTGCCACTACCAACGAAGTATCACAGCAATAAAGTATCAGAACAAATTTGTCACAAAGGACTACATGTCAGATGCATAATGAAATATATGATAATGAACTTACAAAGCTAACAATAGCATTTAAAATCTATATTTTTGTACAAGAATGCTTGTTATTCTAGATGTCCATCTTTGGTCACTGGCAAAGAGCATGTATGCATTACTGGGGAATGCAGGGTTGAGAAAGTAATCCAAAACTTTCTATGGAATAACCAAGTAGTTATCAAGAATGTATTGGTTAATTAACAAAAATGTTTTTTAGCACAATTACAGGTGTGCTTTATTATTTCCAGTACTTCATCTATGATGCTTCATCAAAAGCTCCAGGAATTAAAAGAATTTTTAGCAAAACTTGCTTTTCAAATTCAAGTTGCTTAATACTTCTTAACTTTTTAAATAGCTTTTTTAATGTCAATAACTTAAAAGCTATCAAATTAAAATGTTGTTCAAAAAGCAGAAAGTATTACATCACTTGTTAACTGAATTTTAGGAGTCTCTTCCTTTTCCTTTCCCTTTCCCAGTCATTTTCGTCTGGTTTATAGGTCTGATTTTTCCCACGGGATTTGTTCTTTAGAGGGTGGAGATAGAGTGGGTGAGAGGAGGAGACAAGGTTACTTAGGTCTTAAATGTCTTTTTTTTTTCTTTTCTAAACTTCTTAAAATTAGAAAACCCAAGAAGGAAATAAGTATATTTTATGTTCTCCGCTTAACTGGCACTGTTTCTTAATTAGCTTTTATTTGTACATCTTAAGACTTTATTTCAGAAGTTTTTTCTGTTCACTGTAGAAGATGAAGTCTTTTCTGTGCAAGAATTTCCAGTCATCTAAGCAAAGAGAGTTCTCCATCTGCCTGGGAGTGGGAGCACTGGCCTTTCTCCCACACTGTAGCAGTCACTATAGGAACTATTGTGCCTCCTTCAAAAGGGCTACAGACAGGGTGATTAAAATTCTTCATGGGACAACCCCCACTCTCCTCCTTGACAATGAAATTCTTCAGGGAGAGGGCTAAGCCTCCAGTTCAAGAATGAAAGCACCTGAGGGAGTCATGTGGCAGACAGAATCACCACTGCTTTAAACTGAAGCACAGGGAAAAAAATACAAAGGCCCATATTCCTGCATTAATTTTATTCCTCTCCCATGAAATACAGGAGCATTGGCTGAGAAATAGAAGAACGAATGAGTAACTTCATATAGTCTCCATGATGTAGAGGACAATGCAGAAAGTAAAGAACAGATATTTTCAATTAAAATTAACGTCTGGAGAAGAAAAATAATTAAAATGAGACAGTTGCATCCAGTTCGTGGCTGGTCACTAGAAGTGTCCCCCATGGATCAGTGTTGGGCCCAGTTCTATTTAACATCTTTATTGATGATCTGTATGAGGCGATTGAGGGCACCATTAGAGTCATAGAATCAGACGGGTTGGAAAGGACCTCTGAGATCATCAAGTCCAACCCTTGATCCACTACCACCACAGTTACTAGACTATGGCACTAAGCATCACATCCAATCTCTTCTTAAATACCTCCAGGGACAGAGAATCCACCACCTCCCTGGGCAGCCCATTCCAATGCCTGATTACCCTCTCTGTAAAGAATTTCTTCCTAATATCTAACCTAAACCTCCCCTGGCAGGGCTTGAGACCATGCCCTGCTGTCATAGACCATGTCCTCTTGTCTTAGATTAGCAAATCTGCAGATGACACCAAGTTGGAGGGGCCTATTGACCTGCTGGAAGGCAGGAGGGTTCTTCAGAGGGACCTTGGCAAGCTGGAGAGATGGTCTGAGTCCAATGGGAGGAGGTTCAACAAGGCCAAGTGCCAAGAGGGGTGAGACAAGGGAGAGGGACATAGAAAGGTAGGGCGAATTGCAGGCTTAAAAACCTAGGAATTTATCAGTCCTTCAGATAAATATCCACTCTGAGAGATTTGGCTTTACCAGCAGAAAAACACAGAAACCGTATGACTGCATGAAGAAATGAGTGAAGGTTATGGATTATTTATTCAGACATAATAATAAGACACTTACTGGAGTAATAGCCCTATTATATTATTTTTAAACTAGTATTAAAATTCCTCTGAAAAGAATACTGCTGTCACCCCTTTCCAGCTCCAGTGCTACAGAAATGGCTAGTGTCACTGATTCTGTTCTCAGGAGGAGGACAGGGTATTAACATCAAGTCAGAACAGTGTTATGTAGTGTCAGACTATACTTGCTGGTAAAACTAAGAGGCCTACATCTGTTGTCTTGCTTTTTTTTTTTCCAGTCTGATCCCAAAGGTTCATGTTATGACATTTGTAACATCTGCTACAAATGCGGAGGTAAGTCAGGCACAACCTTATTACTTCCATTCTAACGCTCCATCCATCCACAGGGCTTTCATATGCCACTAGTACGTCAAGGGGACCAAAAGCTGTTCGATCTACATGAAGCAAGGTATAATGTATTTCTGAAAGTCAAGAAGAAATCCTGCTTTGTTATGTCTCCCCTTCTTTTGTTATCTTAAATCCTGGCAATGTTATTTCAGAATATTCTATGAACAAAACAGGCAAGCTGCTCCTCCTTAGACCCAACACAGTTGCCTTTTTATGCCTTAGACAGTGGCATGTTTGAAATTGGCAAATTCACATCCTTCTCTGTTTTCACTAACACTGAAGCATATCCAGCTTTCCCTAACCAGACCCTTCAATACAGAGATCTGCTTTCTTGCATAGCCTTTTTTTCCTTCCATACCTATCCCACTGTTTTTGTGGGCTCACTGCATCGTTTTAAAGACAAACTTAACTTTTTTCAGTGCTCAGTGGTAAAATGCTGCTCCTGACAGACAAAAAAAAAGTGCTTATTTCATCTGCGATAACAAAAAAGTAAATGAATAAGGAAAACACTTAATAAGATGCATTACAACTGGCATTCTTTCTATTAGCTTCTCATTGAACTTTTATTGATATATCTGTGGTACTTGATTTCAATACCCCATTGTTAATGGGCTAAGACACTGTATGCTGTGAAGTTTATGCTATCACTGCCAAGTGTCTCCACATGAAGGCAACCATTTGCTACATGGCTACAATCACCCACGTAAGAAATTTCTTAAGAAATATATATAACCTCTTCTGACAGCAAGTGGAATGTAGTGTTAGAAACTAACAGCTTTAGATGTTACTGAAATAGGTAATATGATCAACACTCAGCATCATATACCAAAAATAAGACAATTTTATATTTGATGGAAGTCATTTAAATTCACTACAAGGGCTGCAGAACACTGCGTGGTAGCAAATGAGAAAGCAAGCCCCACACCTCATGACATAAGCAGTTGTAGGTTTTGTAGAACTTTTTTCTGTTGTACTATCACAGTCTAAGTAAAAGAACCCCTCCCCCAACATTCAGCCAGATAAGAATGACACTGGAACAGGACTGATTCCCTTATGTTAAATGAACGCTAAAACTCTAAAAACATGTCAAACACTGCTATTGACAAACGTAGGAGCCACATTCAGTGCTAGAATATAAAATCCAGTTATGATATAGCTGGACTAATTTACTGACTAATGCATCATTATACTACTGAAGTACATGACATACCAAGTGTATAACTGTTTAAAATTGTTTCTGGTTCTAAGGTGACTTTAGGACTTTACTACTTTTACAGATTTTGGTTTATAATTGACACTTGTAGGTGGCAGATTTGTTTGTAGATGCCTCTTTTCCCTTTTGTGATGTAGCAAGAAAAAGATTCAATGAAGATTCATAAATGAAACTGGGTACAAGTCTGTAATCAATCCACATTTTCAGGGAAGAAATCTCTATCATCTGCCAAAACTGAACTGTGTAATTAACTGAGGATTCTGGTAAGAACCAACTGTGCCACTAGTCAATTATTTCTACTTGTCTTCCAGCTGCTGCTTCTCTCTGTTCATAACTGAGACTGTAAGAAAATGCAACTATTGAGAATTTGGTGATTTAAAAAATAACTGAAGAAATTCAAGGAGATTACCAACACAAGGTGTAATGGAACCACAAAATGTTTTTTAAGTTCTATTGTAACTGGTTCTCAATTTCTCAGTAGAAATTTTCAGCAAGTGCTTTTATAAAAACTAAAAGAATTTCAGAATTGCTGAGGATTGAAAAGTGACCATGCACAAGCTGCACTGGAAATGTCCAGGTCCTAATGAAGCAATCTTCAGAGGAACTGGTAATACACTTCAGAATACTGGTTTAAGTGAAGTAGGAGATGGAACTGCTTGTTTTCAAAAGAAGCACTGCTGCTTATTTATATAAAAAAAGAAAAAAAAAAAGTTGATCCGAAGCCCCTGTAGAAAAGACTTTCTAGCACTACCAGCACTTTGGATTCAATTCGTAATATATATGTATAAGAGTGCACTACTATTTGTAGGGGTCTGTTTCAACAGTTTTTAAGGAAACAGAATCTCTTGGAAATCCCAATGACTAGTAAGAAGAATAGTTAAATCTTTACTGGAAAGAGCGTTATATTCTTTAAATCTTTTCTAAGGTTAAAAGAACTCATACAATTCATGATGAATGAGCTTGAAAATAAATTAGAAATAATTTAACATATTTTCTGTTATCATTGTTAGCAGCTCCAGCACACAACTGGTGTTTCATTTGTAGTAGGATCTTTTTAAATAGTCACATGAGAAAAGTCCAGTTTCCCTTGCCTTCAGAGAGTGCCTAGCAGGGAACTATCAGAGAAGTATGATCTGAGGACAGATAGAACAGTTATGGAAGAGAGAGCGTAGTAGTGAGAAAACAGAAAGAAAATTCTCTACAGTCAAAGAGAACGTGTGTAGACACAACATTCACTTCATCAGAGTTGCATTCATTAGCATCAGAAATTAATTTAGCTCAAGATTCTTTCTGCAGTGAGGGAAAACATTCCTTTTATTATTATGTCATAGCTAAGATTCACACTTGTTACCTGCAAAATCAAGCCTCTCCTGGTATAAGAGAAAAAGCAATGCATTCACTATTCAGAATAGAACTTGAACACCTTAACCATCGAAGTTCAGTGGGTTATTCTAACCAGATATTTTAGTATTCTCTAGCAAATTAACTTAAAGCATCAGAATTCATTCCCCACACAGTACTTTAATCAGACATTGACACAGATGGTTACCTCAACTTTGGGGGCAAAGTTTCCTTTTGCAAGATAACACTCTGTCTTTAAACCAGCTCTTTCTCACTTTCTATTAGCACTGATAAATATATTTTTTTCTTTCTTTTTTTTTTTCTTAAGAGCTTTACAATTATACTGATAATGTATTGCATTTAGATAGTTTTTCAACAATCTCATTTTATTATATATACACCAAACCTAATATAATACACATACACATTTGCCATAGAGAGAAAAAATTTGCTTGATGTGAGCTGAGGTTTTATGATATAACACCCCTTAAATTCTGTTTGCATTTTGTTGTATTCCAGCATCACTTTTTAATTTTTATACATATTTCCTGTGCTGCCTTAGTCCAGCTGAAAAACTAGATTTACACAACTATGTAATTTTTAACTCAAAGTCATTAATTTAAATAGAAAAACTACTTTTCTCAAAGTGTAATACAATATGATACTCAAACTACTTAAAATACAAAGTTGAATGAAGACTGCTCAGACTCAAAACAGAACACACTTTTTCAGTCAACCACAACCTTTATACATCCTGCTGAAAAACTAATGAGTAACACCTGACAATGTTTATCTATTTTCTTATCTCTTTTAGTGCCCTCCTGGAAGACAGTTTGAATTCTGACATTTGTCATTATGAATATGCTAGCTTAAGGGCGTTTTGGATTATTTTAAATTGCCTGCTGTACATCAAACAACATCTTATTTTGTTAATATTACCTGAAAATTGGAGAAATTTACTTATAAGAAATACATTTTCACTAAACAATGTCATAGTAGGACAAGTCAGAAATGCAGAAAGTTATTTTCCATGAATACTGACAAATGTCCTTCAATGCAAAGGCTTTGCCTTACAAATGCAATATTATTGCAAGGTATATTCTACTTCTCTCTACAAATAAGATGGAGATAAATTAACAGTTGAGCAAAACTGCCTGAAATTTTCCAAAATTATCACTGGAAAAATTGTGTTTCAAACTTCTCTGAAAATAATTCTCACATAATATTGTCTTTCTTCTACAGGAGAGGAGGAATCTGAGCAATGAAGAGGCACCTACATGGCTGGAAGAGCAAAAGACACACTTTGCTGTGACAGCACATGGGCAAATGTTTTCTGAAGAAAAAGGCTTATTTTGGTGAGTGATGACTTCAGAAAAAAAAAATTATTACTAAAAGAAAAAGTGAATGGCAGAAAGAATAGACTAACAGTGTAAAGCACATGTAATAAATGAAATAATATTTTGAAGAATATAAACTGAAACTAAGAATTAGGGGCAATCTGAACATAATTTTAAGACTGTGCCTTGTTTACTTTCACTAGTTTGTTGACGCTTCATATGACCGCTTGAGTATTTCTGGCACCAGAGCTAATAAGGCCACAGGGACTGGACTGCTCTGGCTGCATACACAACACACAGGTGTTGCTAATCCATTTGTTCTCTGGGGTGCTAATATTCTTTTGAACCACTGGCACATGATACTTTGAGCTGAGCTAAGAGTATGTCTTTACAATCACAATAAAAGCAAATGTGATCTAGCTGTAAATGGGTTAATATAGCCACTGATAGAGGTCTAGCTGTGCTAAAAAGGCTGTGAAACTTTCCCAAGAAACAAGATAAAGTAACTTTTTCATCTCTGTATTACCACATCTGGGCTGCTTCCAGTGCCTATGCTAGTTTCTGCTGCAGTGTAAACATATTCTGTCTAAAGGAGAATTTTTAATTAATTTGCTAATAGTTAATGAACACAGATCCATTGTACAAAAAATCCTGGATAGGACTGATCTCACCCTTTTTCTATCTCATATTTTCCACTTTTACACTACCTCAATTCATTTTTTTCTCCACACTTTTTTTTTCTTCTCTTAATTTTCCTATTTCACACTAGCTTATTTGCATTGGTGCTTTCAACCACATGCAAGTTCCTTATGAAAGAAGTTTATTATGATCAGAGGACCTAAATCTGTGTTGTGGAAGGTAAAATGGATCACTTTCTAAGGCATGTGAAGCTCCAGAAGGCAACATAGCTGGGAATGAAAATACTGAAGCAGATATTTATTGAGTTGAAATAGCTGAACAATTTAAATTTACTCACTGAACACACACTCCCATCCCCAAACCCTTGGATGCTACTCCAAAAAGCCCTATCCTGGAAGATATTTTTAAAAATTACATAGCTTTTATTAAAATCACAGCCCAGGGAAGCTACTGTTCACTCCACCAAAGTTTTAAGAGGAAGTAGTGTCTTGTCTCAGTTTGTTATTGATAGTGGGTCTTCAAAGTGCTGCAATCTACATAATAATTATTATGTTTTAGGTTATTAACCTGAAAATAAGGATAGGTAGAATAATTTCTTTGCACTGCAGAGAGTGATATATAGTTCCTCAAATAGTCTTTGCTAGAAAGGAAAGTGAAGTTATACTACTCCATGCTTCATCAGAGAACTTCAAATCAAGTGTCACAATACAATTCATAATGCCAGCTTTTAGATTTTATTTCCTTAGAATCCATATGATATATACAGGCAATGTTCTTCTGCTCTTTGTTAAAGAATAATTCTCTTAGTTAATAAAAAGAGAGCTGCTGTTTTAGTTTAAAACTCAAAAGAAACACAAAACTCCATGGAACCCATTGGAATAACTTCCCAGAGAGATTCCAACATGGAAATGCACTAACCCAGATATGACAAATCACATAATAATATAGATGTAAAAGTCTACATAAACGGAGGAAGACACTAGAAACATCCCCCAAAGCCTTCTGTCCACCCTATTCTGCAAGCATGATTGACTGTGTCATGTTTTTGTTAGCCCATCTGGACAACAGGTGCAGTACTTAATGGCCACAATGTATTTGATTATTGACTAATGACTATTTCTGTGTGACACAATAGGCTGCAGACTGACCCACAGTGTTAGACAGACTTCCTACCCCCTTCTACATTCAAAATCCAAAAAAAAAAGAAAAGAGTTTTTACCCTATCAGGTATAGAGCTTCAACATACACAAAACTGGGAGGAGCTCTTGACTCCTTCAAAGGCAGGGAGGCCCTGCAGAGAGATGTCAGCAAATCAGAGGACTGGGCAATGATCAACCACATGAAGTTCAACAAGGGAAAGTGCCAGATTATGCACCTGGGTAAGGCAACCTTGGATGTTCGTACAGACTGGAGAATGAGATGCTGGAAAGCAGTGCCATAGAAAGGAACCTGGGTGTCCTGGTCAATGGCAAGTTGAATAGGAGACAGCAGTGCCCTGGAAGCCAGGAGGACCAACCCTGGGGCCCTCATGTCCTGGGAGGCATGAGGCAAAGCATCACAAGCCAGTCAAGGGAGGGGATTTTCCTGCTCTGCTCTGCACTGGTGCAGCCTCACCTTGAATGTTGTGTGCAGTTTTGGCCACGACAATATAAGAAAGATATTAAACTCTTAGAGAGCAGGGCAATGAAAATGGTGAAGGACCATGAGGGGAAACTGTATGAGGAGTCACCAGCTGAGGGCACTTGGTCTGTTCAGCCTGGAGGAGACTGAGGGGAGACCTCACTGAAGTTACAACTTCCTTGTGAGGGGAAGAGGAAGGCAGGCACTGATCTCTTCTCTGTGGTGACCAGTGACAGGACCTGAGGGAATGGCCTGAAGGTGTGTCAGGGGAGGTTTAGGTTGGATATTAGAAAAAGTTCTTTACTCAGAGGGTGGTTGGGCAATGGAACAGGCTCCCCAAGGAAGTGGTCACAGCACCAAGACAGACAGATTTCAAGTGTTTGGATGATACGCATATGGTGTGTCTCTCAGGGATTGTCCTGTTCAAGGCTAGGAGCTGGACTCAATGATCCTCGTGGATCCTTTCCAACTCAGCAGATTCCATGATTCTGTAACTCACATTTGTCAAATACTTAGCTTGGCAGGCTTGTGTAGAGTCTATTAAATGGCAGAAAATAAAAAGGTGCATCAATTCAAAGCTTGGGGACCTATAATTACTACATGCTTAAAGTTTAACTACAAAAAGTAGATAAATTGCTGCACTAAAATCACAGAAGTTCCTCCACACGATTTATGCCAATGTACCTAAAGCTCAGTAGGGAGCCCCCGGTGGTCTAGTGGTTAAGGACGCGGCGCTGTTACCGCCGAGGCCCAGGTTCGATTCCTGGTCAGGG
>JAWWES010000168.1:36885197-36946293 GCA_035583135.1 Lophotriccus pileatus | reverse complement strand
TGTCACCTAAAAAATCCACTGCGCAGGCTCGAAGGCCTTATCTGCATATGCGGGTAAAGACCTTCCCCGGCTCTTCGCGAAGACGGGCACGTATATGTATGTGTGTGTATATATATATATATATATGTGAACAACACATGAATTAATTGAGATTACATCAAGCAACCTGAATGTTAAGACATAAAGTGGGAAACCTTACTTAATGATAAGTATTACACAAGTACCAAATATCAGAGCAATTTGAAATGGAGCTTCTAACTTTGAAAGGTCATTATCTGTCCTGTCTATGCACTCAGTAACAAAAATATCACTCTTATAAGCTAATTCAAAGTAATTGTGTGATTTTAATTTTTTTAATTTCATTATTCAAATAACTCATTTTCAGTAGAAAAAAAAATATGAACTGTGTAACCTATCCAAGAAGAGACAGGGACTAACAAGTGATTTAGGTCACTAAGCTGCTTAAAACTCGTTCATCTGTTGCTTTTTTGATTTATTCTTCAATGAAAATAGTGTAAAATGTCATGCCAGTTATAATAAATCTATATTAATTAGAACTCACACAGCACTGCGATTTTATAATGCATTTAAAGCAGTATATGCTTCTGGAACACTGACAAGTTTTTCTCCAAAATAATTTTAAATGAAACAACTGAACTCATAGCAACATGGCAGTCAAGAAAGTACCCCAAAATGTAAAGCAGCAGGCCTTGTGGAAGGAAAATAGGGAAAAGAGACATGTAATTAATATACTCAATGGAAAAAAAAAAAACAAAAAACCAAAAACCACACTTCAGATCATTTTTATATTTGTGAATAATGATAACTTCTAATAACTTCTTTTCTTCTGATGTATGAGAAGTAATGAATTTCCTTGACTTTTAATGACTACTCCTAAAACTGCCTTTACTGGTTTTATGTCTAAATAATACCACACTTATTTTCACGTAGTTAAGTGTGTTTATGTATCTACACTTGTAGGCTTTATCAGCTGGTGTAAACAAAAAGCAACATTGAGATTATTACAATAGCCTTTTCCAGCTATCTAAGGCAAACTGCAAAATGTTTCAGTGACTCTTCTACTTTTTTTACACTTTGCCCACTTGTGTTGTTGTCTGATTTAAGTTTGAATTAATGCAGATTGCCTGAGGGCCTGTACACTATGCAGTTTGCATGCATTTCTAAATCCCTTGCGAACTTCGTAAGTCTATGCCACAGCTACAATGACAATTACTTCTTTGAAAGCAAAAAATTTTTCCTCAGTCTATCTTTTCCTCCTTTATTCTTTTTGGGCTGTTTGGAACATCTAAGTGTCAAGACAGATGAATGCAAAAAGGCAAGTTATATAGTGTGGCCTCTTGTCTCCAAGGCAAGATTCCTTCAGATGTCATAGAACGCATGCTGTTATAGATGGTGCCCAACTCAACCTGTTATCTTGGCGTCTAAGCCCTAATGGAACAGTTTGACCAACTAGTGAGCAGGCACAACGCCATCCAAGCATATGGACATGAGTATATGCAGCCAAGTGACCATGTAGGAGGATCAAATATGTTTGCTGAGGGCAGGAGTCCCAGTCTGAAACATCCAAACAGCTGTCTATCCTGAAGTTTACATGCCTGTGGTTAAGGGGATGTGACAGAGCTAATCCAGATTTTGGCTGGGTTAATTTCAAAATACAGAAATTAGCTTTCTTGGCACAAAAGGCATTTTGGGCCTGAGCTGTATATCAGTGTCTTCAAAACAATATTCCAAGTGAATTCCCACTGGACGTTTTGGAATTAAAATATGTTGTGAAATATCCAATGCTTTTCCACTGCTTTACCTGCAGACAGTACTAAAGAAACACAGAACATTTTTTTCACAAGTTAAGTAATTCCTTTCACATTCCCAAATGTTACATCCAGAGAAGTATTTTAATACTGCAATTTCATATAACTAAGGGTTATGAAATTTCTGAGTAATTATGAGTAATTTCTTTATCAGGACTACAGTAGCACAAAAATGCCACTTATAGCCCTATTTTCCCAGCAGACTCTGAAGCATTAACTTTTTCAATTGCAAAAGCAATTAGATCTAAAAATTAGACAACAAAAAGTCATTCCAACTATTTTACAATCAATAAAATGATTTAACAAAAATGCTACTGAAATATACACTGTTACTTAATTGATCTTATGAAATTCTGTATGTTGGAAATGTCTTATAGTATGTTAATATATTTGAATACTGCTTCTCAATACTCAGTGATTAGAGATGAAAAAAGAGATTACTTTTATTGTTTATAGCAAAAAGCAACATCATCAGAAGTGCAACATATTTATTGTTGACAGCAAAAATAAGATGCTCAGAAGTGATTAAATAATTTAGTGCCCTGAATCCAATTTTTGAAAGTTGGATAATAGTTACAAAGGAACTATTAATTTCAGATTTGCAAAAGGTACCTCCTCTCACTGGAATCAGTAGGTTATAGGGATCTAAATATAACATTTGAAGATTCAGGAGGGAAGATGAAGCAACACTAAAGTAAACAGGGTATATATTAAAATAATATATTGATATATATTGATATATAGTAATAAAATCTAATATATTGTAAAACAATTTTTAAAGACATTTTATTCTAAACTTCAGACAAGTCTTGTGCCAAGGGAGAAAGAGTATACAGCCTTCATTACAGAAAAAAATGAGTATACATGCAGTCTCTTTCAATACTCTGCTTACCTGAAATTGAAGGAGTTGTAAGTACTGTAAGCAGCTTTCATGTTCCACTAGGAAACAGAGCCATAGAAACACTAAACAATAGAGCTAAGATTGCTTGTTACACATTAGGGCTTTTAGGCCTGAAAATTATCAGTATGATTTAGAGCAATATTTGTAAAGTCTGATTAAAAATGAGATCTCAATGTGATTATTATGCAGGTTGAAATTGAGTTATTACCATGCATTAAAAAAACCCCAAAACAAAAACAAAACAAAAAACAAAACAACAACAAAAACAAACAAACAAACAAACAAAAAAAACCAAAAAACCCCCCACCAAATCCAGACACTTTTCAGCACAGAGCCAGAGCCAGCCACCTTTAACACCACATCATTTTGAAGAACAGATAGTGTTCTGGTTTCTTACTTTGGTCTATGAAATAATTTACATGTAAATGTGATTTTTGTTTTTTTACCATATGCCCTTTAAAAACACATAACTATGAACATATATATATATACACATAGTTTATAGTTTATAAAGTTATCCAATGGATACATTTACAATTTGGCTGAGATAAAAACACCTTTTTCTTTCTGCAGCAAATATATCTAATTTTACTTCATGAAGTGAGCAAAATCTCTATCATTTCCTAGATGCACAATTAAAATAAGAAAACACAACCAAAGTTAAATTTTCTTCAAACTTTAGCCACAAAAAGTCATGGTAAAATCTAAGTCTAGATATGTTTTTTCTACAGCAAAACTTAGCAGCATATGTTGAAATCATCAAACATGAGATCTGAAGTTTGGATTAAGAACCAAAATTCCCCAAGACTTGACTGGGTAGCTTCCAGGTGTTCTGATCCCTGCTTAAGGGTTTAGACAGAGTGGTATAGAGCAGAAAGAAACCCCATGCAATTCAGATTGATGGCATTTATAGAAAATTCAACTGCTTGTGATTCTTGGAAGAACTGTGATCATATTTTAGTGTAGGCTAAAACTGTAAATTTCAGATTATGTTCAAAATTTGACATCAAAGGTGGTTCAGATATACGATTACAGTAAAGACTCATCCCTTCTAAATGTGCCTCTATCGCAAGAGTAAGTGAAAAATCATCAAAATTTATGCACAAAGCTAGATGAATAATTTTCTTGCTTCAGTCTCCAATTGCTACAACCCCTTATCACAGAAAAATAAAAAGCTATCCCAGTTCAGATGAAAAAAAATTTCTCGCTTCTCTCTTGGGAAAATCTGAACTCAAGACATGAACTATTCTGAGTTCAGGCAGAAACTACTTCTCCTGTTGACCCTATTGGATTATGTATAAATAACTGAACACAGGGAGCAAGGATTCCCATATTCTGACAAGTTGCCTTCACTCTCAAGATTTAAAAAACCATTTTTATCCTTGCTCAGTGTCTCAATGACTCTGAACCTATTTCTTACAAAACAGAATATCTCCAGGATTTTAAGTGGAAGTCTCTTGGAGCTTATGTGCAGGTCACTCACCTGAGAGGAGCAGAAACTTGAATGCAAATTCATCTGGCTACCTGATGCAAAACTGTTTATTTGCAAGATATTTTGGGGGTGCTGAACCAGACCCTTTTAGAGGACTTATAAAAATAGTCTTAAAAAGATATTCTCAGCTCTTTTTTATCCATACTGCTTATTTCATCCAATTCTGCAAGAAAAGTGTGGATAAAATAACAACTGGTATTATAAATTCCCTTATAAACTCCTTCAACCACATGGTAGAAGATTTCACTAGACACTGAATATCAGCAGCAATTATGCGGTAGGACTGAAGTGCAGTAAGATTTTTTTAATTGTTCTTTATTTAGCAAGACTGTCATAAAAATGAAAATAAATACAAGAGAACAGTGAATCATAAACAGATATTTTGAATATTTTCACCAAAGATAACACTTATTATACAATAGACAAAAATACATGGATTTAAATCTGTTCAGAGCTTTCTGCAGTCCTCTTTGTCTTGCATACACCTTCACCAATTATTCTTACACAATAAATAATGTATATATGGAGTCCTTCCACGTTTTACACCACACTTCAGAGGGTAACAGGCAGTCATAAGTGTGTGTAGCTCAAACTGTGAAGTGAGCTTCCCTAGGGAGTCTCCAGCCTCTTCCAAGGGACTCATAAACAAGCACAGTGAAAATGGGGTATGGGGAGATTTTCTGTCTTTTTCAGTTAGAACTGGGGAAATATGAAACTATCTGTCCAAGTATTAAATTATTCTATACCAAGTATTA
Source organism: Lophotriccus pileatus (assembly GCA_035583135.1). NCBI lineage: Eukaryota > Metazoa > Chordata > Aves > Passeriformes > Tyrannidae > Lophotriccus > Lophotriccus pileatus. The sequence goes on along the minus strand of JAWWES010000168.1, from coordinate 36,941,316 downwards.
GAGAGAAAGTTTCTGTGTTTTGCTAAGTCCTAAGTGAAAATGAACCAGAAAACAAAAGAAATTAACAGGCTGTTCCTGATATTTGTGAAATCCTATAATGAGAGTAAAGAGAAAATGTTCTGAGGTAAATTTTAGAAAGATATGAAGACAACGCAAAGTAAACCTACTTTCCACCAAACTCTGAAAAGCCAGGAGGAAGGGACAAAGATAAGCTAAGAAATGGAAGAACCAAGGACACTTCTGGAGGGGGGGGGATATCTGCAACATAGAAAGTCTTGTGTGCTGTTGCTTTGGAGTGGGTGAGAAATTCTAGATTGAAGTTGGAGAACAGAATGTCACTGAAAAGGAAGAAAGAGACCAGCTTCTAGAAAAAAAAGAGACTAAACACAGTCATGGACTTCAGACTTCCTAATATTTTGACAGTGGACACTTAAGAATTTAATAAACCCTAGAAGAAAAGCAGAAAAATGGAAGCTATTGTGGAACTCAGCTAGCAGTTCCTTGGGAGGCTTTTCTGCAGGCAAAGAAGCTATCCCATTCTCTGTCAGCTTTCAATGCTATGCTAGTTTTTACCTAGGCAGTTCTATATAGTATGTATGTCTGACTTCTTTGAGCATACCTCTCTCAAACTTACTGTGCAGTAAGAGGACTGCACAAAACACTTCGCTGGCAGATAAAGGAAGAGAGAGAATCCAGGAGGAGACAGCCATTCTGGAATTGTGTTTCCTCCAGCATGGATCAACACAGTCTAATTTTCTGACCTTTTGGTTGCCCCCTACAACTTATTTATCTGCTGAGCTTTCCCCTGAGATAAGAGGCAATTTTGATCTTTAGGCCTTCAATAAAAGAAAATTCCTCATCAACACATATATTGCTTTTTCTACCATGCCTTTATTTAGTATAATTATCCTAAGGATAATAGATATACAGTATAAGTTGAAAATCAGTATGTAATAAGGAGAGACGTTCCAGAAGCAGACCTGTAAAGTACCTAAAATCCTCTATGACAAAAGGGTACATAGGCAGCATAGTACCTGATTGTTCTGAGAATACACTTAAAGCTGTTACAAAGATTACATCATGTTTCTGGAATTTGGTGTCTGTTACAGTAGGGTTTTCCCTGTTTCTCTTTCCTTTATACATGAATAAAAAAGATGGTATGGCAGACACTTTATTATTTAGCAACATGCTAACTTTCCAAATTACAGACAAGTAAATTAGTTTTTATCCAGCGTACCTGTATTCCTTGCTCTGCTACATGTATAAATCTCTAAGAATACCACATGCCATGAAGGACCCTGGAAACTGATATCTTCTACACGAATTTCTAAATTTGTAACTTGACAATATTTAATCATGTGATGTTTGAATAGGACTAATAAGTATTGAAAATTTCTTTTTAGTTTGGATCATGATCTATGCAAAAATAGAAAGGCCCTAATATAAGAAAAAGAGATAACTATGTTTTTAAAACTCTGAAGGAATTAAATGTCAGAAGACTTTCAAAGAGATAATAGTCATTGTTGCATACTACAAATATGAGTTCTGAGGTGTAAACCAACTGAATTGCACAAAGAACTTGTCAGTACAGATAGCAAAACCTCCCAGTATCATGCCTCAAACCAAATCACAAGATGATTTTTCTTTCCCCCTCCAGAACAGTACTATATTTAGTCATGTGATAATAAGTTTTAAAAAAATTACAGATCCAGAATTTCTGGACTGCATGAACTAGTGTTCTATGAAACCTTGAATTTTTAGAAGTTTCCCACAAATACTGGGACCTGCAGGGAAAAAAAAAAATCACACCTTACAATCTAGTCATGAATATTTCCTTCTTTCCTTCCTTCCTGGCATCAAGGTAGAAGTCCTTGGTAACAAAAAAGAGCCATCAGTTAAAGCTTTTCTTGGTAACAAAACTAGAAATCTATTTTCTGCATACATTCCTCATCCAGTGTCATAATTTCCTACCCTGACTTTGCCTTCAATTCAACAGAAACTAATTTCTCCCTTCGACCTCCAACAGCACATACAATAAATACACCACGTCTAACTCTTGTTCCCTGTTATTTCCTTTTTTTATATCATTCCCTTCTCTGTTCTCTGCCAACCCTGCCTCTCCCCTACAGAGTGTGTCATGCAGAGCGTGAGTTTGCTACTGGGGCTTGGAAGAGTTAGCCATTCCTCCTTAAGCAGTGGTGGGCTGTGTGGCATCAAGCTCCCAATCAAGCAGTAACCTGTACTTTTTTTCATCTCCTCCATACTCCTTCCAGTGCCTGACTTTACAGTGTCCTTTTAAGCTTGACACCATCCAAAATTTTATCTGGACTTACCTCTCACTGAATTCCTTCTTCAGAACAGAATTCTCTAAGAATACTGCACACAGTTCTGGTGTCCCCAAGGTAAGGACAGGAAACTGTTGGAGCAAGTCCAGAGGAGGGCCACAAAGTTCTCCAAAGAGAATTGGAGCACTTCCCTTATGAAGACAAGCTGAGGAAGTTGGGGTTGTTCAGCCTGGAGAAGAGAAACTTGCATGGAGAGACCTCATAGCAACCTTCCAGCACCTGAGGGGGACCAGCAGGGGAGCCAGAGACAGACCCTTCGTCAGGAACTATAGTGAGAGAACAAGGAGGAATGGGTACAGACTGAAAGAGGGGAAATTTAGGTTAGATATTAGGAAGAAATGTTTTACTGTGAGGGTGGTGAGACACTGGAACAGGTTGCCCAAGGGAGGTTGTGGATGCAGCAACCCTGGAGGTGTTGAAAGACAGGTTGGATAAGGCCTTAAGTAAGCTGGTCTAGAGGGAGTTGCTCCTGCCCATGGCAGCAGGGGTTGCAAATACATGATCTTTAAGGTTTACTCCAACCCCTAAACATTCTATGATTCTATGAAATGTCCTGCACAAATGTTTGAACTGTAATCTTCAGCATGAATCCTTCTGCTTATGTTCTACATAAGCTCATCTTTGCTCACATCTCTTTATTTGCTCTCCTTCACTATTCATCACCTGTGTAATTCTACAACCACAATTACATTGTAGCATAGGATTAAAATGCTGACATGAATCGATGCTAGTATAGGCCTATTGAGTGGAATCAATCTGTTCTGCATCCCACTCTGATTTTTCAGTCTTTTCTGGGGTGTGCGTGTGTATTTCAGTCCTTGTTCAGTACATAGTTGTACTCAGTCCTAAGATCACAGTAATGAGATGAAAAGATACTTTCAAGCATGTAAATTATTAAACCTATACTTTAGACTGTTAGACTATTAAACCTAGACTGTTTACCAGATAGGAGATAAAGCAGACTGTTCTGTGCTTCATCTAGTACCTGTGGCATCTTATGAAGGCATAAGTATTCTCATGATTGGAATGACCCATCTTGGGAAAGCAGCCCCACCTGCTCTTCAATATTCTTGAAGTCTGCAAGCTTAAGTCTTGGAGTAAGAATATGAGCTGCACATCTGCATAGAGAAGTTAGTCTTCTGACATGCAGCAGATGTGCCAGCTTTGAAGCACCTAATTTTTATTTTTTTAATCCCTAAAATAGCAAAGACTGGTCTTTGGTGGCTAATTCTTACATGGGTTTTGGTTACTATAATATTTGGACATCAAATCATTTGGAAGTATTCACAGGGATTATCAAAACATAAGAAGCTTGAGAGAAAAATAATAGTTTGCTAATAAATTGTCATTTCAGATGATGGCATTAGGTACACTGGAGAAATTTAGGGACAGTGAAGTTATCAACTGAAAATACAGCTATAAAAAAGAACCTCATAATTAACAATATTCATCTATGACTGAAAATTTTGTTTTTGCTGTCACTCAATTACTGATAACCATGGAAATCAGAATCTCTAATATTTCATTAAGTTCTTTATCTGTATGAAATATTATAACATAACTCAATTTTTACATGGCACGAAGAAATTAAAAAAAATCCAGAGATAAATCAGAAGAGTCTCACACTAATAAAACAGGGTAGCTTTGACACCATTGCCTATTCAGACCATGAGATGATACTATTTAGGGTATATAATACTGAAAGGGCAATCTGATAATCACACTAGAAGCAATTTCAAACCATACTACTGCTGAAAAGTCAATTTAACTTTCCAGCTTTATAAGACTTTGTTATTGCTATTGTTAATTATTTCTCATTTAATGGGAAATTGGCAACAAGGTCCCCAACTGTCATTTTAAATCTGCAATAATATCATGTGAAGCTTTTCGTTCTTATTCCCAAGTCCTGGATTATCAGAGCTAAATGGCAGCTCCAGCATTACAAAAGCTCAGGGGCAGGTACTGTTACACAAATTGCCAATTCAATTAACAGTGTGTAAATGCTCCACTGGCAGGCTGAGGGAAGGACAGCCATTTTGGCAAGTGTCATTCCTAATTTATCAAACTGTCAAACCTTCCACTCAGGTGCCTGCGGTCACTGTCTGCCTCTTAATGCTAAGTTGTAAAGCTGCAGGAACCATTCTTGTAGCTTGACAAGGCACAATACTCAAAACTGATTTTAAAATCAAATGTACAGTTGTCTTAATTATTCTCAGTATAACTGATGTTTTAATTACAAAATCAGAGTGGGAATATTCAATCAAGATCCAAGATTACATTTATATATGAGGAGGCGGGCAGATCAAAGCCCAGTGCCTAGCCTGTTTTCACAGGTAGCTATTCAGTTTTTCTTAGTACAGTTTGTGATTACCTCTCTCCCTCAGATACTGTCCTTTATGGTCTTTAGACTGATTCTGCTCTTGGTTCTTACCCAACGACTGTGTCTGTGTTAATGCCTTTCAGAGAAAAAACCTAAAACGTCCGTTTCATTTTCACAGGCCTTGCTCTCCTTCATCCCTGAGAGATGTCCAGTTACTTTATTTAAGATTTTTAAAAAGTCTTTTCATAAATAAAGACAGGTCATGAGGGTTTTTTCTAAAAGAGAAAAGCTAAATAACCTCCCATTTGAAGGCTTTCCCTCATTTTTTTTTCCTTGATTTTTTTTTTCCCGGTGTCAATAGAAACAGCATACAGGAACTACTGCATATGCAGATCAGAGCCCCTGCAGTGAATACATGCACTGTGCAGTTCACTGATGCCTGCAGGATAGTGCTTGAACAGTCCCTGAACAGTCCCCCCATTATGTACTTTTGTGGGGGATATTACATCAGTGCATCTGTAAATGTTTGCTTTTGGGTTGAATACTTGCCAAGTGAGAGCTGCGGAATGTATCACTTAAATCAAGTTTAAATTGATACGACCATTTTATAGCAAAGAAAATGGAAGTAGAAAATAAAATACAGAAAATTGTCCTTTCAGTGTGTTGTGTGACTACTGTTAGTAAAAACGAACAAAATTCATGGCACAGTAACAGCGAAGAAAGCTCAGACTGGATAAAATGAATGTGTTCTATAATCCATCTGTGGACATCATGGGCCAGCAGGAGATGCTCCAGAGAAATAGAAGAAATCCAAGATAAGTAGTTATGTGGCGGATAACATCAGCTATAAGTTTCTATTTAAAATAATTAAGTTATTAAGTGAAAATCTCTATTTATGTGCATCTTCCAATGTGAACCATGTTTTTTTGCCTGTTCGCTCATTTGATACATGTATTATTATCACAGCATTAGGAATCTGAATACTTTTACTTATTACGTAAGAGAGTTGTAGCCTTTGACTCAATACTGTGACATCACCACAACTTCCTAAGGCTAACCATGAATTGTGTAAGAGAAGTAATGTATCCAAAGAGTAACACAATTCAGTCATTCTATCACATTTTAAAATGCAGTTTAATTCTTTTGAGAATTAAAAAATAACTCTTACAGTGCCTTCCACAGTCACGGTAAAAAGCACTCAGTTTAGTTTTCACAATATTATTTTTTCATCCATATGATGATAAGTGTGAATGAAGAAAGTGCTCTGGAGCACAGGACTACCAGGAGTAAAACACTGCTATGTTGAAATAAGAAAAAGGAATTTCAGCCTTCAGCAGAAACCAGCTATTTGCACTGAACTTGGATTGGTCCTAAATCAAGCCAAAACTGTTTATAAAGCTCTGCTAAATATTTAAGATTGTGGACTTAATCCAATGCCCCATAAAATCATTGGCACCATCCTAAACTCTTTACTTGCCCTATTGCCACCATATCTGTATGAAAAGATAGATCTCTAACTGGTTCCAATGCATGCACATGAAATAAAACCAGCAAACATTTCAGAGTGATTTGAATTAGATTATTTCTGTCATTTAAATCACTTTGCATAATTTCACAAGAGCACACAATTAAACCAAATTTTTAGAGTAAATTAGTAGACTAAAAATAGAGAACAGGATTCCAACAAAGTTTCAAAAACAAATGGATACTTTGAAAATCCTGACAGGCACTACCTTTTGACACTTTCATATGTGAAACATATCTACACAGAACTAACTTTCCTCTATAGCACTCTGTCTCTAGCTAATATTATTGCTACATTATTTACTTTTCTGATAGTGGTCTTTTGTAAATTTAACTTATTTGAAATAAGACTTCATACAATCTGATAGCACATGCATACTTCTTTTGAACTTGAAAGTGGGAGAAAGAAGAAGTGGGGAAAAAATCTTAAAGCAGCAAAACAAAACATCTGCTCCTGGGGCTATACACCAGAAACTTTATTATCTCTATACATTTTGCATAAGAATTCAGGAAATGACATGATAGTTGAGGTGGAAAGGACACAGTACTGCACAAGAAGCATCAAGTGTGACCTAAAGAAATACTCAAGTAAATAAAATATTATTAGTTCACAGATTATACTGAGTTCCAGACCAAAATCTCAGATATCTATTTCGGTTTTGTATCTATGAGATCATTCCAACTAAGTTTTACTTTCAGAACATCAATTTAGGCAGAGCTGTGATTCAATAAGCCTGTATGCTAAGGTATTAGCTTGAACTGTGCAAGAACTTGAATATCAATCCATATTATAATCAGGATTCAAATGATAGATTGTTTCTGGATCTGAGTTTCCTCAGTCAAGAATATTTTGCAGAAGAGGAGAATGAGTACTTTGAGAGATAAATCTGATAGAGATAGTAATTCATATGTATTTAATCTGATCTCCGTGTATTATAAGACTTTACTTCTGCATCAAGAACAGGCATTGTAAGAAAAGAATTCACTGTACTGAAAAGCATCTCAGCCACTGCGGAATGATTTCAGCTTCCACATACAGAAATGCCAGTTAAGGTTGTAGGCATTGTGAGACTCTGAATGTCACTTCAGAGACAGAAGTTTCACAGCAATTGCTTATATTATGAACTAGTGCCAAATAATCTTAATCCAGACAGCATATTTATAAGGTAGTTCTATACTCATGAGTTACCGAAAGTACTTTTGGAACTTTGAGAGAAGACTAAGGACAGTCAAGGAGCTCACTTTTGTCCAGAAACAAGTTGAAAGCCCAGTGTAGGCATTCTCTTTGGCTCTTTCCCTAGAGTCTTTGTAGGTGTACAAAGGAAAAGAAGTTGAAAGATACACGATGGGAGCTCTCATGAGAAACCTACGGAAGTTCAAACCAAATAACTGTTCAAAAAAAACCCCCAACTTTGGCCTGATAGTAACTTCAGAGTGGTAGTTGCCACAAACTATGCTAAGAGTTGCTCACAACCTCTGTGTAAGAGCAGTAAATTTAAGTAGATATTTCAATGCACATTTTCTTTAAAGACTGCAAGTCCTGCTAGTACACCCTCATGAAGCACTGTGCCTAAATTAAAATGAATATCTGCATAGCAGTATCTACAAAACTGAACTTGATGTGTGAAGGTTCTCTGAAAATATGCCTTGCATTCGTGGCAACTTTGGGACTGGTATGGTAAAAGAGAACATCCACCTTGGTATCCTGGATCTCACCCTTAAGCAATAAACAATCATTCAGATATAAAATTTCCAGAGCAATGAACACATAACACTCCACATTATCCCAGATTCTAGAAGTTAGAGATTGTTTTAGGCTTTAAATCATCTATATTAAAATTCTACCCTGCAGTTTTGGAAATAATTAGCGATCCTTATTGGTTCTTAGTAATAGGCTTTCAGCATGGGAAATTTTTAATACATTTTGTGGCAGAAGTGCAAAAAAAATAAAAGTCAGTGTTTCTTACCATGCTTCTTGAGTGCTTGAACTAAATGAAAATCTTACTGAATGCGTTTCTCAATTTTTCCTGTGGAGCAATCATTTAGAGGGTAAGCAAACAATATGTTTGGGAAAATTACGGAGGAAACAAAGGCACAAGAATATCCAGTGCTTCTTAGTGCCGTCTTCTTTTCCCTAACACATATACAGCTGTCAGCATTTTAAAACTGCTGAAAAAAGAAGGCCTCACCATCCTGTCCATATCTGGGCTCTGCTTCTTCCTCCTACCTTGTGTCAGCACCAGCACGTGCACATCTGTGCCTTGAGCCATGCTGGGGAGTTAAGAGGGTGGGAATTATTTCCCTGAGTTAGTTTTCAGATGGTCTGGTTAGCTGGTCTGCTAACCATACCATCACACACTCACAGCAGCACAGCAAAGAAGGCAGAAATATGTAACCAGGAACAAAGCAGAGAATGAGATCAACCTCTCTAACTGCAACTGCAGTCAGTGGGATTTAGGACTTAAGCTAAGGGCTCACAGTGTTACTGTCCAGGAACTGTCTAGAGATCTTGGTAGTCCTCCCATCAGAAACAAGAAAGTAATAAATATTTCAGTGTTTTTCAGTGGAAGGCAAAACCAGAGGACTTTGGAATGGTTTTCGTTATGTTTAACTCCACATATGAAGAGGCTACTGAATCATATCCAGAAACAATCTCTCTCCAAGATATGTGACTTTCACTAGAATAAGACTCCATTTTCCTGCTGCTTAAATTTAATAACCAAATTCCTTGATTTTTCATATTTAGATGAGTGGAAGATTTTTCCAGTCTCACCACTGACTATAAAATTGTAGCATGATTTCTAAAATACACAGAAGTATTTGGTATCTGTATGACATCCACAGGATTCTAACTTATTCTCAGGTGGGGTGGGGAACCTATGGGTTTTACTCCAACCATTTCTGCAGACGTTTGTGCTCAGAGTAGTCGTAGGATTCACTACCTTAGTGTCCATGAAATTGTCCTTTACTTATTTCCTCTCGTGCTTTTGGAAAACAGGAGTTTGGCCATGGACTAGGATCAAACTGGTGCCAGACAGTATTTTTATTCAAATATATGCTCATTTTCAAATAGAGCTATGGTTAATTCATTGCCAAAACAAGAAAAACAATTATAAACTGAAAAGGTATCTAAGAGTTTTAAGCTCCTTTTTGCTTTGACAATAAGCAAAATTAATAACCATGATGTAAAATTTGGCAGGGCTCTGCCTCCAATTTAATATAGCAAAGTGGCAGCCTTTGCCCATATGGAGCTTAAGAGAAGCCAGTACTTAAAACATCATTAGCACTTCTTGCTCTTTCTGCACCATCTCTGCTTCTAATCCAAAAGACATAATTTCTCCATTTCTATATCATGACAAAAGCTTAACCGGGCAGAGAAGAGAAATGCACTAAAAAGTGTTGCCAAGTATCAACCTAGCTAAAGGTTTATGTGTTTCTCCTAATCTTTGCTTTCCTGTAACCCATCTGGAGTTTCTCCATGTAATCCCAGCCCATGATTCTTTGAAGTGGCTCTGAAATGACACCTTCAGTGTCTCAACTGCATTTGAAAAAAAGGAAATAACATGTAAAATGTATCCATGTAATTTGTAAGAAAGTAAAAATGGCAATCACATTGTTAGTTCAAACATCTGATCAAATACATATTTGCAGTGGAGTCATGAGTTAGACAAACAGCATGGACACCCCAAAAGAACTGACTTAGTGCAAACCAGATAAAGTCTTGCTTCACAAGACGTAAGTTTCAAGTGGTGCTGTCATGCCTGTCTGCGGGTCTCACTTAATCATTCCTGTCACTGGCTTCAGTATCAATTTTCTTAGATAAATGATTCTGTACTGTTATGCATCCAATTCAAATTCACCCTGCAATTGTGATCTATGCCCTACCAAAAATATAGCCTTGAATGCCTAAGCCACATCTCAGAAGGATGGTCCCCTCCCCTCCCTTTTCAGACTGTTGGAAGTGTGGGTGCTGCAAGACCTTCATAGTCAACTAGCTTGGATAGCCAGCACAGAGGAAGCAGGCTAATCTTTGTACCTCCTACCCCTTTCTTGCATCTCTAAATCAGTCCTTTACTTATATAAAAAAATTAAATCTTTAAACTACATTTAGCTGTGGCAAGGAAAGGAAAGCTTATTTCTTCGTACTGGCCTGAATATACTAATGCTAGTCACAACCTAGCCATGAAAGAACAAATTACAGTAACAGATGTCCATAAATCACTAAGGTGACTTCCCTCCCTATTTTTATTTTTTATCAAAAATGGTGAGTCTGAAAAGTCAAAACAAAATTTAGAAAAAAAAAAAGCAAACAACAAAAAAACAACTACAAAAAAACCCAAGCAAACAAACAAAAAAACAAACAAAAAAAACCCAAAACCACAAATAAAACAAAAACCCTGCAGCATCTGTCTCAGTAGAGTTCAAGCTGGCTGTCAGTTCCTTACACTGAGAAGCTGAGAATGATTCTAAAATTAAAATTTCATGAACAAGATAAAAATCTTTTATTTGGGAGAACAGTTATGAAAGTATACACAGAAAAACTGAATATGGTAATTTTAATTTATCCCTGGCCCCGAATTTAATGATTAAACTTAAGAGTCCTGAACAAAATTATTGTTAGGAACACCTCATAACTTCATTAATTATGAGTGTCATCTCTGTTAGGCATGGAAGTAGGTCTTAACCATTCCAAGTGAATGTGTGGCTACTGGCACACCACCACTCGAAGTTCTCATTTGTTTGATGACTGAGGATTAATTCTTTCTGTCCATATCACAGAATTTAAACTTGACCCAATTAGTTTTCAGTCTAGAAAGGAATAAGCTGGAAAAAATGAGTAATCATTCTCAGGACAAAGGAAAAAGGCAGTAATGGCACAGTAAGAGGCATCTTACTGCACTTGCTTTACTTTTCATATTTTTTTTTTTTGTATAACACGCATTGCTTTTACTGAATTTCAGTCATGGTGTTGCATGGAAGACAACACCATCCGTCTTATTTTGTCTTTTAACAAGGACTTGATGAGGTGACACAGGACTGATTCTTAAAAACACATTACCTGTTATGTGAGGCATTGTGTGACAGGGAGAACTATCTCTGTGACAGGCATCTGACAGCAGATTTGTTGATTTCATGGTCACTTCATTTAAAGTAACAACAGGGTGAAATATGCCATCTGATAATCTGTTTGAATGTTGACTGTGAAAAGCACTTAACATTTCTGCCAGCTACTACTACTACTACAGAATCTGTTCTTCAATATGTGCAGTTTTACCACCCTCTTTAATAATTGTATGTCAGAAACACTTATCCAAGATTAACAGAGGGGGATGGGGGAAGAAAAAAACAAAAATTTTAAAAAGTCACCTAGGAAGTCTGATATTGTAGTCTAAAAATAAGAAGATTCAAAATTTAGGGCATGTCACACAGTGAGACTATTGTCTGCAAGACAACTGGCTGTTTTCAGACAATCACTGCACCTGTATTGTATAGGTGAATTCAGAAGAGATGGGTAGCCTTTCTCAGTCAATTTTCTTCCCTGTGAAAATTTAATCCAGATACTTAAGAACAAACATCTCACTAACAGATAATGATGGCATAATGATAAACAAGAAATTACTTGTTTCAGGAAGGGATTACAATGAATTCTGATACTACTACTCAGGATGAAATTTTAGTTAAGAAGGTGGTATTACACACACAAACCTATGTATCAGCATGACAGGAATTAAAAAAAAATATTAAAACTTAATTAAGTATTTAGATACGGAGCTTGTAACACAATAAACCAGAATAACACAAAAACTGTTCACTGCCTAGTGACTGACTGAAACTTTTGTTTGCTTTCAAACAAGTTTGGGATAGGCATGGATACCTCTAGACTAACCCGGCAGCAATGAAAGTTAGGTCAAAATCTATCCTTAAACAGAGACATCGTAATATAAAAATGCATGGCGTGCAGCAACTATAAACCCTTAACTCAAGTATGACTAAATGAGACAAATTCTAACAAATCAGCACTGTACCCCTATCATAATTAACACATACTCACACATTGAACTATCTTGTTGATTTATGCTAACCCCCATGAAACCTGATGAAGAAATACCTTGAATCGATATGATATAAGCATTTAAAACCACATTAAATATGAACCAGAAGCAGGCTGGTTAAAATTTACACTTTCCCTGAAAGATTTTTGACACATTCAGTGCTTGTGAAAGCTGAGGGGATGACGGCCCTAGTCAAATACAGTTGAGTGAGCAGACTGCAAGCATCCCACATTCCACCTCCAGTGCAGTTCAACCGTGACGTGGAGGGACCTGCCTTCTCTTTTACTTCCCTCCCCACACTCACTTTTATTTACCGCCTTGTAAATATTTTATTAACTAATTCCTGTTGCTAAGTAAGTTCGTTGTGGTTTTGTTTTTGGTGGGGTTTTTTTGTTTGTTTTTGGTTTTTTTTTAGTATTTTTAATATTTTGCTACATAGTTTAACTGAAATTCACCTACTCTTTCTATTTAGAAATAAAAATTTTGACATGTTGACAGATAGTTTAAGACCATAGCAAGCATCTTATTCCTAATCTATTAAGATGCTGTTATAATCATTGTATATGAATTTGTTTATCTTTAAACCCCCTTTACTCAGGAAATAACTTCAGGAGTTCAGGTTTTCATCTCCTGGGATCACATCAGTGGCAGCAGAATTGTGTATTTGAAAACTTATGTATGGATTATGAATGTTGTTTTTACAATAAGAACATTTTGCACGTTCTTTTATGGTACTGCTAACTTCAGTGTTTCCTACTAAACTTCAGCTACATTAGAAATAACAACCTACCGTTATTTCATTAAAATAGCTACTGTCAACTTGAAATCCAGTAAATTAAAAAGAAAACAAAAAACAAAACAAAAACAAACGAAAAAGCACTGTCAGGTGCTAAATCAACCTCTGAGCCCCACTTGCCAAGTTCTGTGGTTCTAAAACCATATGCTCTTATTTGAAGAATGGCTTGTCTCCTATCTCTGTGTAAAAGACTCACAGAAACAAACAAAAAACAAGGCACAGTGAGAGCTATCTGGGCCGAAACAGCTTTCAAAAGCACCTATGAGAAAAAATTAAAAAAAACAGGCAGATGACATAAAAAAGGAAAATGGCTTATTTCTTAGTCTTTTTCACTTAGAGTGCCCTCTGGAATTACATAAAACTCTACTGGGAAAAAAAAAACCCCAACCATTTATGGGCAAAAATCCAGTTCAGAGGTCTACTGTGCCTGTTTAAACAGATATTGACTTTGAAGCATGGAATAAATACACCCAGGGCCCTGGTCTTGGGGTACTTCGTGGCTGCTCTCAGTTGCATCACACACATATTCTGGGCATGAAGCCAACACCACTGGCCAAGCGAGGTCGCTCACATGCATGGGGATCTTCTGCTGGCACCGAGCCAGCCTCTGCTGTGCCTGCCACACTGCCCCCCTTCCTCAGCTTCCTTTGGGGAAACCCAGACACGTCTGCCCCAAACTGCCCCAAATCCTCCCCTGATGCAATCCCAGGCAGTTTCAAGAGCCACGGCAGTGTTACCATGCATGTACATTTCCTATCCCCCGATCTGTGCTGTTAGTCAGATGTTAAGGAAAGTTGAGACTAAATTAACTTGACTGACCAAATTGGAATTGCAGTCCTTGTCGAACTCAGTGGGAAAATATGCAAACTATGTTTACAGCCTTGTTAACCATGAAGCCATTAAAAGTCATATACCCAGTAGGTTTCACAACAATGACAAGGAAAACCAACTCCCTATATGAAATACTGCTAGCTGTCCGCATTACCTTCACTGGTGTTAAACTCCTAGTATGAAGTCTCCTTCTATCAGGAGGAACAACATTTGGCTTTATATAACCAAGTTGTAGAATTCATCACTTTCATCTCTCTGCCATCTGCAGGATATTGAGAATGAAATGAAAACAGAATGGGATTTTTAACATGAGGGGAACACCTGATGTATGAAGTTATTCAAGCCCCAGGAATGTGTGGTATTGCACATTCTCACTGTCACAGCCTTTGTTGAAAAGGATTTCCCTGACCTTTTCTCTAACCAGCAAACAAATAAGCCCTATCTCTCAGCAGGAGAGAACACTGCTCCATTAGATCATTAAGCAGTTCTATTCAGACTATCCCAGCCTCCTGTCCTTGGCCCTAAAGAAAGAGCTGGCACTGGTCCAATCAGTCAGATAGAAGGAAGGCAAATGTGCTTTCGTATGGTACAGCTTGAAATGTCACAGCAGGATGAAAGTCGTGGAACAGACAGCAGTGAGGAAAAGATGTGGTGCTACATGAGGGGTAGTGTTCCAACAAGGAAAGGCTGGTGTTTCAGTCTGCCAAACAACGTAATGACTCATCCAGGCAGAAAAATATTACCACCATGGGAATATTTGGAACGTCTCAGTCTGAGAGTAATTAGGGACTAAACTACACTGGCATGCTTCAGTGATGAAATGAGAAAATAAGCAATACCTCTGTCAAGTTCTGATTGGCGAGTATTAAATGAATATGTGCTTCTATCATATCTGACCACAAACTAGTAACTTGCAGCAGATTGTCAGAACAGAGTAATATTTCCACTTTCTCATAAAATATGATGGCACAAGAAAAACCTGGTGAAGTGAAAAATGTTACAGTTGGCAGTAAGAGCTTTAAGGAAAATCATTACCATGATTATATAATTTAATCCTCAGAACAGGCATTTCCACATAGCATTTTCAACCTCTAATTACTCTGTCTGCAATGGAATAAAAAAGGGTAAGAAGAGGATGGGCAAAAGCAGTAAATGCTGACAGTTTCATTTTATTAATAACTACTCTATACAACTCACAAACTGAAAAGCACAAATGTTTAATGGATATAGGTAATGGAATTATTGTGCTACTTATCGGTTGTAAAAATGTAAATACTTTGGCAAGAAGGACAAATGTTAATTTTTATTCTTTTGTATTTCCAACTTGTGCACAATTTGTATTCATTAAGCAATGCAAAAGGCCTTTTTTTCTTTATAATTGTAAAGTGACATTATAATTAAATTGTATAACCTCAGCAGCATCTGCAATTTAAAGGATCACTTACAAGCTGGCCGGACAAAGTGCACCATATTAAGCCACAAAACTGAGTTACACATCAATAACCCTTCATTCCAGTGGCTGGGTCAGAACCTCAGCAACATGAAGGAAAAAAAAAAAAAAAGATTATTCAGAGTAAAAAGGTTTAGAAGGTCAGAAGCAAAACCGCTTACAAGATCAAAATTACCAGGATTCTTTAAGACCGCGTACATGGAAACCTCCTGTGACACCTGTTTGACTTCTTTTGGCTGCATGGACACTTGTAGTTCAGCTGAACTAAATGCAGCTCCCAAATTAAGGGGAAGGGCAAACACAAATTACCTCTCTGCACAATATGAGCAACCCCCATTAGACTGGCTTAATAAACTCTAATAGATGTATAGCTTAATACAATATTCAGCTATTGACATAAACATAAATATAAATTTCAAAGAAAATAACCTACTTTAGTAAAATTACCTGTGCAATAAAAATTAATGAACTCCAAATGATTCTGCACATCTCCACCAAATTGCATTTTCAGGCTCACATCTTCAGGACATGCTGGGTGGTTTGATGCATTCCCACAATTCATCTTCCTGCTAAGCCAATTTTAATTTAAATGCAATTAAAGGCTCAAAATGAACATTATGTATTAGATAAAGCCTTGAATCTGCAGACTATCATAAATATGATTTTCAGAAAAATTAATTACAAGCCATTAGGGTACAAGTCATCTTACTGAAAATGTTGAGTTAAACTGCAGAATCAGTTTGTTCCTTCCATTAAATGTTAAATACTGATTTTAAGCTTTGCTCCAAGTTAATAACAGAAGGTCAGCATAAAAGAAAAAATATTTCTGAAATAATCCTCGGAGATTCTGGAGACTTATCAATCCACATTAATTGAAAAAATATATTCTCTCTAAATGCTTTGACATAATGAGTTTCTGATCTACTTTTGGTCAACTTAAAATGACAATGATAAAAGTTCACATTCTCCTTGTGCACTGAATATAACACAGATTTCTGCAGAAGTTAGAGTTGGTATATAACTGTTTCAAATGAAAAATCATTATATGGCATGTATTTTTCTTAACTAGTAGTCGCTAGACACCCACAAACCACACCAGAGATATCTGGATGAGGCACACCATGGACCTGATACAGGAAACTTCAAGAAAATGAGCTAAGAACTTTGTGCTGTGACTTGTCATGAGGTGGAGCCTGAGGATTCAGTACAACCACAGCATTCAAGCAGCAGCTGTGGAAAAGGCTATGATTTCAGAATTTGAGATATATTGAAATTACTACTTCAACTTTTTGAATGTTCCTGAAGAAGACTCACAAATTTTCCTGTAACTCCTGGCAACCATGACACAAAATTTATGCATTCTAACCTGTTCTATACCCGTATAGGATAATTTCTACATACCTGTATACGTATAGATATATAGAACACGTAAGAGTTTCAAAAATAGAGGAAAAAGAAACTGTATACTGTATATTATGTATTTCAAAAGTGCATTTAGCACTGTAGAGACAAAGATATGAGCTTATTCCTCAGAACTAAGAGCAGTTTTCCCAAATTCACAAGTTCTGAACCTCAATTCTAGCTGTGTTCTTTAATACCATCCCATAGCTACTAAATTCTCGCCAATATTATCCACAATAGATTCAAAGGAAAACTGCACTCAATTCCCATCTCCCAAACTGACATATTTTATACACAATATGTCAAAACTCCGCATTTTTCTTTAACTTCTGTTCTATCATTAAACAGAAAAGCAACGACATGGTTGATGAAATTCAGCCATTAATCTCATAATAATAATTGCTTAAAAATGTTCATGCTACACTGAAGAGCTGAATGCATCACATCCAGTTGAGGGTGTCAAGGTGACTTTAAAAAATAAATCTTTATTAAATCACAGCTTTCTTTTCTGATATTATTCAATTTAGGCATGAACACTGAAACTCACACCTTCATCATCTGCGCACTTCATTCAGCTTAATTTTATCTGTTTGAATATCAAATGTTTCAATATCCACCTCTATATCCAGGCCCTCCTCTAGCTGTTAACTACTGCAGCCCTCCAGGGGACTGCATGTGTTTGCTTCAATCCATTTATTGTCTTTTGCTTTTCTACCTCTATCCCTAGACACTAATGTACTCACTTCTGGGTATTAGTAGACAACCTCTGTGCAGTGAGAGTTTAATGAAATATCTGGCCATCAAGCCAGATGAACATTATTTTGGCAATTGAACGTCATAATTTAAGGGCATTAGTATGACATTCTCTAATTTCAAGGAACGGGGAAAGCTGTTAGATTCTGCAGGTATTATTAAGATGCTTTGCATGCTGGTGGATCCTGAAATAGTCATACTTTGGCAGAGAACAAAACTTCTATGAAATTAAATTTATTATATGCCTCGACAGTTTCAAAAATCAGAACAATGATTAAGGCTAATGAACGCAGAAGACAACTATTTCTCCAGTGAGCTTACTGCACAGTTCTACTTTTCACCAGCAAAGTTCTTCTACAACTGATGAGCTGTGATACAGACACACAATATGATCCTTTCCATGATGTGAGTTTCTGATAGCAATATATAAGAAGAGAGAGAGGCACTTTAAAATGACACCCACTTAGAATCGGAAAGAGCGCTAACACTTTTAATCAAAACCACCTTGTGGCATTGCTCTGTGGAGAAAAAAAATAAGCCACAAACTTTATTCATGAAGATTAAGTTGCCATGAATGTAGCGCCTCAGCCCATAGAAAAACTGAGGAAACTCTAAGAATATTATTTCTGATTGAATATCTCAAAATTTTCATATTTTAATGCAAACTATCCTGAATCCCTAACTAGCGTTCAGATTTTTATTTCTGAATCTTTTATCACACATGACTTTAATAACAAGAGATTCAGAAGGCTGATGAGAGTCTACTACCATCACTGGGGGCTTTCCATTGACTTCAGTGGACTGAGCATCAACTTGTTAGTGAAGCCAGCCTGAGTGTAATTAATCTGAAGACATGATCTAAAATGCAGAAGAGATCCACACCATGCACTTCTCCTTACGTTTTCTGGTATATTCCTGCAAGTTAGCAAAGACCAGGTTAAAAATGCATATGTTGAAACATGCAATAAGAAATTTAGCTTCCCCCAGCAGGACAGGCACTTACAATGTAGGAACTTGTAGCATAGGAACTGCAATTCCCTGAGTTACAAGGAAGGGCAAACACAAATTACCTTTCTGGACAACAGGAACAACCCCTGTCCAACCCCCACCCCTGGCTAGGTTAATAAACACTAATGGCACTCTGTTTGGGGACAGAGCCTACCTAGTCCTTTTCACCACAAGGCTTGTAACTCAAAGTCTAGAAGTGTGCTATCACTGATGATAAAATACAGTGTAAGGCAAGTACAAGGGAAAAAGAGAGAGGAGATTACTGCATTCACCAAGGAGATGCCTCTTACCCTGCAAGATGAATGCATGGCAATGCTATGGAGGAAGTAAGAGAATACTCCAGAACTAGTACAGTGAATAAAATAGAGATACAAGGAGCTGTTGTTCAGATTTTCATACATAACCCCCTTTCACTCCCTCGAGCTTACTGCTGTTTGCCATTAGATTTTTCATTTCCAAATAACTCAGCAACTAAACAGGTGTAAAAAGTCAAACTCTGCCAAGCTTGGCTGCCCAGGAAGCTGTTGAAACCATGAGGTTCCCATGCAGAACAAGGTCTTTGTGACAGCATGAGCTCACTCTGAATAGCTGTGTGTTCAGCGATGTGCATGTTAATGAATGTGTTGCTCATTGTTATCATAGAATGCTATTTGGGGTTCCACACAAACATTAATAAGGGCATTTTCTACATTTTTTTTCACTGCAAATTTAAAAGACAAGCTACTTTTATATTTGCATCATTCTGGTCACTGCTTTTTACCAGCTCTTAGGAAAGTGGTCCAAGGCCAATTCTTCCTATGTCCCATTTTCTTTTGCTGTTTTCAGTATATTAATCAATTCCTACTTCCATTGAACTCTGAATTCAAAACTCAACCCTTTTCATCCCAAGGCTTCTGTCAAATTCCAGCCCCATGCTGCAGTCTAATCTGTCTCATACCCATCTCCTTTTTCAGTTGTTCTCTTACAAATAAATATTATCTTCCTTCCCCCTAAATGTTGTTATCCTTGCCTTTCTTTGAAAGGCTGAGAAACACCATGATAAATATTCTTGACGAACTTTGCTTAACATTAAATCTTTTCCAAAAAACTTAAGCTCAATAATTTCTGTTTATTCATAAATGCTACATACACACACACTCAAAATTAGACTAGCCTACTAAAAGGCCAAGATATTCTTGAAAAACACCCTTCACCTCATGAAATTTTCTAGTCCTGAAATTCGACATGGCACTGAAGTTTCCTAACTCTACTACTAAAAGAAAAGGAGCTCACCTCCAAATAACCAGAATAATTGTATTTTAACCTTTACTTGAGACTTGAGTGAACTGTATGCATAAACAAAAAGTACTGCAGGGGCAGTTCTTCCAAAACAGTGATTGGATTTGAAACAGTTGTTGCTTTACTGAATATTGAGGACTACAGTTAGGTGCAGTAGTTTCCTAAGTTCCTCACAATACAAAAGTGCAAATTTCAGGCTCACTGAAATACCACAGTTTTTGAAAATGCTAAAACCTGGGCAATATTGCTTTTTATGTTTAGGTATACTGATGCACATGAGTTTACATGGGGTTCTGTAGAGCTTTTTTTTTTTAATCTTCTATAGAAATATTTGTTTCTTGTCTTTCATGAGCTTCTATATAAGACCATTTCAGTAGGTTCATTAAACTAAATTTAAAAAAAAAAATATCTGAAGGTGTTGAAAGTAAACATAAAAAGTCTTAAAATATAAAAAATATGAGCAAGAAATAGGTCCTGTTAACTATACTGTAGTTATAAGCTGTCATCTACAAAGGTACCTGCTACTTAACTCATGTATCCGTCTAAATACTTTTAAAACTGTGACTTTTCTGAACACCTTCCAAGCACGGCCTAAAGCCACTCAGCTGTGTCAGGGCAATTTTGAGATATTTTACAGGATTCTTTTCTTTTTAGTAGGGGACTGTACCATTCCCACACACATATGTATGTTGGCCTACTCAGGAAACAACTTAAAAACAGTATTTCACAATGGGACATATTGAGCTAACAAATTGATGAAGCAGTCATTTTCTGCT
The DNA here is from genome assembly GCA_035583135.1 of Lophotriccus pileatus. Lineage (NCBI taxonomy): Eukaryota > Metazoa > Chordata > Aves > Passeriformes > Tyrannidae > Lophotriccus > Lophotriccus pileatus. The sequence goes on along the minus strand of JAWWES010000168.1, from coordinate 36,920,781 downwards.
GACCTCTGTTTTGTTGCTAGGATTTCAGATAGCTTCTTTTTTGCAAATAGGTTAAATAATGGTACTAATTTTTATTTGATTCAAATATGTAATATTTCTACACCAGAAAGGCCCATTTTCCATTTAAAGTAAAAGACCTTCTTGGTTTTAAAATGTTACTTTTTTACTAATATACTTTTTTACTAATCCTACATAAAGCTTGGTGGTGTGGAGCTAGCCTACTCCTTTTCAGGAACAGTGCAACTCAGTAATTTTTGATATTGCTAAGAGAACAGAATTTCCATTTGGGGGATAGTGATACTCTGGTGTCGTGGTAAAAATTGTCCCTAGACAAACCCACGAGTGTCCTCACTCAGCAGTGGTTAACATGCGACACCACTGATCCATTCAGCCTTTATCTCAGGAGTTAGTTTCCTCCTAGGGCTACCTTCAGCACTAGGAACGTTATTAAAATCTTCAGGATAAGAATTAACGTGAAATGCAGAGTGTCAAAACAAAGTTACACACAGGCATTAGAGCCAACGAGATCTGAATCAGGTTAGTTGCAGGTGACAACTGTAACTAGAACGTAGATGTACTCAATTTCTTTGTGGAATCACAACAATCATTCAGGCTGGAAGGGACTGTGGAGGTCAACTAGTCCAATCTGTTCCAAGCAGGGTCAACATTAAATTTAGACCAAGTTGACTAGACATAAAATTGTCATTAAATCCTACAAGCCATTCAATAGTAATAGTTTGACACAACACCTTGAGGTAAGCAAAGAAACAAAGCTTTTTAAGCGAAAGAAAGATTACTTAAATGATTCTTCAATTACCCTTGATCTGCCCAGATACTTAAAAAGTGTATGTATTTCAGGCAATTTCAGGGCTGAATAGAGGAGTAAAAGAAGAGTCGTTCTGTCGTTTCAAAACAAAACCTTTTCAGCACTAACAATATGTTTCTCCTACAAGTGTTTTATCTCTTCCTTCCTAGTCTGCAGGTTTAATTTCTCTCTCTGTGATCAGTTAACGTATCCACCTCAGCACTTACATGACTCTTCAGTAATAGTAGCAGAGTACCGTAACTACAGATGAATTTACGCTCATAATTTTATTGAGGGATACAGAAATATTATTATCCACATTTACTGACAGAGAGCAAGACAAGGACGGATTAACAGATTTGTCTAAGGTCATTCAAGAACTGGGAACTAAGTTATGTCTCTTCAATTCCAGTCTAATGCTTACACCCTTGAGCTACTACTCTTCTTTCTAAAACAATTCTGTTCTCCTTTTTTTCCTATATAGTTGTCTCAATGGCACGTTTATCTTTCTTTCAATCTTAAGAGTGTAATGTGCCTTTTTGCTAGCTTCATCACATCTTTCCTTGCCCATTTGAACAAGATCATCATCCTTTCTTGTCTTTGTTAATGCTTCACTTTCAGCTACAAGAACCCAATCTCCTTCTCCCTACTTCTTTAGCATAATTTTCCTATATATAAGGTTTCATTCTGTCCCCACATCGCATACACAACATTCTGATCACCTTCTAATTAAATATGCCTGGGATATGGTCTCAAAGGCTGTATCATTTATTATCGTATTAGTTTGTAATTCACAGTAGTACATAAAGAACTTCCAAAGTAGTCCACTCTGTGGTCCTAGTCTGAAAAGCCACAGTGCTTCAGCTCCGTAAACCTGGCACAAACTGGAAACGGACTACACTTGAGGTTTGTCCTTATAGACACTGTGAATACAACTACCTAAAATCACTTGGCTGTGTGAACTCAAGCACACCTGATAAAAGCTGAATTACAGCCAGAAGAGCCCATGCTTTTAGCTGCTTGGGTCACCAGCTGCCTGATTTTCTACTACAGCTCCTGCTCAGATAGACTTTGAGCTCATATTTTCTTTATTTTCAGACATCTATGTTGAAGACTTTTAGGATAATTCCACCTGTGTTAAAGGACTACCACTCCTGACTACTCCTATTAGAGTGTCATACACTCCTACACCTCTTAGCAACCTTCAGCAACATCAGTTGGAAAGACACATCATGTCCTGAAGATCTGGCATGTCAAAGCCTACTGACAGGCTTCAAACAGTTATTCTCAAATTTGTGCTGGAAAAATTTGTGTGGAAAATGGCATGTTAACAACAATTCATCTTCAGAGACCTTGCCCCCTGAAGATTTACTAACCTAAGCAACAGAAATGTTGTATCTGCTGTTTTCCTTCCAGTCAGTGGGTATCCTCAGTCTTACTGAACTCATCTTATCTAAAGTCAGAAGACCTGTGTTTTTTCCAGCTTTCAGTGAGTGGCAATTTGTCATAAACCAGTGTGGCTTTTACGTCTGGACCTGCTCAGGTTCTCAGCCAAGTGAAGAATGTGAAGACTACTGATGATTCAGGTGAAATTCAGAGCCTAAGGAAAATGTTTCTGCCCTTCGACAACTGGAGTTATTTCTTTCCCCTGCTTTTTACTATACTTCTAAAACACATGCTCAAGCAGGTTGTCATTACCCATACAAGTGAGCCCAGTATTTCCTAATGGGATTACTATGTAAATAACAGCTACAACATTTTCAGGAAAAGGCCTTCAAATGAAGATTTGAAAGAAAAGGCCTTTGAAGTATTTCTTGTGTATTATACAGCTATGACGTCTCATTTTCGTTTTGTTTTACTCAATCACAACTCTTCACCTGAATTTCATAATAAAAATGTACCATTTTCTGTCACACTTTTTAAGAAACGCTAGGATGTTACTCCAACTTCCCACTCCACTGTGCAATATGAGAAACTACTCTCTGCTACATGCATGCTGTTAAAATATCAATACAACTGGACAAGTACTGATTCTATGTGACTCTGTGTGACTCTTCCTTTGAGTCTGTCTTTTGTTCTTGAAAATCTTACTACACATAATCAAATGAAATCAATGGGATTTGATTTTTAAGTAAGTGATACAAATATTGCCTACTGTGAGGCATTCTGCTTTAAATAGAATCAAGTACAGCCAGAATAGTACAAGTACTAGAATTATTACTCTTTTATACATAATAAGGGCATTAATCTAGGTTTGTTAAAACAGAAGGAATTATTTAGACTTTTATAATTAAGTTATTTTTATAGTTAAGAGTCCAGTGCACATATAAAGGTATAAATTTGCAATGGCTGAAAATCAATGCAAGTCTTCACAGTGGGAAAAGCTAAAACCAACACAGTGAATGACTTGGAGGCTAATAAAATAGCAGAGAAAACAGGAAAAAGCAAGTGCACTCATGAAAAGATCAAAATATATAGCGTTTAAAAATCTTACAGAGACATCTAGTTTGAAATATGCAAATATCCTGTTGCCTGTAATGGGCTTATTCACTTGTTTAAAGTTAATCAGGTGTGTTCATTTTGAAGACTTGGATCCAAAAATAAAAGGGATGTGCCATAAAACTTTATTTCTTATTTGCACCTTAATTTGACTGAAAACTACTTTGAAGCCCCCTTCAAAGATGTGAGTAGCAGATTCAGCTCTCATTTCAGTATAACTCAGCATAACAAGTTCTTTTAGAAGATATTTTCAATATTTAAGACAATAATAATGGAAGATTTACAAAGAAAAGATAACCTGCTTATCACAACTTCCTAACTAAACTGTTTTTCGAAAATCTTTCTCACTTACCAAACACTATACAGCATGGACAAAAAGCAGAAGCACATTTTCAAAGAGGTGCAATAGAATGGCTTGAACCTCCACTACCAGTACCATAAATGTTTGAGCTTTTTGGACAGAAATGTGGCATGAAGTTGAATAGGAATACCACTTTATCAGCTAGCTACTCAGGTTTGATAGTATGTATACTTCCCTTGATGCTTAATTTTTATAAAATTCTATACACATTTTCAAAAAGCACATTCATTATTATTATTATCAATAATAATAATGTTTTCTCACAGTGCCTTGTGAGCCAGTGACAAAATTTTTTTATAACACTTCTATGATGTTTATTACAACCTCCCTAGCTTAAGGTGCCCTGATATGCTGAACACTCTAATGATAGTTCTTGTTGTTAGAGCCTTATGAATACAAAATCTGGACTTTTACAGTATCTGTTACATTAAAAAAAAGTTCATAGTAATTATTAAATGGTAAAGAAAATCCAGAAACAGATAAGATATATATAATACATGGATTATTGCACACACCAGTGACAAAGGTTACCATCTGTATGATGGCTTTATAAAATTTGGATACCCTCTAAGGCTTCAGTCCCAGGTTTGCATAGTACCTACCAAAACCCACTTAAATAATTGGATTATTAAAGATGCTTAAACATTTTGCTATCTCCGCTTCTTAGATATTGTTTCTTAGATGTTGCTTCTTAGGTTTTACAGCACAGATAACATCAGGAGCTGGAGACTGCAGGAAAATCTAATAAAATCAAAGGAGCTCTTCTTGCCAAGTACAGTAAAAGGTCATTAAGACAAACCAAAGTAGGTTCTTCTCTCCTTATGCCTGCACTAATGTTCCTCTATTGTTTTGCCATTGTTTGGTTGATTTTTTTCTTTTTAAGAAAAACTCTGATCATACAGAATATCCAACAGAGCTTCAATGATCACAAAATATTAAAATCAGATCTTATGTCTTCATAGAGCTAACAGGAGCACTTCCATAAGATTTGGTATTACTACTACATCTGCTAAAATTCTTCTTCATGATGGACAGACACACACTGAATTACCAGAATTTTCCTCTTACATTGCTGTGGCTTCCTTTTAAGGCAACTCACACACTTAAAGAGACCCTGCCTAACTGCTATTCAAAATTTGAGTATGAAACCAGTCAAGAGGATATGACTGTGATCCTAAAAATCCCTCAATGTTTTGACAGAAATCTGAAAATACAGTCTTTAATTATTTTTTTCAGTCGAACACCAGATTCTAAATATCTTCAGTTGTTAAGACAGATTCTTGGTCCTGCAGTACCACACAGGTGGTTACCACTTTCTGCTGAACTATTTCTTTCAGTGATAGGTATATAAACTTGGAGGTGTGTCCCTTTATACTGAGTGCAAGTTCAGATCCCAAGACTTCTCACTGCCTTATAATCTAAAAATCCATACTTCCATGACTTTTCACATTGTCTTTAAATACTTTTATAATAGAATATAAAATTATACTTAACAAAATTCTATAGCAAACACAAGGTAGGTTAATTTACCCATTACAAGACATGTTAAGACCAATGGTAATTTGAAACTCTAATTATGATGGCTGCTAGACTCCTGACTTAATTCTGTTATATCATACACCATACAAGTTATCTTGTTTAGAACAAAAGAAAGAAATTTTCTATTCTTAGGAAATGCCTATAAAGGATAAATCACCGTCATTCTCAAAAAAAAGAAAAAAAAAAAAGCTACTCCTATATAACAGTAGCACTTTTCACCAGCTTTTCTATTTCTAAAGTTTAGCTTTGGCCAACTTAAGTTTTAGGCTGATACCTTGTTCTCTGGAAAGAGGTACCTTTTTCTTTCTTATAAAAGGTAGGTGCTAGTGTTCATTACAGGGCATGGACATTCTGAAAAAAAGGACTCATCATGACCAGTGAAGTGGTGGTTCCCTAACTTTTCAAAACAGCTGCTGAGGGTAAAATATTAGGTTTCAAACATGCATTTTTTTATCCTCTGTGCAATTGGCTACGGTATCTGAAAACTTCAAAACTCATTTCTAAGTGTGAAACATGCAATGGGCTGCTTACATTGAAATGTTAAGCAAAACATTGTAATACTTTTAGTATTTTCCCAAAATATTTGTATATCCCCCATGGAAATATTTTTAGTATTTTAGAGTACAGTTGTAATAATATCTGAGTTTCCTCTTTTTTTGTTAAGTTATTGGTCATATGCTTTTGATTTCCAACACTGAAAGGTCAGAAGAGCTTACAACCAGGGCTTAGTGATTGAGATCGTTTTATGTATCTCTGTGTGCATACTTCTCCGCTCCCACCAATTCAAGGAAATAAATTACTGTTCACTTTATTTGCTGCAAGAGATATGAGAATAATGGTGGAAGTCTAATAGTGCAGTACGTGATGGTGTAAATTTTGGCATACAAGATACTACTGCAGAAGTTTGGATAGATGCATTACACATAAATGAAAAGCAGGCCATCACAAGCAAGATCTAATAAAACTCATATATCATCATTTATTTTCATGCATTCTTTTTAAGATACATTTAACAGGAATACTATTTTAAAAATGTATTAGTTTCTTAGAGAGCTTTAAAACATTTTATAGGAATTGCATTACATACTCTTTAAACTATAAAATCTCAGCACAAGTCTAGCATGCAGACCTCTGAGAAAGAAAAAAAAGGAGCAGAAAAAAAATTTAAATTATCTGAAAGCTACCAGAGGAATTTTTGATTTGTAAAAACAGAATATCTTTCAAGTCCAACATTTTAAGACTTTTCAAAGCTATTCTGCACTCTTGTAGAAAGCTGAGCTTCCCTCTCAGTTGTAACGTAACTTCTAGCTTTGAAACACAATGCTTTTACTCTGTCAAATAGCATGCATTTTTGGCCCTCACCTAAGTAATTTCAGGCCTCCACCTAAGTAGCTGATGGGAAGAACGAACTAATTTTCTATTAGATCTTAGAATATCTAGGAAAAAAAGAATACATTCTGGATATCTGTAAGTGAACAGTACATAAATGTCAAATGACAGGTTCCTCATGATGGCAATTAAAAATTTTATCACCAACACTCAATATACCAGCAATGCTGAAGTTTGATATATTGTGTCACTGTGTGCTGAAGGTGATAGTTGAATGTTCTCAAGAGTAAGCTTGATCTGTTAATCTTGATTTACAAAACTTCCAGGTTTTGATGTTATGTTTGATGAATTGTCAGCATTTGATATTCTATCATGATTTAAAGCTGCTAATGCTTAAACTGCCATTTTTTACTTCTGTATATCTACACACAGAAGAGGGAAACCATCCAATATAGAATCTACTCGTTTATAAGTGTCATAATTTATAATACATATAATAATATACATACATGTATATATATGTACCCATCTGATTGCCAAGGTCTGTTACTATATTTGATCACAGAATCATTGTATTTTCCCTACTCTTATTTTTCCCCTGAAAAAAACATTTTCACCTATCCTTTAACAACCAATCAGCTGTTTCCCACCTCATTCAAGTATGTCCAGACAGTCATAAGGGTAAATACAACAGATATTTGGAAATCTCATATGGCAACTAAAATCAATATCCAAACATGCTGCTACTCCTGTCTCTGGGCCTAGGCAACAATACCTAGGTGTTTGTGAGGAAAAGAACACAGCCAGAGTTTAATCTGTAAAGGGACAATGAGGAATCTGTTTGCTTCTGTTGTACTTTGGAGTCCACTTGAAACACCTACCACAATGTGGCAGTGGTTTTCGCAGTGCCATGTTGCTTTGATTCTAGTCTCTGCACTCCTGCCTAACTGCAAGATGGTTCCTGCACCTACTCACAAGCTATCTGAAGCACGGTGGGACCTCTCCAATCACAGAGGACCAAGAGTGTACAGTAGTTCACAGGATCAGAGTTATAATTATTACAGTTAATAACATAATCATAACTACTACTAATTAATTCTCCTTTAATGAGCAGGATAAGAGTTGGAATTCAGTATGGTCATATCACTTACATTAAACATTTTTAGCACGTAATTTCTTGAAACAGATTTGGTTTTGATGAAAAATAGGTGCCCAATATTTCATGTTGATCTGGTGTCTAAAAACATTGTAATCATCTTTAAGAAATATGTCATCTTTCTACTCCTTTGTATCTTCTTATTCCACTCAATGACAAAATAATTGAAGTCATTTGTGATTGATGCTCAGTTCTTATTACAGTTATTTCTTGGCTGTGAAATTCTTCCTTCCTGATCTGCCTTCTCGTTCCTCCCTAGAGGTGTGCATGATTTCTCTCTTTCTTTAATTCAAAAACTCCTAACATATGGTTCCCACCAAAGCTTAAAAACTGTCTATTTTTGTAACTGTACTGATCATGACAAAGAGGGAGCAAAATGCCAGATTACTTGCTAGACTACACGTCATTTTACTCAAACATTCACAAGCACCTTTTCAAGAGTTACAATAAATTTGTCATTGTAATTTTTAAAAGTGTAATTTATCTCTCTACTCCCTCTTTCTTTTTGTTTCCCAGTTAAAAACCTTAGTGGTGTACCCAAGCTTAATGACATGCACTCTCCTGGGACTTAACAGGCAATGACTGGTGAGCACACGTATGATAGGAACAGCAAAATGGTTTGCCTTCCTCTCTGAAGGCTATCACTTCCTTTTCTTAATAACAGGAAAATAAAAAAGTGGTGGCCTCCCAGCACTGGGGAGCAGGGTGTGAAGGGAGAGCTCAGATAATAGTCATGATTAGTGTATTTTCCAGTAGTGTTGAGAGGAAAGGTAATCTATTTGCTTCTTAATAAACTTACCTCTTCCATTTTGTCTTTTTACCCGGTTTGGTCAAATAAGCCATACCTCTCCTATAAAGCCTCTAAAAAGGTTTTGTGCACATTTTCAAGGGTGAGAGGGGATACAAATAAGTTTTTGAATAAAAAAAATAGTAAACTCAGATGACAGAAAATGCATTTAAAATAATTGTGCTATTGCTTAGGTATAAACCTATTATACATGTGAAGAATTGCACTTGTTTTGGGGATAAGGTGTTTCACAAAGCCTAGTGTTTATGTCTGTGTTATTCTTACATAAACTTTATCAAAAAATATTCCTGGAGAGCTACAGTTGTCTTTTTCACAGCATATACTTTCTAAGTTAACTTTTGCTTTCTTTCTCAGTTTTCCCCCATAAAATTTCTCAAGTGTCTCCGAAGCCAAACCAGGAATTCATGAAACCAAGATCTTCAGTATGGCATAGTCATGGTTGCCTGTTTGGCTCACCATTTGCCAGAAAGAATACTGCACTGCCAATACTGCTTTTAATAAGAAAAATACTTTAGTGCTACTAGTTGCCATGAAGATAATCTCTGCACAAGGAAACTAACATTTCTTCCGTACTAATTTGTTAAACCGCATTATCAGCATATTATTTAAATGGACCAACAACATGCCTTAATGTGCTGCTGATCTAAACTGTCTCTTTTCTGAAGCTGGGGATAGTAGAACTGCTACCTTCTCAGTGATGCTTTCAGTAGAATCCTATCCTCTTCTTATTATGCCTTCTCAAAGTTTCACTTGAACAGATGTGACTCAACTTCAGGAGGTTATGTGTGGTGGCAAAAGCTTGGAACGTGTCCAGCATGTATAACTAACATTGGCACCAAACTGTTAAAAGTGATTTCTTTGCCACCTTCAGTTCTACTACAGGGAACTTCAGTACACAAATAAAATCCAACTCATTCAAAATTTCTTTACAAATTGTAATCCCGAGAACTGAGAACTCCCACCAATTCTCAACTGAGTAACAACACTGCAGATTTCTGGCTTAACAGTCTGAACCTCTTCTGGAATATTGTAATGGGATATAGATCCCAGGAAAATATACATTCCCCAAGCATATTCAGGCTACCTCCTTAACCTCTCAGCTTCCACCAACTTACTTCCTAGTGCTATTTTTTATTTCACATGTTTGAAAACTCAAAGCACTCAGACAAATTCCAGTCGCTCTGTGTTCTCATCTACACTCCTGACACATTTCTGCCTCAGAAAGTTTGGGGCTTGGTGATTGTCATTTCTCATACAGTAACAGATTGGAGGCTGGGGGAGGGATTGCTATTTCTTGTGCTGATCTTTTCCTACTCTGTCTGAATAACTTATACACAACTCTATTCCAGTAAGCACTACCACACCCACAATAACTTAGAACATATACTTTACTTCTTTGCAGTTACAAGGAAACACTTTTCTTTTTAAATGATATAGAATACTTTACAGAAAGCCTCTTTAAAGAAGTACTCCATGTTTTTTCTTTGTTTCTAAGTGCTTTGATTTAAAAACATGCCTCTTTGCACCACATTTATGCTTGCACTGAAATGCTTCACTCACATTTTAAGAGTGATATCATTGTTATTCCTATATCCTTTCTGAAAGAAGGCAAGTGATTTATAAATATTTTCCACTTCACTACATATTGCATAAATCACTACACTGACCTGCACTTCAGTGCTTTGTCTGCTCAGCCTTGTAGTGGTTTGGGATCTGGCAAAGGGGTCCTTTATCTCAGGTCACTTTTCAGGTTTGTCAAGATGGAAAGTCTTGAGATGGGTTACTTTGACAAGTCTTTCCAACTTTCTTTTGCTGTTTAAAAAGAAGTCAGCTCCCAGTGCTGTGTGACAGCAGTAAAGACTAACATAAAACAGCTTCCTTGTAACTTTGAGGCAGGCATTTTATTGGAAGAAGCAAACCAGCATTATCCTTTAAGGTATTCTCTCTTTTTTGCACTAACTCAGAATCCTTCCCTGTGCTGCCTCTTGTTACACATTTAAAGCAGTGCTTACTTCTCTTGGTTGAGGGTGAATGTAATGAGTCCAGACCAATCACACTCTCTCTCTCCTACAGGAGAAACAAAACAGGGAGACCTAAACTTGGGAACAGCTTGGGCACTTGTGCTACAACAATTCTCTTATTGATTCATCTTCACACATATATTGGGCAGAGAAAATGGTTCTTTCTCATTTTGGTGCATGAGTTTATGGAAGCAAAGGCAAGGCTACTGTATGCAGCTTCTGAATTGTTAGGTCTACAAAATCACCTTCTACTGCCACTAGGTATTAGAGCAAGAAAAGTCCTTGAGGTTGGACACAGATTTCTCACTGTTTTCATGTCTATATCAACTGCACATCCAGTTCCAAGTTCTTATTCTGTATTCAGAGGCAACCCCTTGTTGCAAGACCACTCTGTTAAATTTCCTGGTTAACAGCTCCTGAACTTAGCTATCACTTTCCCAAGCAGTCTGTTCCCTGGCTAATGGTATCTAAAAATCTGTTTATGCTTGCAACTAAAGTAAGCTTGAAATGTTTTTGCCTTTTCCCTCCAGATATAATCTGTAAATTTCTCCTTCAAAGTATTGTATCACTGTAAGTCCTTTATCTGATTTTTTTAAGAAATTAGTCTTGTCTATCTACCATAAGAAGTCATTGTCTCAGATTTTCTGTGCTACTTTGCTAAACGATGACGGATTTTCACATATTAAACTGAAGTGAATTCAGTTTCCATTCTGCTTCTCTTCTCTTACTACAATCACTGTTTAGTCTCCGGCATTCCTACGGATGCTGTACCCAGGCATGATGATTTTTTTTTTGGACATCTGATTGTTAATGTTGCCCTTCCCAAAGATCATATTCTCTCACCTCATTTTCCCAGCTTTTCTGCACCAACATCTATGTTTCATTTAAAGATCTTAGATTAATTTATCATCCTTTCTCCTCTAGTTTCTGCAACTACAACCTAAAATTCCTGGTAATTAAACATCCATCCCACCTAATCTTTTCTTTAGGCTTTGCCTGGTTTACAAACATACGTGTCATTACCTGACAAAGACCACCTAACCTAAGTGATTCATTGTACAGTGCTCTGTATTTTGAAGAAAATCAACTTGTAGGAGAGAGAAATCTCCCCACTGCTTCTTCCTCAGCTCATGAAACATCTTATGATCAAATACTTCAGGGAAACAAAGATAATCACATCTTGAACAAGCTAAGTTGATGTAGACTTCTGTAAAACCTGTTTGGCCCAATTAATATTTCAGTTCATGAGAAGCCTCACTCATTTTAAGATAGCTACTTGTGCATTTGGATACACTTTAATAGCAGTAAATGGATACAGCTTGCTGAGAGCTTGGTAGTGTTCAATTATTTGTACAAATCTTGACAAAGACAAATTTGAAAAGAAAGATATTTTCAACAGACTTAACCTTGTCTGATAAGGGCTTGAATGGTTACCAAAAAAATTTGAAAAGGTCTGCAAGTCATAATCTCCCACGGAGAAAGACACTGGGTTTTAAAGCCTTACATTTTCTGTCTACATTTTTTGTTGTACCATGCAAATAGCCAGACTGCACTTTTCTGTTCCCATGAGTATATACTGGAGTAAAACTGTATCTGTTTTATTTGGACTTTTGCTATGAGTGTCTTGTACTGTTAGTATGCAAGGGAGATAAATGTAGCTGATAGCAGAGCTGGGAACCTTCTTTCTCAGATATGACTGTCCAACCAACCTTCACCAGTTCCATCATTGAACATTCCTTTGCAGTGACACAAGCACAGAAGAAACTTATGCCTCCCCTTTTCTCTTTTCCCTGGACATTTGCAGTGTCATAGTACAGGGAGAACTGCAACACCTCATTCTTTTTCAGGATACACTGAAAATATCTGAGAGTCAGAAAAATGAAAAATAAGGATTCACTACTCTGGATATTTGACCAGTTCAATCCTAATGGAAACTACTGCTGCTCTTGAAACCTATATGCAATATATTTATAGCAGACAGTAAAAACATTATTCCAAAATTCTGTTTCCCCGTGTTATTACAAAATGGCAATATTGTTTTTAGCCTATTTCCTTTAACCAGATTGACAGAATTACAGGTTGACATTACTGTGAAATTTTGATATATTATGTTAACTGTGCCAGTTTGATTAGCTTTGATTGACAGCTAGTACCTGCACAGAAAATTAAATATCTCAGCAATGTAAGAGCAGTGAAAAGTGTATTGACTACTTCATTGATATAAATATACAGGTAACTACAAGTAACAAGAAATATATAACAACAGAAGAAGAAGAAGCAATATAACATGTAGTATTAAAATAATAATTTTAACGATAAATAAATGTGTTCATTTAAATTTAAAATATTGATAATTTATATTTTTTCTCACCTAAAACACTCTGTGTTTGACAAACTTTTTACATGCACACTGACAAACATAACAAGTCTGAAAAAAATTGAGATCTTTCATTCTGTAGACATGCTGTTCCTAGAAATGTACCACCACAACTGAAGGACTAAATTTAAATATCTCAGCACATGCAGTGGCTGCATCTGAGCTATCATATTATAATAATGCTTCTCTCCTACAGCATCCTCATCTGTTATCTAAACAGAAGTTGAGACTCTTTTAGACTATAAATCTGGATGCTCAGATGCCTAGTGAACTCAGCATAGAAGCTGTGCATTCTCCCTCTGGCTTTGGGGTTCAAGCCTACACTTTGAAACAGGTGTGATTGGAGGTTCTCTGCTCACCCTGTAGATGACAATAATTCATATCACAAAGTCAATGCGTGTTACAAGACACAACAGGACGTAATTTCTAGAAACTGCTCTGCACTTTACTTGTACAAAAGTAGGAGAATTTAGGAAGGAGTGTCGAGGGAACCTGGACTTTTTTATGTGCAAAAAATTCTTTGAAGTAATCTCATAGGTGGTGAATTGTTTAGATTTTCTTCACTTTATTAGTTAAATGTCTTAGAAGTCAAGAGATGAAGAGTAGGAAAGACCTTCTTTTTCACTGAGTTTGTTACTCTATTTGCACAAATCATCATCTATCTTTTCAAAAGCATATTGATTGCCCTCTGAAAAGGACTTAAGTTTGCCCCTTTTGCTGTAGCTTTTTTAGGTTCTGATTACTTTAGTGGCTCAATGTCTTCCATTAAATTTCCATCTTAAATTTATTTGTGGCCAGCTAATATGAAACTCTTCCTGAAACTACATGATCCTCCAACTTAAAATGGTTTCCAGAGTCCCTGGCATTCTAAACACCCCAGAGAGAGCAATTATATCATCTCCTAGCCTTTCTTTGTGCTAGTTACACTAATTTCTGGACAATTTTTTTTTTTAATTTTTTGCATTTTTCTTTCTCCCCTTCTGCAGATAAACAAGCTATTCTCTTGATAATCTTTAAAGTCTTTATCAGTATCTTTCACACTTCGAATTCCCTTTTCCTTAGCACGGGAAGCTCCATACCCAGCCCAACGGTGACAGCTCCTCCTTGGGAACAGTTGGATACTTCCACAACAGAATGCTATAACCCTCAGTAAAACCTTCCCTCCTGTGCTGAGCATAAATCCATATATGCTCATACAGAGCTTGCCAATATAACACCCTGAGACAGGGCACACACCCTGGAGGCCGAGGGAAACCCTGGAGTAAGATTCACAATAGCTCTTGCTTGGGGACACCAGTGGTACTACCCACTAGTACCCAGGATTTCATATAACCTGGTATAAATCATTCCTTCTACACCTCTACCAGTACCATCCAATCTCCCCCAGAACCATCACTCCAGCCTTAGGATTACATTTTACTTCATCACATTGCATTCCAGTGGTGCCTTTTAGGCTCTTGAAGATTCATTTCTCTATTTCATTCATTCCTATCTTGTAGAACTCCTAACTCTAAGAGAATTTAGTACTATTAGTCCCCAGGTGCAGCATTTTGCACTTTCTGCTACACAATTTAACTCCATTTCTGCTACTCTAGTCCTCAAAATTATTCAGGCCTGTCTGCTTCTCTCTTTTAGTTTTGTGTCACTAGTCAAGTTTTTTCAGATCTTGAGAAGTTCTTTAAAAATATTCTCTCCTTTAGGAAGCTCCCTTTCACTGCCATCTCACTTAGCTTAATTTCTTACCCAATCCACAAATTAGCAATTCTTATGCTGACACCTATACTTTTTGGTTGAATAAATAATTTCTGAAACAGCATTATAGCAAATTATGCTCCAGAAAGACTATTACTAGTGAGCATGTTTTCAAAAAAAAAGTCAGCTATCTGACTAGAAAGATATCAGGTTAATCTTGCGTGATCTGCATTTTCTTTTTTTTTCTTTTAATGAAAGTTTAATTTCATGATTCTTCAGCCAGGAGAACAAAGTAAAATGTCATGTAATAGAGTCTGGTTTTATATTTCTATATCTTCCCATAAATAACTATGTAACCTTTCTAACTTCCATTTTTAATTAATTAGGTCCATATAGACAAACCCTTTTGGCCTTTGTAATAACATCCTGAGCTCAAGCATGTTAGAAGGCCAAATCATTTCATGTAATGTTTCAAAATAAATGCCTCTCCATCCACAGGCCTGTAGGAATTGCTTCAAGGGGGAAAAATGATCAGAAAAGAAACAAAAAACACAAAGGTTTACTGTGCCACAGAAATGTTTAGTAATAATTTTAAACCAAGTAAGACTAATGCCAGGGATTGGGAGCATCAAATTTTGTTTTACTAAAAATATTTCTTCAAAATGTCCTGCTATCAAACTGATTAATTAATTCACTTATCAGGATTACTTTTTTTAAAAACATCTATCATGTTTTTATGAAAAAATGGTAATAGGAAATTTTTCAAGAATAGAGGTTTTAAAGAATGGAGTTTTGTTGCACTTGTCTTTTAACCTGCATTACTGATGTCATAGAACAATAATGTGACCTATTAATATAGCTACCCTTTAAATAATAAGTTACATATTTGCTTCAAGTTTTCTTTAAGGCAAGGGTATTTTTTTCTATTGTCACATTGTTATTTTTACACAAAATTCAGATTTACCTCCATGCCTTAGTTCAGAGTGCAATCCAGGCACCTCCACCAAAAGAAACATTACTGAGGTACTGGCAGAAATAGAAAGTGTGTTCTGACTGCAAACTTCTTTGTGCATTTACTTCATTTCTCAGTGGATGTGGAAACATTCTAAGGTGACTATGGCTGATATCTTAGTAAACAGTCTCTATAGTTTTCCGTCTTACTCCTACAACAACAGTCAGAAAGTTGTAAAAAGCTGAGCTTAAAAGCCACTGCACGGAAAATTAAGATGAGTGAAAATTATGATTCTAAGGCACATCTGAGTATCCTAATTAGCTTCTGCTGGAGTACCTCACATTCATGCTATAATGGTACATAGGAATACGAATTGATTCCAGAGGGAAGTCTGGTACAGTCAATCAGTCTCTCCACTCATGAGGAGACAACTACTCATGAGGAGACAACTGCCCCGGTTGAATAAGCCTGTAGACCGCTGGGAGATCATATTCCTTCAGCTACAAAGCCCTTTTGGACGCATGTCCTTATCTTGCAATGAAATCTTTAAAAGCTTTCTTCCCTGGTGAGACATACATAGAATATGGATTTCCTTTTGCACTACAAACTCTGCCTAGGAAAAAAGTACATACTGCTGTAGCATTGGCACTATTGTAATGGAAGATAAGAGAAAAAGGACGGCAGTGATAGAAATATAACCAGAAATGCATCCTACCTCAAAAAACCTCACCAACTTCTATGTATTTGGAAATGCAGTGTCTATCAACTATCACTTGCATGAAGAAGGTAACTAAAAATAACAACTGAACACACCTGGAATTAAATTCAGAAAATGGTCAATGAAAATAAAGTTGGTCTATATTGAAAAATAAACATGTTAAACAACGTGATAGCTGCTGGTTCATGGTGTGGAGAACAAAGTGAACAGTTATCTTATTTTCAAAGCATGCACCTAAGCTTATTTATATGAAATCAGCCTGCTTTGCATCATAGTACCAAACCAAAGTTTGTTAGTAGAAAGGCATAAGAAAATGAAACAAAGGCAAAAGCAAAGCACCCCATCCTGGCACATGTTCCTGGTACTGCATTTGGCAGGTTTGAGCTGCAATTTGGCACTCAGCACACACAAGCCTTTAAATGCTCTGCCATTCAAGCCCAGGTAGCTGGGACTGTATGTTTAAGTTCATGAATTAAAAGCAGCACAGAAAGTTCAACAGACAACAGGATCCAACTCCAGAAGCACTAGACTGTCTGTGGGGAGGGGAACCACTGAGAGTGCTGTTTCAGAGAAAGCAGGTTTTGCACACAAGCTGCTTAATTCAAATAGCAACAAGTTGTTAATTCAAAGGCTGGAATGGTGCTGGCTGTAGAGGTCCCTGATCATTTGCTGATGATGTTGGGAAGTATACGGAAAAGGATATCTGAGGAGTTCAACGGACATGTAACAGTTTTAGTATCATAGAAAATATGAACAGAAACCTACATGGCAGAATGTAGAGGTGTAACAGAACATTTAAACATCACATTAAAACATAACAAAGGGAAAGAGAGCAAGGACATTTCTCAGTGCAAGTCAATGATCTTTCCTAGCTTCATTTAAAAAATTTCCAAATATTTGGATTATATCAAAGTATTTGCAACAGACCTTACATGCATGAGGCAGTTGCTTCACAGAGAAAGTGCTTTGAATGCTGAATTCTCCCTGTGAATGCTGGCTTGGATATATTAACATGTGCTCATCACAGCTTCAGTACAGTAGTTTAGTGGTTTCATGTAGTGTCCTTTAAAAAATTCTAGAAAGATTTTTTCAGTATTGGTTTTATGGGAATTTTTGTCTGTTTTTGTTATTTTAATATGTACTTGATCTGTGCACTATCAAAGACCTAGTTTTTGACACAGGAAGAAAAGATGCTATATGACCATTTTAGCAGTTCATTACCTTATCACACATATTTGGGTTAACTTTTCATGAATTTTTTGAGTACAACTCAGATTCTTCTAGTTCAAGAACTATTATTCATGCTTCCTTGTTTAAAACTTACGGTCTTGTTTTGATTAGGTCTCCACTGGCTTCCATTTAAATGTCACATTTTCAAGCATTCGAAACTGGTTTTGCATTCAAAATTTGTTATTAAGAAATAACCAGTTAAAATAATCTCTAGATAATCACTGCCCTAAAAAATTTGGCCATTTCCCAATTTCTATAATTTCCAGATGATATACTAAAGTGTAGAGTTTTCTTCTTCATCATTATGCCTACAAGAGCTAAAAATTTGAACAATCACCTGACATAAATCGGATTTCTGCTCTTGGCAAGACCATATAAAACAAATTCCCACTGTTTTTTCACCTGCTCGGATTTTCACATAGAAATATTTAAACATGTAACTTTTCAGAAAGTATATCAATAGCTTTTCATCAGCAATAGATGATGTCTCCAAACCATATAGCTTTTATATCTGAAAAACGCACAAGAACAACCATGCCAAGTAACACTATAATCTGACTATGAAAGAAATAAAAATAAAAATCTTGCTAACTCTGAGAGTACAAAACCCCAAGTTAAGTCTAAAGGCACTAGTTATGACTTCATTATTAGAGCCATGCTAAGTTTTGTAAGTCAAAATTGGCCAGTAGTCTCCAGTCACACATTTCTTGAAATACATTTCTCTACTTCTTGCACTTTTTAAGAACATCTTTAGGCATTAAATATTTCAAAACATCTTGAATCGGTACATAACTAGGACAACTGGAATTGCTGTCCACACTCTTGGATTTTTTTAATAACTTACATGCCACCCTTGGTTTACAGGCAAATGGTCTAGTGAAATGGCTTTACAAATAGTAGATTTGCAAAAATAACCCAATGGCTTTCTTTGACAGCTCATTTTGTAGACAAAGAAATTTTGGCAGATAAGGGGCGTGTTGAATTCTTACTGCATCTCAAATAAAGCTTAATAAAAACATATGACATACTGTTTGATAATACTGAATTTCCCTTCCACTGCCAAATTACCATTCCAGTTACTGATTCTTCTCATCATGGAAGACAATGATGTACTCAGGCTGAATGAAACTGTTATTTCATTGACAGGAGAATGGGGAGGTGTGCTCTGTGCATAAGTGTACAGCAAAATGTGGAGATTAAAAGGGGGAATATTTGAAATGTGCAGTCTGTATAATCCCATTGCTTACATAAATATTCTCCTAACTATGCTATAGTTTCTGCTTTTAAAACAGATGTGGTCAATATAGCCGTAAAAATAAAACATATGTTTGTACCAGAAGCAATGTAAGGTATGTTGTAAAAATGCTGTTTTTTCTTCAGTGTAGAAACTACAGAAATAAACAGAGAGAGACACACATACACATACACACACATGATCAAAACAACAAAATGTAAACATTTAATGCAGTAGAACTGAGAATATGTATCGCTTATTTAGAGTGAAACGTGTTATTGCATAGCTGTAACTTATTCCAAAATAAACATCTTGATTGCTAAAATTAAAATGGAAAAGAAAAAAAAAAACTTTTTTAACATGGCAAATTAAAGGTAAAACACCATGAAAAAGAACTCATAAACAACTTTCTCTCAAAACAAAATTAAGAAGATAGTTTCTAAAAAGTCACCGTGTCTTGTCAGTCTATGGTACAAGTTCAGTATACAACTGATTACAGGAAAAAACTGTGAGTTTAGTAGTGATTTGATCTGACTAGTTAGGCTGAATACAAGACAAGTACCATGCAAAATCTATGTCCATTAACTCCCAGATTCACAGTGATATTAAAGGCATTTCCCTGAAATTACTATAGCCGAGGTTCTGTAACTGAATACCAGTCTCATCATTGACAGTGAGGCAGATCACAGGCCCTGCCTATTGAGTACTTCCATATACTTTCTAGGGCTTCCTGCTGTTCAGGTTTTATTTTATTCAGGAGGCATATTCAGGTTGAATTAAGCCTCTGAAGAATTCTACTATTTCTGCCTTTGTATACAGTATTGGTTTGACTGCAAAAAAACCTCTCCCTATACTGAAGCAAAGACAACTCTTTCTTCATGATAATCCATTACTCTGCTTTCATGGACATTGTGCTGGTTTTGGCTGGTGTAGAGCTAACTTTCTACACAGTGTCTGGTACGGGGCTGTGTTTTGGATTTGAAAAGTGATGATAATACAGAGATGTCTTTGTTATTGCTGAGCAGTGCTTACACAGAGCCAAGGCCTTTTCTGCTTTTCATATTGCCACGCTGGTAAGGAAGTAAAGGGTTCATGGGAGAGTGGGAGCTAAGACAGGTGACCCAAACCTATCAAAGAGATATTCCATACCAACTGACATCATGCTCAGTATAAAAGGGGGGGGAGGGTAGGGGGGAAGAAGGATGAAGAGGGGGATATTTGGAGTGATGGTGTTTGTTTTCCCAAGTAACCAGTATGTGTGATGGGACTGTACTCTTCTGGAGATGGCTGAACATCTGCCTGGCCATGGGAAGCTTGTGTGTGCAGATTTTGCTTTCCCTGTTAAATTGTCTTTCTCTCAACCCACAAGTTTTCAAGCTTTTACCCCTCTGACCCTCTCCCTGATCCTGCTGGTGGGAAAGTGAGCTGAGTGGTGCTTGGCTGCTGGCTGTGGTTAAACTACAACCAGAAGCTTAACTCCAGTATAATCAGCTTCCCTTGCATTAACCCTCATGAAATACAGCAGGAATCCACCAGACAGACATGACTCCAAAACTCCTAGGAGAGCATCACCCTCTGCTTTCCCCCAGCTCTGGGAAAGTGGGGCTGTGGGAGATAAGGAGAGAGAGGAAAGCCTTTGAAGGACCTTAGCTACAGCTGGGAGTGCAGTCTGGTGTCCACATGTCCTCAGTGTCCTGTACGCCTCCAGAAGACAGGAGGAGGCCTCTTTTGTAACATCTAGTGGGCTTTTCATCATTTTGCTTCAGAGTGAAATGTACAGCAGTAATGTTGGTTTTGGTACTGAAAACCACATCTACCCAGATCTAGCCACTCTGCTGAACAGTTTAGCCAAACAGTATTGCCAGATTCAAATGAAGAGATGTACAATCACAGCAGAAAGTGGACTCCCTTACAGTCAGCACCGCTTAGAACAATTATAAGAGTAATAGGAGGCAGAGTGCAATTTTTATTCACTTAGCTAGAAAAGCTAACTGATTTTTCTGAAAATTAATTTTATAGGTTCTTTAACATCCGTGTAGAGGAAGTTCCAAGTGAAAAAGGAACATCTTTGCTTAGACTGTCTAGGGTTAGGCCTGCCTGTCTGAGTATCATTTGGAATATTTCAAAGCAGATCCTTCAGGTAGTTTTAAAAACTAGTATATCTAAGCTGCCCCTATGGACTGTGATTCAGTATGTGTTCATACTTGCCTTGTCTTTATTCCAAAAAATATTCTACCCTAAACTCTGTATCATTTATTTTACAAGTAGCTCCAGTAGTAGACCTGAAAGCATACAGTATTCATATTCCTGGCCTGCTACAGACTAACACACTAGCAGACTAGTTAGAAGACAATTAGTCCAATTTCACATTTCCTAGCAGCCAAAAAATTTCATGTTATTTTAGTCACAGTGGATGGATGCCAAGTTCACTGGAAACAACCTTGCTGATTTACCAAGTTCATTTTAATACTTTAGAAATACTGTTAAAACATGGCTGTCCTAATTACACAGGGATCAGTGCAGTGTCCCTCTCACCCAGGATTCTCCCAGAAGGGCTGCAATCACCTGCATTCTCCTTAATTTCACCATGCAATTCCAACTAATTTCATCCTAGTACAGTGCTGTCAGACAACTCCCATGTCTCTGCGGTTTTAATCGATTAGCTCAATGTCTCTATAATGCATCACCAGCTGCCAGGCACAGAACTGGACGCTTCACAAGCATTTCAACTAAAAGACAGTTTAATTACTATAGCAGCATCTCAAAGGCATAAGCACAAGGACTTGCAAAGGAATTATTAAAATATTTGGTGTCAACAAACCACTTTATAACTGAGTGAACAATGACAATCAAAATGTAGGAAATAAGGAGAAAGTCACATTTTTAAATAGTCCATTTTAATAGACTCTAATGTATTCAGGCAAATGGACTGCCTTAAGTATTACTGTTTGCACAATGCAATTGTGCTTTACGATAATTGTTTAGCTGCAATATAGACATGTAAAAATTGACATTGCTGTCAATAAATTACAATAAAAGAAAGATACCTTCAATTAGAAAATAGTTGAAGTTAGCAAATTAGACAATAAATAGAATGCCTTAAATTAATAAGTTACTGAACCAGACTGTAAACTTTGGCTTATTCCTTGACCAATTCTGTGCACTGCTGCTCACGAGTGCAATGAAACGGTCTTGTGGATGTCTGTCTGAAGTGAACGCATGCATAGGGGAAGTCAGACATTTAAATAGCAGCACTTTTAACAGAACCAAAAGCAAGGTTGCAGATCAACGAGAGAAATGACCACAGAAATTTATAGAAAAATCTTTCCTCCCCCTTTGTGCAAAGCTACAGGATGGTCAAAAAGGAGTAGTCAACTTTCGTTCTGTTGTACAGGCAGAGACAAGGAAGCCAAAGTATACAAACCCCTAACAGTCAGATCTAGCACCTCTCACAAAACACACATGGAACCATGCTTCACCAAGACTCAAAGAGTATGACTGCAAACCATAGCAGAATAACTGAATTTAAAGCCATTTCCAGCTGACATAAATGCTCACTCATTTGCTCAAAGCTCTCCTTCCACATAAGACTTACAGTAACCTCAGCTAGGCTATATCCTAAAACTGGCTATTGATGGGTTGGCAGGTGCTGGGAAAAAGTTCAAGGTCACATGCTCCACTCTAGTGGGAGATGTCTATATTTGATCTTGGTGACCTCTTTCAGGAGTCTGAAAGAATGGCATTGACAGAAGCTGCATAAAGGCTTGCCCATTTTTCTTTACTAGAAGGAGGGTCACTATGATTTATCACCTTTGTGATGGGAAGAAAAGAAAGGAATGGACAAAAGAAAACTTACTGCACTTAAAGTTCTAAGAATCTCAGGGCAACACTGCAGGTAAATGGGAAATAATAACATTACAAAGTGTTCTGGCCTCGCACTGTGCCAATGCAGTATGTGAGCATGTGAGACTACAAGTCATCTCATTTCTTAGCTGGCTCATTTACATCATTTAAAACATGCTGTTTCATTTGATTAACTCTTCTGGTGGAATCCCAACCATCTGATTTTTCTCAGTGCTATAAAACAAATCTGGATCACAGAAACATATAAAATTTGGAGTCCTCTGTTTTAAAAGCAGAAAACTCTATTAAACATTTCTACTACCTAACTCCCATGCTATCTTTGCAACATACTATCTCGCAGCAAGTTCTCGCAGAACTGCAGGAACCCTTTTTCTTTCATTTAACCTTTTGCATCTTGTGGTAGTCTGCACTTAAGTGAAATGCACTGATACCTCAGTTTTCACTTCTCTTCTGGAAATATGAGTATGCAAGCCTGCTTGGTAGCTAAAATATTCACTAGTCATTTGCACAACTCAAGGCACTGTTATAAAGTAAATGGTAGGTTAAAAGATACTTTTTTAAAATTCATATGGGTATAATCAGTTCAGATTTACCAAATTAACCATCGTTATGACTTTGTTTCTAATCTGGAAGGACATAAGGCTATCCTCATATTTAGAATAAGTATGTTCCAGATTTTTTTTTACCTTAAAAAAACTAGCAATCAGTACTCAGGGTACTGGTTAATTCCCCTTTGAATTGTTGTTTTCTTCATGCAGGTAATAAAGCTAATGTGCATGGAAGATATTGTTGTTCAGTCAGAAAGTAAAAAGAAGGAACTAGTGCAAAATACCTCCAAAATAATCATAATGTACTAGGTTTGTGTGGCTAGGTTTTGGCAGTGGGGAGCTAAAGGAGCGGCTTCTGTGAGAAGCACCTAGAAACTTCCCCTGTGTCTTATGAAGCCAATTCCAAGCAGCTCCAAGACAGACGTGCCACTGGCCAAGGCAGAACCCATTAGCAACAGAGTTAGCATCTCTGTTAAGAAGGGGAAAGAAGTTATTTGGCAGAAGAAAATTGCAGTCATAGAAGAGGAGTGAGAATATGTGAGAGGAACAACTCTGCAGACACCAAGGTTGGTGAAGAAGTAGGGGAAGAAGGTGCTCCAGCCACTGGAGCAGGGATTCCCCTGTAGCCTGTGGTGGAGACCATGCTGAGGCAGGATGTGTTCCTGCAGCCCATGGAGGTCCATGGTGGAACAGAGATCCACTTGCAGCCCTGATGAACTCCAGGCTGAAGCAGGTGGATGTGCCCAAAGGAGGCTGTAACCCTGTGGAAAGCCCACACTGGAGCAGGCTCTGGACAGGACCAGTTTCCCCCTGGAGAGAGGAGCCAATTCTGGGGTAACGTTATTGGTGAACTCATGACCCCATGGGGGACCCATGCTGGAGCAGTCTGTTCATGAAGGACGGCACCCCATCAAAGGGATCTACACTGGAGCAGTTCATAAAGAACTGCAGCCTATGGGAGGGACCCCACGCTGGAGACTGTCTCCTATGGATGGGAACCCATGCTGGAGCAAGGAAAGGGGTGAGTTGCCTTCCCCCTGAGGAAGGAGTGGCAGAGACAATGTGTGATGAACTGACTGCAGTCCCCCAATCCTCATCCCCCTGCATCACTGAGGGAGAGAAGGTAGAGAACTTAGGAGTAAAGTCCTAAAAGGAGCGAAGGGAGATGGGAAGGTATTTTTAAGATTTGGGTTTATTTGTCATTATCCTACTCAGATTTAATTGGTAATTAATTAATTATTTCCCCAAGTTGAGCCCATTTTGCCAGTAATTAGTGAGTGATCTTCCCCTGTCCTTATCTTGATCCACAACCCTTTCCTTATGTCTTCTCTCCCTGAGAGAGAAGCTGAGGAGGGGGGTTGGCAGAGTGGCTTTGGCGGTCACCTGGTATGCAGCCAAGATCAAAACACCAAAAATGGTAACAATGCACCAAAAAAAATCTACCTTAAACTCACAGTTGCTATGATTTCTGTTCTTCATCAGCACATTACCAGTCAGGTCTACGGAATGGTTAATTTACATTTTCCAGTATTTACATAGCATCTGCAAGGGCAAATGCAGTCAGCACAAAGACCTGGGTTAGTTTATTCATTTGCTTATTTAAAAGATTTTATTGAGAAACAAAAGTGATCACATAATTGCAAACTTGGGGATGCAGCAGGATTACCAAAGATGTTATCTTACCAATAGACCCCTAGTAATATAAAACTATTATTGAAGGGTTAATGTGACTCTTGCTACACTGACTTGTTTGTTTAAAAATTGATTTCTAATTTCCTTGTCTAATTATGGGAAGCACCAGGAGGAGACTTGAGGTTTGGTGGTTCTGGGAGTTTTTTTCAGAGTAATACCATACACAGACAACAGCACATCCTTGTTATTTTTTTTTTTATGCTGCTTTGTAATGAGTTGAGAACTGCTTCTTATTCATAATGTCTACAAACAAATTTAGCCATTTCACCCTGGAGAATTATCCATTGGATTTTCCAACGTCTGATTAACAAGTGTCTAGAGACCATTGTTCTCAGGGCTATCAATCTTCTGCTCTACCTTAATTTTTGTCCAAGGCAGATTTAATGACAGCAGTTCTCTTCCCAGGAAGTTCTTAGTTTTTGGGAGCACAACATACAACAGAATGATTTAATTTTTAACAATTGAGATTATACATTCACTTAATTTTCTAGGATCTAATAGAAGAAAAAGCAACCAAACAAAGAAGACAACCAGCATGTGGTGTGGAACATCTATTTCTCATGTGCAAATCTGCCCCTAGATGCTGTAACTGCACACAGGCATATTCTCCAAATATAAATTCTAGCTCAGATTCTTTTAATACTGATTTGACTTCAGAAGAAGGAAAAGGTATTTAATTCATTATCACCCATCCCTGAATTAGAAAAATGAATGTGAAAATCTCTGTTACTAATTTTAATTGCACTATTCCCTCTCTGCAGGAGGCTGTTAAATTGGTTTGGTGAAATAGTAGTGAATCACATCAAAGTAGTGGGATACATTTTATAATATATCTAAATAACTATCCCATTTTCCCAGCATGTTGCTGTGTATTTTAAGTATTAATATTATGACTCTAGTTTAGAAGAATGTAGCTTTATTTTATTCAAATAAATTTTCCTAGTACTGTGTGTTAGCACTGTTAAAAATCAGGCTAAATTCTAAGTGGCTATCAAGTAATAAAGGAGAAACATTTACTGCAGAAGCCAACATGAAAATGTGTTTGCCTAGTCATAAAACACTCATGAAAGGAGCTTGCAGATGCATCATTTTGATACAATAATGGTCTTTCCCATCTAATCCCACTTTTTTTTCCTCCTTCAGCTGCAATGTTTATTACCTGAACCTAGAATGGGTTTGCTTGTTTGCTTGTTATGCTTTGTTGCAATTCTATCAGGTTAGACACTAACATTTCTCCATAGATTTGTAGCATTATTATTTCCACATATCACCAACTACCACCCAGGAATGCAACAGACTGTCAGACATCGACACTGCCATTGGCGCTGGTTTCATAAGAATGCAAAAGTCTAGATGGCTAAAGAGCTTGACAAATGTTCAAAGAGCAAACTTTGAAGAAACAGACATCATACTGCAAGAAAAGGTGTTTAGAAGAGAAATTTTCAAAACATGCCTACATTAGGCTGATAAAAGAGCTAAGTATTTCAATGCTGACTCACTAATTTCAGGGAGCATGCAAGACAATCAGAATTGCTCAGTTGGAAGGGACTTCAAAGATCATCTAGTTCCAAATCCCCCACCATGGGCAGGGATGTCACCCACTTGAATAGGTTGTCCTGGACCTCATCCAACCTGACCTTGAACACTTCTAGGGATGGGGCATCTACATCTTCTCTGGACAACCTGTTCCAGTGCCTCACCACCCTCACAATAAAGAATTTCTTCCTAACATCTGATCTAAATCTCTCCTCTTTTAGCTTAAAACATTCCCTCTTGTCCTATCACTATCTGCCCATATAAAAAGTCCCTGTCCCTCTTCTTTATATGCTCCCTTTAAGTTCTGGAAGGCCTCAATGGGGTCTCCCTGAAGCCTTCTCTTCTCCAGGCTGAACAACCTCAGTCTTGAACAACCCTGTCTTCACATGAGAGGTTTTCCAGCCCTCTGATCATCTTTATATTCCTCCTCTGGACCTGCTCTAACAGGTCCACATCTTTCTTGTACTGGGGGCCCAGATCTAGATGCAGTATTTGAGCTGGGGTTTCACATGGGCAGAGCAGAGGGGAAGAATGACTTCCCTTGATATGCTGATCAGAACAGAGAGTAAAATTCTGCAAGGAGTACTATTTATTAGACTCATAACTTAGAGAGAAATTTCTGATCAAATATGGCATAAAGATTCATTACCTTGGTCTAGATTTTCAATCTTGATGTAAAATTTCTTTGTAAATCTGAGACCATTTTGTGTGAAATACTGACATATTAAGTGTCTAAGGTGAGCAGCTATATTGTATCTTGATGAAACACAAATAGAAAGACATGTATTTCCTTATAAAGTTTTAGACAGGCAAATAAGGTAATGCCAGACAGAGCTAGAATTCCCTGCTTTAGCATGTGTGCTGATATTACTCCTTCACCATCACTGCTCATTGGCCAAGCTACTACTCATGTTCTGCCCATCAAAGTTAACAGGTATCATTTCATATGTTGTCAGTGTCTTAAACACTAGATAATATGCCTACTGTGAACAACTTACCTTCACATAAAACATACCACAGATTTACATGGCATTTTTGAAGGAAACAATGATGGCAAAATGCTTCCTTAATAGGAACTTTCTGGAATAGTCCATCAGAATACTGCATTGTCATTCAGTGTCATATGTAGGTATGAATACTTGGTCCAGCAACTGCTAAGAGGTAAATAATGTAGGTTCTAGAGAAATCTTAACTCTATTAAACCCATAACCACCAGAAAGAATCTCCTTCCAGAAGTCTGTTCCTCATTTAAGCAAAAATGAATGAAACAAAAACTATAGAAAGAACAGTAAGCTACATAAGAGAATATGTCGTAAGATGACTCCAATAAAGGAAAAAACTATGACTACATCAAGTGTTTGGCAAGCTGCTATGAAGATTTGGTTTTCTCCTAGTTTTCATAAACCCCAGATAATCACTGGTAGCACCTGAGTTTCCTCTGTTAGCTTCCATCCTCCAAGCTGTAAGAATTAGGCTCTTTCTGCTTACCCTGTCAGTATGGTGAGAGAGACTCCTTTACCCGAGTACTCAGTCAGCTGAGCACAGGAGTTGGAGAATGGAGCAGGAGACTCTGAAGCAGGGTCATTAAGGACGGGGCCATATTGCATAGGATAACAAAGAACACATGTGGTCTAATTACCATGTCTCAGAGCTCAGTACTGCTGTGGACAGTTAGTACTTAGGCTGACTTGGCATTTGTTCAGTACAGACATGCTCCCAGATGAAGGTATTGAATAAGAAGCTGAGGAGAATGAAAAGAGTGAGAGTGACCTGACAGTGGAGCAGAATGAAATCTGAAGAAGCAGAAAAGGCAGAAACAAATAATTTTAATGATTTGAATTAATTTATGACATAATTTGTCTGAAAGACCACATGGACTTATGGGAAATTTGACAGCCTGCTTCCAATGAATTCCAATGAAATACAAAAATTAAACTATAGATGGGGTGGCCTGTGCAAAATATCATTAGTACATGTATGTGTTGATCACATATACAAAACATCATATGCTTTAAAACAGGAAAACTGCTCCTCGTTCTATCAGATCACCAATGACAGAAACTCCTTGTCTTTGTCAGTTAAAGTCCTTGTAAATGCAGACAGTGGATACCCAAGGATTCCTGAAAAATTAGGATTTGGTTAATTAAATACATAATTTTATTCAATTCTTGCTGAAAATCACTCGTGTGGTTCAACAATTATTGTTTTCTTTGAGAGGCATTCTGTATAGGGAGAGGTGATTGTTGCAATTTCTAAATGTAAAATACGTGAAAAAGCAAGTCAGAATTGTATTATGTCCAAGTAATGGTGAAAATATCCATTCTACTACCCTTGCTGCAGTTTCAGATCTTTTTTAAATTATTTAAACTACATAGGGCCAAGATCTACAGAACTTAGACCTGCTACTGCATAAACATATCAGGCTAAATTTAAGAAGTTACAGGTACCTGAAATGAATGTGTACTTGTTTACTTCTCTAGTTATCTGTCTTCTCGATAACAGGAATATTTTAAAGCTTGTAAAAGAATAGGTTTATATAATTTTAAGTTACACACTATGATATCCCTGAAGTAATTTAGAACTTGAACACAGTGTTTTAAGACAGAATTTTAACAAGAGACATCAGTTGCAATCCATGATTTAACTGTAAAATGTACCATCACTTAAAATTGTATAAATAAATTTTAATATATGGCAAGGTAAGAAAGACTGGGAGAAAAAACGTGCTAATTTAATTATGCTAATGGTACTCTTGTAAGTGCAAAACCAGATGGCAGAATGAACAACAATAGATTTTTTTTTTAATCAAGCATTCTGAATAAATATTTTTATATTTCAAAAGCAGTAAGCAACTAGAGCTTTGCTGGAAAGTGGTAAAAAACCCTAACATCTATGGTCCTATCAGTAACTTTGCTTCTGATCTACCCTAGTGAAACTTTCCAAAACAGAACTAATTTCCTGGTTACTGAAAAGTAGGCTGATTCCAATGATGCTTTTGAGCAAAAATGTGCTATGGTTGGCCTTCACGACAGACTCTGCACGTTACTTTTATCATATATCTAATGGGTATAAGCAACTGAGAATGTACAAAAACCAAAAGCTGGTGCAGAAGACAAAAAGTTCTTTGTTTGCATAGGTCTAACACTTTAGCCAGCATTCCACACAATTAATTAAATGACCACAATGAACTTTAGAATCATGGTAGATAATCTCTGTTTTGACCTGCTGACACATTATAAAAAGCTAATAAAAACTGTTCATCCTCTCACACATATTTTCGTAATGATTAGTCTTAATTATCAATTTTCAACTGTTGAATACTGCAGATCATAAACTAAGAACATTTAAATAAGTTAAAGTGCACAGCCTGTTTTTCCAGAAATCTTCAAGGTCAGCGAAAAAAAGATCCTTATGTTATAGCTATTATTTATATTTTGATAAAAATATATAGAGAAACAATTGCTTTTCCTTATCATCACTCCAGATACATTCCAAGCATTGCTTTTAAGCAAGTTTTGGCAGTCATTTTATACATACACTCAATTTTGAATGTTTACATAGGTAAACTATATGTATATAACATTGTTTCACATTCATATACATACAACAAATGCAAACTAAGATAGTGTTTCCTTTTTAAAAAATTCCTCCAAACTGCATGCATTGATAGACTCAAAAAAGGGCTTTTTCCCACCTTATCAGCTAGCCTAATACAGGATATTAATTGTAAACCTTGTCTTGCTTACATTTATGCAAACCTTTCTCTACAAAGAAGAAAAACAAAGCAGCCAGCTGGCATCCACACCACTATATTACTGGACAATGTTGTTTTATTTAGATGTGCAGGTGAGTACACTGTCCAAGCTGCCAACTGCTCTTCTGCAAGCAATCATTTTACAAGTGCAGTTATGACACTGTGATCAAATCGCAATGAAGGCCAAGTGGCCATTCCCTAGAGTATTTACTCTCTTACAAATGAAATTAGAAAGGATATCACATATGTCATCTGTGAAGAAACCTAATATAAATTTCAGCAAAATGATGTTTGCTAATGGCACAATATTTGTAGATAATTACTGAAAGATTGACTGATAGGAATCTTGAAAGAAATAATTGTTAAGTTGTTATGAAATACAGCTATCATTTTTGTCTTTACATTAATCTGCAAAGTATTTGATCTTTAATACTTATTAAATAAATAGATTACATACCCTGATTATTTGGGGACAGCCTATGGCAATTCTGGACTATGAGCTGTTTACACTGTTTCTGTGGCAGGAAATAAAGTGACAGAAAAAGCACCATTTGTAAGGTGAAAAATTAGTTAAATGACTTGAAGTTAATATTTAACTGTATATTCTGTAATATAAAAATAAAGTGATACAGATTAACAACAAAAAATCAATGAGAATATTTCATTGACAACTAAAGTGGCCAAGTTCCCTAAGGCTTTCAGCTCTATTTCATAATCTTTATATGTCTAAAAGCCATCTCAGTATGACGAAGGAGGGACAATAGGACAGTGCAGGATGCCTGCCTAACAGTCAGCAACTTGTTCACATCACTGCAAGGATGGAAAGTACCCAGTTGACCCAACACGCTATGTCTGATCACTGGGCATCCAGTGGTTCCAGGTAGTTTCAGGAGAGTCTGCAACTGAACTAAATGAGAGTTGCAAGTGCTCTAGGACTCACTGGGATTTATGTTTTAAATCTTGTCTTCCTGTTACAGTTTAAAGCAATGTATAGAAAAAGCTTTTATTTCCATTAATTGTATCATATATGTGTATATTTAATAATTTGGATTATTAAATAGCATGCATTAATAATGTACATTAAATATATAACCTTGGGTTTTGACTGAAATCACTTAAACTGTGTGTCCAGCAAATTCCAAGGGAATCAGGTGAAAATATGACCTTTCAGATAATAGCGTGCAACTCCATCAATCAGCTTTAACATGTACTGCACTTCAACCCATATGCATGTGTAATGAATCAGAAGAAAATAAGAAAATGACTGCAACTAATTGATCTCTTAGTTATGTCTTTTACTTCTATTGAACTCAAGTTCAGACATGTAAAAAATACTGAACATGTTACTGATCTAGAAGTGAAGCTGAGAAATTTCATCTGTGTAAAAGTCATTTTTTTAAAATGAAAGCCATGAACCTACTTGACAAGTAAAATATATCTAACTCTTATCTTTGAGTTGTCTCAACACAAAAGAAAGTTGGAAGCAACTATGGAGGGTATATCAATAGAATCATCTCTAGCAACATATAGCTATTAATTTGAGCCCTACAGGAAACGTAGCAATTATTTTTAGTGTCAGATATTCTGAAATGGGGTTATGAATCACTACCAAATTTAAGTATTAAAACTTCTTCTTACAGTCAGACACCTCTCTGCCAAGGAATCAGTGTAGTAAGCAAAAAGGGAAATTTAAAAACTAACTCGTTGTTTTGTATAGAACATACATAACAACTACCTGTCTGGTGAGAAAACTGGAATAGTGAAATACTAAATATTTCTGACTTTAAGTTTATTATCAGGTGCTTATCTATTCTGACATTCTTTAAATACTTCTGAAATGGAACCATTTCTACTATACACAATAACACTATTCACCAGCTGTGCAACAATCTACATAGGAAAGAACAAACAAACCAACCTTCAAAGCAGCATGCACCTCTCTAGTAAGATTTTCCAACACGTTCATGAACTGATTTAGACCATGAGTCTTACTGGATATGAAAACCAGCTTTCACCCTCAGAACCACAGCACAGGTCTGTCCTCAGGTCCAAAGCGAAATGCATTTCAATATCTGAATTCTTTCCTCAGGGAATTACTAAACAACCTTACAAACCCACTGCAAACATTTCAGTTTAGCATGATTGGCAGATTACTTAGGACAAGCCCTGTACTTCCTTTTAAAAGTATACTACTTTTGATGCCCAGAAAGGACAGTTTTCATAGGTTAAGCTTCAAATCACTGGTAGCAAGCCTAAAAGCCTCTATCAAAGTTATCTGCACTATACCTACCTTTAAGTAAATAAAAAAGAGTTCAGCTTCTAATGCCAAAGCGAACAAAGAGAACAACAATATTGGTTTAGATCAATATTTGCTTGGCTTGTTTTCCCAACTAACTTCTATACTTTACAAGTAAATATCAACTTACATCTGAAGACTGACTGAAACTGGTGTGACTGACCTCCCAACACTTTTTGCAACTCTCCATCAGTCTCTCCTTATTGCTATCACTTCTTTGACATATTTTTCTCATTTCATTTTCCAAACTCTCCACTTGCCACACTGACCCTATTATTACCCGTCTTATTAACATCCTTACTCAGTTTTCCCTCTGCATCCTTCCCATACTCAGTCATGTCCCTTCCTAGTATATAGAAATACTTTATGATCTTCCCATTCTAGATCCAGCCTAGCATACTTCAATCCCACTTTGCCCTCACCATCTCACAAGGTGCTACAATATTATACAGAGGTTTCCACTCTTTGGGTCTTTAGTCCTCTATGAGCAAATTTCTCCAAACATCTCTCTCTCTGCTTGCCCATGACCTCTTCACACCACTAGAGTGCATCTCTTTATTAGTGTCCTGGGCCTCCATACCCATGTATATCATAAAACATGATGTCCCAATGACTTCTTACACTGATATGTGGTTGCTTAAGCAAGGGTACAGTCAATAGATAGTATTGCTGGCTTGTGGAATGGTTGCAACAGCTGAGCTCTCTTTGCTGTCTTTGAAGATATTATTACTATAGAACATGGTCACTGAACCAGTGTCCTTAGAAATTAGCAGCATAAACCCTAAGAGAAATAGACTATAAAAAAGAAAAAGAAAAAAAAGGGTCAGATTAATGAAGACGCAACACATGTAAAACAGAAGAGATGATTCAGATGTTGTTATTCGTTTGTCTATAGATATATTTTCTTTTAATTGTGAACAAGGGGCAAGATTAATCAGTTTCTCAAGCAATAAAGGGTTACAGGCAGCAATTAGGCCTTTGATAATAATGTTCAAATATACAATTGGCAGAAGTTTGCAGTACAGACACTTGTGAAAGAACAACTGCATGGGTCCTTAGCTCTGAAATGTTGGAGAATAGGTTGGAAATAATCAAACCAATGTTTATATGTAAGGATTTAGGTATGAGTACAGTAAGTAATGCACTTCTTCATGAAGTAAATCAAAAATTGCAAATATTTATGTTTTATTAGCAGTAAATAAAACAAGCACATAGTAACAATATTAAACCAACGAACCTTTGTCATTAACCTTTTGTCTTTTAAAGGAAAGGTGAATTTGAGAAGAAAAAAAGCATTCTTTTAATTAACTGCTGCTTTTACCAAACATTATACTTTATTTTGCACTATAAAATATCAATCAACAAATCACCATATTTACTAGGTAAAAAATGTTTGGTTGTTTTTTTTGGTTTGTTTTTTTTGTTTGTTTTTTTTTTTTTTTAAATTCTCCATATAAGTTTCCATTCAAAATAAGACCAAGCAATACTCTAAAAAAACAAAACAGGGATTCTTCTGAGCAGGTCACTGGTAAATCAGACAGGTGTAGGGGAGATATTAACGATCTGATCAGCAGTTATATAAAACCTCACTTACAGTACTTTTATTTCAAATTTAATAAATCTCATCAAAACTTTTTGTTCTTTTGATAAGCTTTTTAAAAAGCAAATGAAATATTTTTTTGCAGTAAGAGTTCTATCAGAAATTAGTGGAAAGCAATTATTCACATGGTCTGCTTTTATTAGGAAATCAAAGGGATTGTTTCTTAAAATAATGATTTTTCTATCTTGAATTATTTTGTGCAAGGAATACTTCTGCTTTTCTTCTTGCAAATTGGTAGATGCATTTCATCAGTTGGAAAAGTATTTGATTAAGCCTATCTTCTTCCCCATCCTTACAGAAGAGCTGAACAAAATCAGAAACGAGGAAAAACTACCAAAAAACAAAAACTCTGTACTCTATCTAAGATAAACACAAGACTAGAGATAAAAGAAATGTTGGAGAAACCTTTAAAATTATTTAATCCTTACTGAACAGAGTGGACAAGGCAATAAAGCAATTAAGACATCTCACAAAAGACTCAGAAAAGGCAGTTTGGATCATGTTTCAAATTCATGCAACAAGCTGTTTCCACTCAAACCAAATGTATGAGGGGGGGCAGTCAAGGGCTGTTGGTTGTGATGGTCATTACATCATTCCCTCCTACACCACTGGTGAATGGAATTGGTGTCCTTCGATACTCTCATCTTGCTGACCACTTTTGCTAGAAGGAACCTTTGACCGTGCAGAGAGCTTTTCATTGAAAGATAAACCAAAAATTATCTGCTGGTAACAGAACACACAACTTGCCAATGATTTTTAATCAAATATTACCAAATAAAACTTCTCTCTCTTAACAGACATATGAAAAACAGTAACAAATCTTTAGAGTGCAAAATTAATACAAAAGATAATGTGGGCACATTACTCAGGGGAGGGGGACACTGGTAACAGAGTACACATAGAAGGTAGAATTACTGAATGGCTTCTTTGCATCTGTCTTCACTGACAAGACCAGCCCTCTGGAATCTCTGACCCAGGCGACCAGGGGTAAAGGAATGTTGGGGTGAAAATTTTTCCTTGGTCAATAAGGCTTGGGTTAGAGAACACGTAGGTAAACTGGACTAAACAAGTTCATGGCCCCCAGCAGGATGCATCCATGAATGCTGAGAGAGTTGGTGGACAGCATAGCGACGTCACTCCCAATCATCTTTGAAATGTTGTGATGATCAGGACAGGTGTCTGAGGACTGGAAGAAAGCAAATGTCACCTCAATCTTCAAAAAGGGAGAGAAGGAGGACCCAGGGAACTACCAGCTAGTTAGCCCCACCTCAATCCCTGGAAAGTTGATGGAATGCCCCATTTTGGAGACCATCTCTACCCATGTGGCTGACAAGACAGTGATCAGGTGTAGCCTGCATGGATTCACTAAAAGCAAATCTTGCTTGACCAAACTGATTGCCTTCTATGATGAAAAAACTACCTGTATGGATGAGGGGAGAGCAGTAGATATTGTTTACCTTGACTTCAATGCTGTCTGTCACAGCATCCTCGTAGGTAAACTCAGGGTGTGTGGACTGGATGAGCGGACGGTGAGGTAGATTCAGAACTGTCTGAACAGCAGAACCCACAGGGT
>JAWWES010000168.1:36800961-36875142 GCA_035583135.1 Lophotriccus pileatus | reverse complement strand
AACAAAAAAAATAAAATATTGCAGGGTTCTACCCTCCATTCTGGCTCCCTTCAATGGATGCTTTGCCTGTGGGCTTGATTCCATAGAATGCTTAAATAGATAAATAAATATATAAATAATTATAAGCTAATGAATAGTGTCACCAAGGTCAGTGAAACTATTTATGTTTAACATTATGCACAGGCCTAAAGTGCTTTTTTGGACCACAGCCCACATTAACTTCCGTTTTATACAAAAATACAGTGAATAGTTTAATAAAATAGGCGACACCATCTTAAGGGATATTGTGAATCACATCAATGTTCTTCTGGCTTTGATATATAGCTCCTAATGAATAAATGTACTCTGAGACTTACTGGGATCCTCTGCAGGAACAGTACGTTTCAGACACGTAATATGTCTGTAGAGAATATAGAGGAAATGATAGAGAACCCAGAGCACCAGCTCAGTATTTCAGTGCCTTTAAGTATTATAACCGGCATAATTCAAGGTGTGAACATATTTGCAGATCTCTTCAAGAGACTTAAACTCTTGTTTTGGTGAGTATTTTTGAAAGAGATTAAGGAAAGAATAATCAGGTGAAAATTCCCTAAACAGAAGAGAAACCCAGTATCTTAACATGCTATGAACAATATCCAAATTAATCTCTCAAAACCATGAGATTTGACTATATCAATCTAAAGCACAAATGTTTCCAGACATAAAATTAAAAATTCCTTTCAGACTATACATAACTGTTAGCAACATTAAAAAAAAAAATTCCTCTCCCATTTTTTATGTAAAGAATGTCTTGAGAGAACTGCTGAATCTTTCAGAACTGCTGAACTTGCTACTTTAATTTGAAAACTTGGGTATTAAGGATTTGGTTCTTTCAAGTCATAATGTCTGATTACATAGGCTTCTTTTGCTACTTGTGGTAAATTGCATTTCACAGAGCCTGGCCTTTAGATATTAACATCTAATCAATAACAAAAAAAAATTCTTTTAAATGTTAATACCTTTCAAAATACTTTTCCTTTTTAATATTTTTTTGCTTTTCTGAAGACTCTGAAAGCTCACTTTCCTCCTTTAATTTGCTATGTGATAAACTGTAAAGAAACAATGATTGCTATTTATGTTTAGAATAGCATATAATTGAAAGTCTAAAATTTAAAAGCTATATTAAATACTAAGTCATTTTAGAACTGTGAGGTAATTTTGTTAGCATCTTTCTGAAACTTTTGTTTGTGCCTTTTCTGTACTGAAGTAAAAGTTTCCTCCAGTTAAGTTTCATTTGAAAATAAAAATATTACCTGCAGATTCTACTTTGACAAAAGGAAAAGACTTTTCCTTACACTTTACAGTAAATGCAGAGAAGCAGAAAAATATGGTCTATGTTTTATGACTTTTTTTTAAAAGCACCCTTAAAGAAAAAAGGTAGAGGAAAAATACTGTTGTAGAATAGCACATTTTAAACTCATAGTCTTATGGTATTTATTAGCTTTGATTCTTTTCATAATTTCTACCTATAATTCTGTTATTGTTCTAAGACTATATGAAAAATGGTGTCCAGGAATATCATCATCCATAGGAAATGAAGCATTTTCTAAAGACAGCAGGAAGCAAAGGGGAGGAGCCTGCTTAGCTCTTCAGTACAGCAGATTTAATAAATAATATGCTGGAAACAAAATTTCCAGAGCTGAGCTGTCAGCGAGGATAGAACTAAACGTTGCCAACCAACTGAAAACAAAAATAGGACAGAAAAGACCAGAGGAAAAAGCATTAGTTCTGAGAGAAGCAAAAGAGCAAAAAAGCGCCTGGGCTGCGGACAAAAGGAAAAATTACAGAAGTAGACAAATTAAAAAACAAACACAAAAAGTAAAGTTAATGCTTTCAGGAAGAAAGAAAAAATTATTGTGTTGAATTTATTAAAATACTGTTCCATGCTCAGTGTTCGCTACCTCTACAGTGGTACTCCTCTCTGTGTACGATTACACTAGTTGTCCAAAATTGATGATTGAAGCATGAAGCATTTAAACCTGTCTAGACAAGGAAAGCTGCTGTGTTGGGTTCCTCAACATCTGAAGCAAAACAGTGAGAACCCTACTAAAGGCCCAGGTATGGGGAAAGAATAAATAAGAGGGGAGAAAAAAAATGAAAGGGAAAAGAGAAAAAAGAAAAGGATAAGAATGAGAATCAGTGGACCACTGCAGCACAGGATGGGAAAGACCTTTGTGACTTTATCATGATGGGTCTAAGCTGACTGTGGGGCTTTTGACCCATAGACAGCCTCCCTGAAAAATCCTTGTGTCTCAGGTACACATCTGAATAACAAATTATTGTTACTTCGGTACTGAGTGAAACATTTTAAAATAAGTCCACATGACTTATTCACACAAAACCAATGTTCTTATAGGTAAGATAGGTTGGGAAAGCTCCCCAAATCCCTTGTGTATAATCAGTTTGACAAAGTGACATTTGGAAAAAATAAAATCTAGAACTGTTACACAAGTTTTGAGAATTAGGGTGCTATTATACAGTAAATGATGAAACACTGTGAAACATTTGCTTCAGTTATCCATTTAGCACCATCAGAGACCATGTATATGCCACCTCTGCCAAATTAAAAATGAGGGTTGAAAAACACCTGACTTCTATACATTCATGAAATAAAAAAGAACAAACTGATCAGAGCATAAAACTATACTAAATATATACAAACTCAATGGCCTCTGAGCATCACTGTAGGTAAAACTATATCCTGTAATTATTTCTCTGAAGTCAGTGTGACACCACAGAGTGCTAAATATTCATTCTTTGGAATAAATATGAATTGAGAACTATTCATCTTTTTTCAAACATCTGACAGGCTGCATAAACAGAAAGTATATATGGGGGTTTTAAAGTAAACAATACAATAAGTAAAGTGATTTATTATGTAATTTATCTCTTTCTATCTCTGTGCTGTTCATAATTCAGATTCATACAGGGCAGTTCATATACCATTAATATTTCCCAGATGTGTTAACTTTAAGGCTATGATCATTTTAAATGTTTTAAAATGTATGCCATTTATCATTAGTGTTATGGTGGTGTCATTCGCATTATTATAGTTAAGGTTGTGTCAGCAGTTCTATAAGCCCTTATTTTCAGGGGTTCAGAACTTGGCAGTAAGAAGTGGCTACAGGCTGAAACCTGGCATAAAGCATCCTAGCTTGGGAGCAATTAAATTTCCTTCGGAAAAAACTAACAAAGGATTTAGTCTTGAAATTCTGCAGAAGAGAAAAAAATGTGTTCATGGTTTTAAGATATGAAGTTCTGCTGGCAGATCTTTAGAACTTGTTTTGCATCAAAATGAATAAAGGCAAAAGAATGTCCTGCAGGACGTGGAGAGTGTCGGGAAATTGGGAAGGATAGAGGCAAATCCTTTTGAGCAACTGAGCTGCATGTATTTCAAACAATCTAACAAATACAGCAGGACATCTCAGTGACATCTGTAGCACCTGGAAATTCAATGACTATACATTTTGCATGTGACTTCACATATCAGAATGGAGAATTTCCAGAATTGCATTAACCTAACAGCAGTTTTGCCATATGGCAATATCTGGATAAGCTTTAACTTAAATGATCCTGTTTTGTTTGCAACTTCACTGACCTCTCAGTTCTGACTCTTTTATGTTAACTGGGACTGGAGTCATACAGAATTAACATGCCACACAGAATTACCATGCCACAGAGCTAATATTCAAACAGAAATCCAGACAAATATTTCAAGATACTTATGCTCCTCTGAAACTCTTTTAGTAGATACATTCTGCAAGAAGCATATGTTAGGCTCTTGCATAAACTGAGTTAGTAGAAGAATGGAGAATATGGAAAACCCTACACTGTAATGCTGGTCTACCACCTCTCCAGTTAGAAGTTACAGTTTGCCTCTCTTCCTGCCACAGCACAGAATTTGCTTCTACTGTCTTACAAAACTAACTGATTTATTTAAGAAACCAGGAACACTGGAAAATATATTGTTTGAAATGGTCTTCAGCTAATCACTCGAACTATTAAAATTTGTCAGGTCCACAATAGAAAAGGTTGTACTACTTAGAATTGCCATTTATTTATTTCCCTGGCCTCTGCCAACTCACATTCTGTGGAATTTGAGATTCTGTGAGCGTTTCCTACTGCCAGTTCTCAGAAAATTCAGATTAACAAGCTATTTGTGTTCTTTTATTCTACCAGCTGGGTCATACAGCAAGAATAGAGTACTTTTCTGCTCCTGCATTCAGAACCTCTTTTCCCCAAAAAGCACTCCTGTTCCCCTTCTTTCCAAACACAGTTCTTGTAAAGTCAGAGTTCATGGCCCAGGCCAAGGAACCACATGTCTCTACCCACCAGAATCGACTACTTTGTCTTCCTTTCATCCTCATACAGGTATTCATCAGATCTCCCCATTCCCAAAACTCCACATTTTTATTCTTTTATACGACGATTTTATTTTCCTTTGCTTTTCTATTCGCTCTGACATGACTGCTTCCATGTACATCAATAGGAGTCATGCATACCACCTTCTTTAAAAATCAATTGGAATAAGGTTATGCCACCTGAAAAGTGAGTTGCTAACACCTCACCACTTCTTGCAGGACCACTGCTCTTGCTGTCCCCCTACCTCCATGCTAAAAAGGTCTGCTGTTGCTGTGTTCTTGTTTTACTTCTGCTATACTAAAGGAAAATCATTTCCACTTCCTCTTATTAAGATGGCATGATTCTACACTACTAATATGTCACTATTCTTCTCCAGAGTGGCACCCTGGAAGATGTTGCTTTTCACTCACCCTCTCAGCAAGAAAAATTCCTTGTCAGAACCAAGTGCCAATTCCTCACCAAATACAGCAGTTGTTCTTAATAGAACCATCTTTTCAGTGACATGGCCTAAACATCTCTGATCAGGAGAGCTGAACTTTTCTGGAAGGCTGGAACATGGAAGCTTCTTATTGCCCTTCTTATCAAGCAGTCTCTCACTAGCCAGTCATGTTATTTAAGACTTTTTACCTCTTGTGCCCTGCACTGTTGCCAGACACAAAATTTGAACAAAAAGGAAGATCTTGACTCTTCAAGCAATTCTTGAAAACAGGCTTTATGGCAGATTGCACCACAACTAGAAAAAGAATAAATTACTCAGCTATCTGGTGAAATGTGATTGAATAATAAGTGATTATCAAATATTTTACTTGTAGATTCTCCTTACATTCCACCAGAGGGCTACAGAACTCCCAAAATACTGAAAAATAAATTTGCCAACCTTTCCAAAGTAAACTGTCTCCTGAAAGTCTTTTCCTAATTGCTACGAGGACAGTTTTTAACTGATTTTTACCGATAAGTAAAAAAAAATCAGCAGAGATGTTTAACATTTTGCAGTTGGCAAGCACTTTCTGAATAAAATTTGAGACAGGGTAGATTTAAACAATGGTTTCGACATGCTTGAAGCATCGTCAATGGATCATGATTTTGGTTCTGTCCTCAGAAAAATGGAGCAAATCTTGCCTACTTTCTATTTTTCACCTATACTTTGCACATCTACCACATAGACTTACACAAAGCATGTTATCCATGTTAAAAAAGTTTCCATTTATTTGCAATTCATTTTCTCTTGTATGAAAACTTTTTACTTTTCACTCAAAAACTGTAAGATCCTACTGCTTCTGGAGACATGCATTTCACTCTTCCCTTCTATCAAGTGCTCCTACTTGTGAGGCCACGAGTTGGAATATTAAGATACCATCACACATGCAGAAAGAAGTTTAAATTTAGAGAAGGAGAGCAAGGACAGGAAAAAAATGTGAATGTTAGATAGACAATGACATATAAAAGGTTATTGAGGAAAAGAACAAGGTCATGAGTAAATTTTACAGTGAAGATTAATACACACTACTGATTTTCCTTTTGTAGAACTGGACTTAACTTTCATCTGCTAGCATCAAATTAAATTAATAGCCAAGTAAAACTTTTTGAGATCTTCAATTTAAGCTATGCCAAAACCTAATCATAGGTAAGGAGAGTGACAGTTAATAAAAGAAGAATTGATCCTTAATCTCCACCTAGCAATATGTTTGGAGCAATGAATGGCAATCAGTTTAACCTCTTTTCTTTGTATACAGTGCACCGGCCATTTTATTTTTGTTTTACGTACTACATGGTATTAACTTTTTTCACCTCACATTATAAATATGACAATCTACAACATTCGTGTTGTCAGCTATGAAATAGCAAGATATATCTCTTCATTCCATACACAAAGGGAAGTTAAATTTATGAATCTAGCAGTAACGCTAGTCATTCTTTTATACTATTTTTCCCTTTCAAATTGGCAAAGAGCCCGAATGCCAACTT
The DNA here is from genome assembly GCA_035583135.1 of Lophotriccus pileatus. Classification (NCBI taxonomy): domain Eukaryota; kingdom Metazoa; phylum Chordata; class Aves; order Passeriformes; family Tyrannidae; genus Lophotriccus; species Lophotriccus pileatus. Next base: position 36,868,776 of record JAWWES010000168.1, on the reverse strand, counting down.
AAAGCAAACATGCCTCCTGGATAAATCTGGTCTAAACAAAATACTTTTCCCCTTGTAATATCAACATTTACAACTAGTAAAAGAAGAAAGATGCAAAGATTTGTTTGCTTTCAAATGGAAAGAGAGGAAACAATTGTACAATTTGATTGACATAAGAAAACAACTTAAAGATACGGTATTTTTTCCAGATTCTACTGCTATATTTGCCAAACTAGAAATGGTTCTGATAAAGTCTGCAGATTATAAAACATATTGCCTGTTGTATTTATGTTGCACTGATACAATTCAAACACAAACAGAACTGCATACCTCCGTGTATTAGCCTTAAAGCTACTATAAGCTACAACTGGTTGCTCTGGAAGCAACAGAATAAATTCTCTGTAGTCACCATAGAAATCCTATGGAATGTAGTTTCCCATTGTTTTGAGATGGTGTTTTGGAATAACTATAATGTAGCCAAAGCCTTCAACACTATAAATGTTTCATCAAAACCTTACATCTTCTAATATACTTTCAAATAGGGAAATTTTCTCTTCCTTGAAGAATTAAGCTTCCTAAGAATTAAATGTAATTACACTTATGTATACCATCATATATAAGTTAGATTATATACAACATTCTGTTTTATGACTGAAGATTAGCAGACTGGTGTCCATTTCCACACACCCCCTCCCAGTTTCCATTTTAGCCTATCTTTCAATGGTACCAGAATTTTATAAACCACAAATCTCACAAAGAAAGTACACTGATATTTGTACAAGAAATAAGAGAGAGTATCTATTCTGGCAACCTATACTATGTCCTCTCTTCACAGCTTGAAGAAAATTTCACTAATAAGGTTAACCGTCATGATTTCAAAACCCAAAAGGTTAATAAGTCTCTGGATTGATTTATAAGATGTATCTGATAGAGAAATCAACTTTTGTTTCTATTTAGTTCTTATTCATCACAAGCCAACTTTCTTTTTTGACAAACTAGAAGAGAAATTCTTATGTCAACTCTGTTTTGTAATGTCAGAAAGAATTGGACAATATTTATTTTATTTACATTCATGAAATTACATACCACCCAGGGAAGGACAGATTGGAAACCTTTTAAAAGCTGCTGTTGTTATCATCCTATCTTGAAACCTATGCAGAGGGAAAATTCTCCTGCTCACTGGTGTTTTCAGCAAAGAGGTGCACAAACCCTTAGTGGAGCAGATGGTAAGTCCCAAATTCCTTCAGGTTAAATCAGTGGGATTATACAATCAAGAAAATATTTGTCTCGTCAGACATGAATTTAAAGGAAAAAAAAATCCAGTGCTATCCCAGGGCATACTTACTAACTTAAAATGAACAAGCTAACTGGGCAACACTGAACAATATAATTTCCATAACTAAAACAAAATAAATCAGGATCTTCCTCTCATATGTGTTTGGTCTTGTTCCACTGAAATTGAGTGTTTCAAGAATAATTTGACAGTGAGTGGAATTAGGCAGTAACACAGTTAAGACCATTCACTTAAGACATTGTTTATTCATATATTTGACAATATTGCAATACTACAAGCCACTGAGTACAAATTCTTCATATACATTCTCCCTGTGTCTTACACAACTTGTTCTTCAAATACAGCAGTGCTGTTGGGTTCGGAAAGTGGCAGGTTGGGGTGGGGGTATGATTTGGTTTGGTTTGGATTTGGGGTGGGGTTTTTGTTTTTTAAATTGAAAGCCAAAGACAGCATCAAAAGGTGGGATTCACTGTGTTGAATTACATATGTTGATTCATGTTGAATCACCTGATGAGTATTGAAAGAGGGCCAGCATAGAGTGAGAAGACTGCAGGATCAGTTTACAAAGGATACTAGCTTGAGAAGTAACAAATTGAAGAACACACAGACTTCTTAAGTGCTAGATTAAAACCTTTAATATAAAATTCTATCATCCTTTTGAACTATTTGACTGCACAAAGTAAGAGAACCTCTTTCTAAAAGAATCCTGTTATTTCTTTCCTCCTCATAAGCACTTCCAGTTTCCCAATGCTCTTTTGACAGTATAATCAGTCAATTCAATCAGAGAAATTCTACAGTACAATGGTAATTTTCTCTCACTTTTTTTTTCTCCCTTTACACTGTCAAATTCAAACCACCTGCTGTAAGCACTGATGCGGAACAGCTTAATATTAGCTCTGAAATTAGTACCAGTCCCCAGTTAAATACCTGGCACATTCAGTGTGGGACAGACACTGTTAATGGCACATAAACCCATCAGATGCAATTGGTACATTACTTGAGAAAGTCTCTTTCTAAGCTATTGAGAGAGCGCCTTGCTGGTATCACTGCACTAGACCTCAAAATCAGCCTGAGAGGAATGATTTGAGGAAGGAGAGGGAGAACAAACACAACCACAGAATGTATGTTTTAAAAAGGGAGTTTCTATGAATATTCTATTGAATACATTAGGTAGCTTCCTATGGCAACATTTTATTTATTCAAATACACCAGCAATGCCTTTAAAAGTACATTTTAAGGTACAAAGCATAGAAAATGAATTGTGCACTGTTTTCAAATAGCAGAACCAAATACAATTCATGACACTACATAAAATTTCACTTCTCCTTAAATCCTAACACCGTGCTACAACTATATGTATTAACTTCCATCACTTAAACATAGAAAAAGACTATTGAATCTAATATCTTACAAATGCATCAGTTCTCCTGGCTTGTTTAGCTCAGCAGGTAGGTCCATGCACATGAGTCAGTCAGCAGTGATGAAAGGCATTTACTATAGACTCTTCACAGGGTCATCAATGGACAACCTGTACAAGATTTATGCTTTAAATAATATATGAACTAAACACCTTGAAGTAATTGGCTGTGTGAAGCCTCACACTAGGCCAGATAGCTTGTCTGTACAAAGTAAAATAAGATTAAATAATAAATGAAAAGTGCAGAGGTTTTCTAACCAAACCAATTCTACATGATTTTTTAAGTGCAAGTTGTTCATGAGTAAAGATGCTTTCATGATTTCATGCTGGTGTCAGGGGGCCAGTCTCTTTCTTTATCAACAGTAACTATCTCAGGGGACTGTGCTCTTTCTGGTGATGATGTTAGAGACTCAGTGCTCTCTTTCCCTGTACAACATAATTGAAGTAGCCTACATAACCATGTCAGGAGTTCATCAAATGCTCATTCTCCATTTTGGTTTTGTAAAGAATTAACACGTCAAGATTTTGACCATACTACGGGTAGCAAAACTCTAGAAAACAGGCATCAATTCATTAACTCATTCACAAATATCATGTACAAACTCTTCACTAATGGAATTATACTGATAAAACAGTCATAGGATTTTCCCACAGTAGTTATAATGTAGGGATTCACATTCAACCTTTTTTATTTAATGCTGACAAGGGTTTCCAAAACATCTTCCAGCTTCAAACTAATATTCTAGCTGAGAGCTTGTGCAGATATTCTCCCTCTTAAATATGATGCTGTAGGCCATCTCACTCCCAGTTTCACAACCCTGTTAAAACTACAGGGATTTATTATTCATATTTATTATTCATATAAGTACTAGTGTAAAATATTTAAATTCACTTGCAAAGCCTCTTTTAATACGATCAAGCAGTTTAAAACTAGTCAGAGAGACCAGTGAGAACCAGTGGTCACAGGCAGTCCACAGTAGATTTGTTTTCTAATACAAAGCAAATTAATTTCATTCATGCTAGATGCAAAAAAAACTTGTTACAAAAAATGTAGATACTAGGCATTCCAGAAGGAAGAAATAGCTTGAAAGGAAGAAAGGGGAATATATTTAAAGGGTTTATAGGCCAATTCTCAGCTTAGCTCTTAGCTTAGCTCTAGAAAACTAAACAGATTCCCCTAGATTTACAGTAAACAAAGGTCTTGCCCTTTATCTTTAGGGAAGCTACCTTCATTAAAAGAGGTGCAGGGTGCAATTAATCAAAACATTTCATATTCTGGCTTAAACTTTTTTCATGTCTCTGAAAAGTCTGAATCTTAACATTTACTTATGGCTCCCTGCTTTAAATGTACAGCAGTAGCTTCTTTTAAGAACACTGAATTAGAGGAGGGCTCAAGAACTTCAGGTAGGGTCATGTCTTCCCTCACCACTCATGTTTTCTGTACAAGGCTGATTGACTTATATCTCATGGAAAAACCTACACATTGTAAAGCAGCAGTTCCAAGGGTTTCATTCACAACCCACCTCTGGGCTCAGCACCTCACATTTGGGAGCTGCTGCTCTAGAGTGAAACAGAAGTAATCCAGAAATAATTCTACCACATTGATGTGAATAACAAAAAAATAAGGTGGGGAAAAAAGGAAAGAAAAAACTATGAATTGTTTTAATAGAGAAAGCAAAACTTAATAATAAATAAATAAATAAATAAATAAAATTGCTTCAAATAAATGTAACAAAATGTTAAGGCTACTCCTTTAAAACACACAAGCAGCATTTATGCAGCCAACAATCTAAAGTCCCTGTGACCTTGGCAGCCTTACAGGGGTAATCTTCACGTAAGATGAATTATTCTTGAACAATTGCTCTAATGTATTAGGCACAAGCATACTGTCCTTCAATATTAGGCATGCTTGTCTTTCCACATCCTTATTTATATACAAACGTATTTATTAAGGACAAAGCAGGAGGGGGGGGGGTGTTAGAAAGGAGAAAAAGAGAGAGATTACATTCTATGCAAATATGCACTACGATACAAGAGCAAACAAATATATGGAGCAGTCCATGGAACTGAAATTATTTGTCAGAATAGACTTAAAGATTTCAGAGCATAGTGTAGCTTCCAGTGAGCACTGCTCATAGAAGATTTAAAAGCTTCTGGGAAAAAACTTTCAAGGGAAATCGGTAGGTAAAGAATGAACAAATCATGTCTATTGGTGACCCAGATGAATCCCACAAGCCCACTAACTGACACCTCAGTCACTATGAAGGAAACTTTCTCATGTTTGTTAAGAGGATCATCCATCTTTCTGTGCTGGTCTCTAACCAACCAAGAGAGTAACAATTTGTGCCAGAAATTAGAGTCAAGCATCCTCCATGATCTGAAAAGGGAGCCAAGCAAGCTTGTAAGAAAGATTATGATTGCATCTGATAGCAAAAATCTCTGCTTAGAAGTACATACCATTTGCTGATTGTTTCCTCTTCCACCCTCACCCCCAGTCTAACTCAAGAGCTTTCCAATCCTATTTCTTGGACACATTTAGAGATCAAAGCACTTTGAAGAGGATCCATGTCTCTACAAAGAGGACCTAGATCAAGATACATCATTACTGGGACAAGTAGAACTACCTATATAGTTGTTTAAACAAAATAATCAGAGGAATTTTGATGTCATACTCTTTGCAAGCATTAATTAATTAACAAACATGTACCATAGAACTGAGGCATAAATTTGGAAGGTGCCTAGGATCAGAATTGCATTTCTTCAGCTTCATGCAAATCTTGAGAACTTTTAAACACCGACTGTTCAGGCTCCCCTAGACCTCTACAATTCCATTCATGCCTGAAACATCCTCGCTCTCACCCAAGTAAGGGCAAAATCATTATGCAACTACCTGACAACTCTATCCAGTAACAAGCCCTGATCTGATGCGTTCTCAGATCCTGCCTAAGTCCTGTCTCTGTGGGTAGGTTTTGCACAAAGTACCACTGCAGTTATTACTTTATTCAAAACAAGAATCTAGAAGAAAATTACATGTGCTTCTATTCCCTCAGCAACTTATTGGTTAGAACAATCATGAAAAATAGCAATAACAGGTTCAATTTCCTCCCCTGCCTGAGGTATCAAACCCTAAGGACTCTAACTGTCAACATCACCCCTCTCAGAAGGGGTGGGCACTGTTAATTCCTCCTGCACTCTGTACAGCCAGAGAGAATGAACGTGTAGACACACACAGCCTCTGGGCCTAGTGATCAGGTATACACTTGGAAAGCACGAAGGGGGACTCTGATTTTGCCCTAGTCAATGATTATATTAGTAGCTGGTATACAACAAAAGATACGCTGAAAAAGTAACCCACAGTATGAACTTGCAACCTCCTACTAAGAGATCTTTTTTCCCCTGCATTTGGATTCTCTTGGATTTTAAAACATGTTTCTAAAAATATGAATTGCTAGGCAGGGTAACCCGGTTTCCCCAGTGCCACAGGCTGGGCAGCAGTATCGGGCTATTTGCACAAACCTTTCTGCAGGCCACCTGGTTGCACCCCTCTGTTGTGTAGGTCAGGTGAAACCTCACAGGTTTAATGCTTGTTATTGAACCTCTGCACACTTAACAGCTGCTGAACAGTCTTATACTGTCATTAACATTTTTTCTTCTTAGCATCAGGGAAGAGCAAAAAGAGCCCAAAATGGAAGGGGATTTTCACGTGAGCCAGATGCAACAGAGTTTAGGCTGCTTAAGCTGCTCTCTCATTCATAATAAACATCAAAAATTGATTCCGATTATTTTGTTGGCTCTTAAATACCCGGGTCAGTAAAAACTGGATAGATACACCTGAGGTCAGAATTTGCCCCTTGGATTTGAAATTGCTGCTGAGTGTTTCCTATATAATGTGGAGAGTTGGTTCACATCATACTGGCCAGTGATGTACAAAAACTATTATCCCTGTGGGAAACAATGACAATACATGGGAGGAAACATCACCATTTTACACTTCTTTCCAATAACCACTTTTCTTGAGGTTGGTAAATTTGTCATATTAAAATACATCACACCTATCCAACCAGTGCCAGAGGTCTGCACAAATAAATAGTCATACGTTCGTGTCATTAATACACAACACAGGAATTCCAGGAGCTCTTGCATGTGTACAAGACACACTATATTTGCTTAAGTGCTATGCATGTCATGTTATCCCTCAGTGATTCATGGATCACATGCAAAAGAGACAGGTTTTGCAAATCGCACTATCGAAAAAATATAAGTGATGAATTCTATATTTATACTACTAAAGGGAAATTTGCAATCATGATACAGCAATGCTGGAAGAAAGGGATAATATGTGTGATATATTGGCCAGCCTTGACTGTGACTGTTCCTGCAGTGTAAGAATTTCTTTATCCAAGGACAACTACTTTCACCTTCCCATCTGTCCTGTGAATTTTTTAATGTCTGAGACAGGTGGCCTGTTGGAAACCTAAAACCCTGTGGGTACAAAATATGATTAAAATCTGATGTCAGGCTCTAAGATAAAGAAGAGCTCTATGTTTAGTTGAGAATTTGTAACTAACCTGCAAAAATATGTCAAAGGTAATTTGAACTCTACATAACCAAAATCTTTTTAATTCAAGTTCAGCATATGCTATATCAAAACTTTGCTTGCAATCATTTCCCTATAGATCAAATACGTATCTTGATAAGTGCACATACTGCTTTCTTTTAGAAAACCTTTAAAGAAGTATTTTAGTTACTGATTCATTCCTAAATATAGCATTGAGAATAATAACATGAAAGATTAATATTTTGAACATACTATTTAATAACTTACAAAGCACACAATTAATGAATCATAACAAATGCTTAACAATTATTTAAAAAAAAATCTGAAAACTTCTGAAGGCATATCAAGAATTCAAAGCCTGCTGGGTATGTAATCTTGCCTCTTTTTGGACAGGGGGATGGTGATTTAAATAGAACTTTTATATATTCAATTATACACCAGGAAAAAAAAAAAAGGCAAGAAGCCTAATTGAAATCTATTTAGAGGAAATTCACAATCTAGGCAGAGTTTAAAACTTTGGCATAGAATACTAAATACTGATTTCTGCCGATAATTAAAATTTAAAATGTTAAATGATTTATTTTATTGTAAATAATTAAGGGAATTTTAAAAAGGCAAGCAAGAAAATGCAGTATCTGACTATATTGTGTATTGCCAACCTGTATTTATCAGAAATGGCACATACTACATATGAACTAGGGGTTTTTTACTGTTTTTCATAATTGTGTGGTATAAGGAGAAATTAAAAGAAAAAAAAACTAAAGAATTCCAACAGATTTAAATATATTCAGTGAAAATCAAGTGAAGCTGATTTACATTCTGGTCTAATAGGTTATAAAACACGTGAAAAAGGCCCTGTGAGACAAACTTGATAGATGGCTTTCTAGCAATATCAAAACCAAAGGCATTGAATCTCAAGTATGAAATATCATTTCAGTATACCCTTAGTTAAACCTACACACTTGCAATAGAGTCTATAATGTCCAGATGATTCTCAGGCTAATGATGTTCCCTGGTTGTACAGCTGTGTACTCCTGACCTCTGTGAGCTATTTCCAGTATACACTGGAGTAAAGATCAAATGCAACAAGGTAATACGGGCATTACCACAAATGTGGGAAAATATTTAGGCTCTGATTCAAAGCTCAGACCTGTACTTCTATGTGGCTTTTCACCTTATTTCATAAACATTTTTGAGAATTAAATTCTTGAGAAGAGTACTCTGGAAATTCATTAATTTTTTGCAAAGAAGTTTAGGCACTAAGTGCTCTGGAAGTGATTTGTTTTGCATAAACAGTAACATAGGTAGTTTCACTTGCCCCAGCAATGGAAGAGCTGTCTGGAAGATCTAAGAGGATTGTCCCACCTCCTCTCCCTCTCCCACCACCTACTAGCATGGCCTGTAAAATGCATTTTATATTTTCTGAACTGGGATACTCAGGTAGGGCTATATACTCTCCCAAGCTGCACAGAAGGCTTTTTATTTGTTCGTGATGTTTAACTTCATTACATTAACTTGAAATTTAATTTCTGTACCATTTCCTACTTTTCCTTACCAAATAATTTATCTGTAATTTCTTACATGATGATTTTTGAACCACAGCTCACTTCCAGTGTTGGAAGTCACTCCTTAAGCAACATGTGTAATATCAGGCAATTCCTTTTTAATGGTAATAGATGTATCCTAAACTATTCATCAAACCCCACATGCCCTGTTTCTGCTCTTATGTTAACATATGGTAGCCCTGTATTTACACTGCATGGTTGAAATAATACACTTTGGGCCCACATACATGAAAAGATTCTATTGACAGGCCAGAATTCTTAAATGACAAAACTAGCTTGATCTTCTCCTTGAAGCTGAAAAGGTTAGAAGTGTTTGGCTTAACTGAATCCAAAAGGAAAATAGTTCCAGGAAAATGAGAAAGAACTTCTCTAACCTAAGAACTTCTCTAACCTAAGATCCAACTCAGATTTAGAGTTGGATCATATACTAAAAGCCTTAAGTATATCCAGCAACAAATAGATCAGCCTGAGACTGCTTGAAAAGTAAGTCCTTCTGGATTTGCAGTGGCACATGGGATAAATTCTGGAAACTATAAAGCACCTGCAATTCCCTTCATCTGCAATATGCAACTAGAAGTGAGAGTTGCAGGTGTTCAATTCCACTTGGTATTAGTCTTTGAGCACAGAGTAAGCATTTAGAAAGGCAAGAAAAATTACAAAGGGATCAAAATTTTAGGGACTTTATATTGCTATTCACATTTTGCTTTGTTACAGGAAATTTAAGACTGGGAACATATTATTTATTCAGAGGCTAAAAACAAACAAGCTCATTTAAGTCACAGAAACCATATTATGTAACTTAAAAAAAAAAAAAAATCACCACACAACTGCAGTTTAAAGGAATCAAAGAATACCTTCTAAAGTTTCAAAGGCCACTATACCATCCTGCCAAGCTCTGCCCAAGAGAGCCCTATTATGTGCCCCCTTCTTTCTCACAAGTTTAATTCACTCAGGATATAAAGAGGGCAGAATGAAATCCTTATTCTTCTGCAGCACCACACAAACTATGTCTGCAAAAGCACTCCCTCTACCTTAGCTGAAAAAGTAAGGTATGTTATAAGGTGCATATTGTGCCACATCTACAAAAGAATCATGACCATATTTTACTGCGAACATATGAAGCAAATTTGCTTTTTGAAAGTAATGTGTTTCATCTACTAAAAAAATATAAAAAAAAAAAAAAAAGAAAAAGAGAAAGTTTTAGTGTTTTTTGCTATTCATTGAAAGAAAAAAGAATGTTTATGAAATATTCTGGATACTATATATTTAAAGTAGAACATGCATTGGAACTTGTAATTGCCAGATAGAGTACCAGTGGACTTGACTTAGATGCATGCATTTGTGAATATTAGAGATGTGAGAAAACCACCACTTCTCTGCTACTTTCTGTATGAAGGAAAAATTTTGCAGACCATTTATAAAACCAGGAACACTTCTCAGTTTGACATGTCAAAAATGGTGACACGAAGGCAAAGGTCTCAGGAGTATGTAACATCAGCCAATGAAAGCAAGTTTTAGCATGACATGAAGCATTTTATGATCTGTTTAAAAAAATTCTTATTAACTTTAACCATCTGATTCACACCCTTACTCCTAGAAAAAATGAGTTGCTATAAGTGCCAGCAGTTATCCAACTACAGTTTCAGCAGTGCATAGAGTCACATCCTTTACTGCTATAACTATACTCCAGTGACATGCAAAACAGTGAAAAAAACACATGAGAACTTGCTTATTTTCTTAGCATACAGCCATTGTGCTACTTGGCTGTTCTCCATTTACCCCAGAGCATATCAGCATTATATACCCAGAGATCGCTTTCTTGCTGAGCGGGTTTACAGCAGGTCACTTCTGGAATTTCAGGCTGCATTTGGCCTTAGTCAATAGCTTTTTTCTATTTCCTTCATCAACTTCAAAATGCAGCTGCTCCTAACAGCTTTTAAGGGGTCTTGCTCTCTCTTTAGCACTTTTGTCCTGTGCTCTGCTCAGCTTCCCTGGTCCTCCTTCTTATTTCTCTGCTCTTGTAAACCAGGAAATTAAAAAGACTGCACTATCAGGAAAGAGAAAGGTTTTAATTCCTGCTGAGTGCTTGCCTGTAAGACTGTTCCGGTTTCCTGGATTTATGAATTATAGTCTGACTCATTTTGTAAACCAAATAAAAATAAGACTGAAATCAAATGGAAGTTGCACCCTGAAGGACAGAGGAGGACTTCATTGACTGCCTACAGAGCAAATTACATTTGTGGGAGAAGCAAAGAGATTAACACCTCAAAAAGAAACACAGTCTGGTTAAGGACAAGACAGCCAAAATGTAGCAGCAGAGGACGGAAACTTCCCCTGAAAGAAATGTCCCGGCAACGATCCACCCATAGGGTGGTCTAAGAGTTCAGAGGATGGTCAGCGCTGCTTTAGACAATGTCCGCCACTGTTCTTGCCCTGGCAGCACTGTGTGGAGCAAAGTATTGCCAAAAACACTACTGAACACTTTCCAAGCTTCCTTTCTCTTTTGTGCTGCCCAGATCACATACTACCAAAAAGCATGTACTGTTCTTCTTTGTTGCTGCCTACATGTGTGTAAGTCATTTGCTAACATTTGAACAAAGTATTAGCATCTAAAAACTCTTAACTGCTTTCCTTTAATTTAAGTAGGCACTTGAGTTCTGATAGGCCTCATTTATTTGATTGCTGTCCAATGATACTACAATGAATGAAAACTATGAAGTACATGGTTAAATAAAAATAAAGCGTGAGGAGTTGTGAAGATATTTTCTCCAAGACATGATATGGGTTATGTGTTCAGGTTGGTGTTTTGGTTGGCTGGTTTTTAAGCTGCGTTGCAAATGTATTTCTGAAAATGTATCACATGGCTTGGAGAATAATAATGGGGGGGAAGCTTGTAGGGAAATTTCTGGATTGAAGTTTTTGGTATGTAAAAATAAAACACTGTACCACTATGTGTGAAAGGGCAGAAAAGCTACAGAAATACACAGGACAAAGTTGTAATTTCAAAACAGATGATGAAACCTTGTGAACAATCTGCAAAAGATCAGTTCTACAACATTCACATACAACAGGACTGACAATGAGATCAACTTCTTCCTTTACAACCATTCCTTTAAAATACGAAAATTCTTTTTTCATTATAGTTGAACTTTGAACAATCTAACAACAAAAGAATCAGTGTCACCTCTTTTTGCTTAAAAAATTTATAATGTGACTTGGATTCCCCAAATGATCACAATATTGCAAAACTAAACAAAACAACTTCATTTCATAGAACTACTACAAAAAGCTTTCTGCAAAAATCTAATATTTCAATTTCACCTCAAATACCTGTACACTGAAGTGGATGGGTTTATATGAACTATACGTGTTGCTTTCATTGGCAGAAACTTTGCATTCAGTTGACTGACAAAAGATTGCTAATACCTTCTATGTTACCATATTTTCTTTGTAATCAACAAAGGAAAAGAAACTAACCTGTTAGAAACTCAGGTGAAAGGAAAACACTATGATGAAAAAACCTCTTACATTAAGTCATATTTGTATACACTAATGGTCCATATTTGTATACACTAATGGTCCTTATATATACACCATAGTACAGTTAGCAGTCAATTAAATTCTTTGAAAGTAATATATTCAGTTATTTTGAAGAACCACACACATTTCCATTTAACTGTCTAGTTTTCTTCTCCACTCTCTTGCCTTCTCTAGCAAAAGGAAAACAACTGCTACTTATTTTACAAATAATTACTAATTTGTAGAAAAAAAATCTTAACCAATTGCTACCACCCAGTTTGGAATTTGATTTCACATTAGCATATAAAATAAAATGACGTGAAAGTTCCACATATATCAGCCAACCAAGTTTAACAGAAGCAGATACATTGCTGAAAATTCCTCCCTTTTTCTTCTCCACAGTCCTACACTCCTTCCTCTCTTTCCTAACATGTGGAAACACACACATGGAAACACATGGAATCACATGGAAAAAACATGTATTTTTCATATAAAAAAAACCAAACACATATGAATACGCAAATGTTATATACATTTTTAATACATAAAATTTAACCCTTTTAGCCTCCCCATAAGCACTGCCAAAGCATTTTTAATACTGCAAAAGCCTTCCTGTAGGTCTGCTTAAACACAGAGCTGTCTTAGTCTGTGTCATTGCACAAACCTCCTCGTGACTAACCTGGACACTGCATAAACTTTTAAACTCAGCTTAGGTAGCAGTTGCAGTTGCACAGAATCTGGTGCTGCTATAAAGAGTATCTAAGGCTACTGATAAGCTGTTGAAGCAAAAACATTGTTGATAACAGGAGGCAAATATTCATATCCTGGCAAGGCCTACCATGTAAGCATCAGCAGGTACTGATGTTGTAGGTAGCCCAGCAGGAATCCAACTAGAAAATCTGCACCCACTGGGAGAAGAGAGAAGAACTATCTGTTATCTCTCATCTTTCCACCAAACCTGAGTAGTGACCTCCTCATTTCTGCTGAACTCCCAGCTTGTTTACTGTGTGATGCATCAAATTCCCAAAGCGTGGAATAATATGTAATGGAAAATTACCATTTGAGTTCCTCACCCCTCCAGGCAATCCCCATTTGACTTGCACAACTCACTATAACTCTCCTCCCAGAATCTCTAATCCCTCCACAGTCAGCAATCTATCTCCACACCTTTACTTTCCCCTTCAACACAGACTATATTCTTGTTCTATAGCTTTCTCTTTCTTTTCACCCTGGCACGTTTTCCACTACTGCATCCTCCTAACTCGTTCTCCACCTCTCTAATGGCTGCTTCATCATGTCTTTTTATAGGCTGTCACATTCAGCTTATACTTAAATCTTGCCCATTCTGTCTGTATGAGATCTCTGAGGTCCAAACAGCTAAAAGTCTCATCCAGGTTGTCATCATTTGCTGTCTATAGTACTGTAGCCCCTGCTTCTCTGTCTTTTAAGAAATGTCATCTTACCCACCTTCTATCCATTTATTATACAGTTGCTACAAAGGTAATTTTTTTATTTGACAATGACACTCATCCACTTTGGAGAAGTTAAAATATTTTAATATAACAATTTAATTTCTAGTGTTTAATCTAAACATTAAACAATACACTTTCTCTTCAAAGGACCACTGGCTAATAAAAATAAATCAGTCTTTTTACATGAAAATGAAGTATCTATAACTTTCAACAAGCCATTTAAAAATTTTGGTCTTTCTATGCTGAGATGAAAACTAGAATATTTTCTGTTTTCTCTAGAAATGTATAAAAGGTGGAGGTAAAATACAGATATTTACTCTAGAACAGCATATTGTCTATAGCAAGACATTTCAGATCTAATTTTGCATCTAAGCATCAATTAACCTTAGTTATATGAACAACACATTGATCATAGAAGTGACTTAGAAAGCCTGAGTCCACAGTAGCCAACAGCTTGATAATTAAAATATTTCAGTAAAGGGAAGATAGCTAAGTTTGGCTCTTAGCTTTCCAAATCCAAATAAGCAACCAGTTATTGGATACTAGAGGATGCAGCAATCTTGAAGAACTCTTTGCTTTCTTCTCCTAAACCTAAGAATATTTTCTATTAACTGCTTTGTCTTTTGATGAAAATAATTTCTTTTTTAAAGTTTTTTTCAAGTCAACAAAAAAATCTTAAGTAACTCTGTTTAAATCTACAATTACCACTTCATTCTGCATAGCAGCATAGAATATATTACAGTCCCCAGATGATTTGAGTTATGGTGTATAAAATGTTACTCAATAAAAAAGGAAAAAGACAGACGAGCAAATCTTCAGAAGAGGAGATTTACGCAAAGAGCATGAGCTTCCTAAACTGAGAAAGGCAGCTTATTCCTTAGCTTTTGGGCATAATGGTAAAATCCTCCATCACACAAGGTTTGTAGTTTCATAATTGGAACTTGCACTAAGAGGGCACTGAAGAGCACAGAGGCCTGGAAGCAATATATCTCAAAATTAAATCAGGAGATATATTCAGGACCTTGACCATGAAGGGGCTGACAGGTCAACTTCACAATCAATCCTTTGTTTCTGAGTAGCCAATGCAGCGATGCTAGGATTAGGGAGATATGCTGTCTCTTTTTTTGCAAGATATACTTCTCCTGCAAAAGAGTTTTGCTCAAGCTTGGTAATGAGACCACTTGGCAGGCCAGTGAGCAAAGCATTATAGTTGTCTAGCTTGGACGAGATAAAACCCTGAGCCAGCTTCTCCTAAACAGACAAGGATAAATACAGACAAAGTATGGTTTCATTTTTCAAATGACAGTAGGAAGTCTTAATAATCTGCCCAGTATGATGTTTAAAGGACACTTCAGATTCCAACAGGAATATGGATGTTGAAGTGGTAATCCTGTACTGCGAATAATATACAGACATAAAAGCTACATCAAAAATTGAGGTGGCGTTAAGCTTATAGCTAGAGCTACAAAATGAAAAACCTTCATTTTACTTGAATTTAACTCAAAAAAATCAACATAACTTATATTTTTATGTTTTTCAGGGAACTGATCCACACAATAAAAGCACAGTTTGGATATGCTGCTTTAACTGACAAATGAATTAGCATGTCATCAGAATAGAAATGAAACCTGGTATCAACCTAATGATTAATCTGGCCCAGAGGCAGCATATAAGTGTTAACTCTAACAAACCGAAAACACAACTCCCTAAAACATCAGACACAACTATCATAGAATGGTTTGGGTTGGAAGGGACATTTTAAGGCCATCCAGACCAATTCCTCCTGCAATGATTAGTGACATTTTCAACTGGATCAAGTTGCCTAAAGTCCCGTCCAGCCTGACATTGAGTATTTCTAGGCATGAGGCATCCAGCACATCTCTAGGCAACTTGTTCCACTGCCTCACCATCCTCAACGTAAAAAACTTTCCTGCCTGTATCTAATATGCTACTACCCTCTTTTAGTTTAAAACAATTACCCGTTATCCTATCACAGCAGGATCTGCAAAACATCTGTCACCATCTTTCTTATAAGCTGTCTTTTAAGCATTGAAAGGCTGCAACAAGAGCCTTCCCTTCTCTAGGCTGAAAAACCTCAGCTTTCTCAGCCTTTCCTCATGGTAATCCATCCCTCCAGTTATCTCCAAGGCCTTTCTCTGGACCTGCTCCAACAGGTCAATATCTTTCCTCTGCTAAGGACTCAAGAGCTAGATGAATTACTCCACATGGGGTTTCACCAGAGCAGAGTAGAGAGGCAGAATCACCTCCCTCGACCTGCTAGTCACACTTCTTTTCATGAAGCCCAGGATATGGTTGGCCTTCTGGGCTGTGAATGCATATTTCACAATCATATTGGAAGATGTGAAATCACTCCCACAAATATCCCACTGCCTAACGAACACATCAGCTTCAGGCCACTTTGAGATGGTGCATATCAAAAAGCTCAGTATATTTCCTGCATTCTGAGTAAAATGCAAGAAATGAAAGCCTACAGAGAAAAATTCCAGCTACATGGAAGATCTTTACTGTTATAAAACTGCATTTACTCAAAACATTTGTCTAAACAGTCCAAAGTTTGTATCTGCATGGGCTTATGACATGACATGACAATGAAAATACTTGCTGATGAGTACATTGATTACCAGGACATCAGGGTCCATGGAAAGCTGCAATTTCCTAACAGTAATATAACACAGTCCTTAGCTAAAAACTACTTTTGGATGATAGGGTTATGTTTTAACAGATATAAAGCAGGATTTAAAAAAAAATATTATGATTCGATTCTTTGCAACACAGAATCATAGAATTTGCAAACATTTCCATTATTCCTCTCAAAGAATGAACAGGTCTTCATTGTTTTCACACACTAAAGGAATTCTGTCCCCACAAAATGGATTCCATCTTTTATTTACATTTTATTCTAACACACAAATCAAGATGCTGGAATTTATATTTGAAAATATTTGTAAGTTTCTTGCATTTTCTCTTGGAGGTTCACTAAAGACTTGCCACATTTGGTCTTCTTAAGGACTGGTTCAAGAAGTTATATGCAGATAAACTTTAGCTAAACACTTCAGAAGAAACCAGGAAGGAATAACGAGGAAGCCAAAAGGACTTAGTCTAGCTGATTAATACTTTTAATTTCTATTTTAAACAGTGGAAGAGAAATACAGTTGAAGATTTATTCACCCATTTTAAAACCAAGAGAATTATAACCATCTGTTCCAACCTCCAGAACATACAGGTTTTCAGGTTCTGCCAAACAGTTTGAATACCATATCCATAACTTGTGCTCAAGCTAAAGAATTTGGGGTTTAGACCAATAACAAATCTTGAAACACCATTGAAACAGGGCTTGGCTTTGTAAAAATACCTTCAACTTGGTTTAGTCACATAGATGTCCAAAACTATTTATTTTCCCCTTCCACCTTTCTACTATAGACCTGTTACAGAACGTATCTGTTCTCAGGTTAACATCTTAGGAAAATCTAAATGAAGCTTCCTCACCACTGTTGTTGGGCTTGAACTTCTGAAGTGTCATATTTAAGCCACTGCTGAAATAATTTCAAATATGTAATGTTCAATAACATAAAAAGAAAAAGAATTTTGCAATCCTCCTGTGTCTTATTCATATAGATTATGAAGCTTGCCAAAAATTCCTGTGCACTTTACAGTATTTATAAGCCAGTCTAGGATACTGTTCTTGACTTCATATGGCACTTCATCAGAAATAATCAGATGACAAGATTACAAACTTAAGAATTGTCTACTGAGCTTGGAACAGTGAGCTTTGAATAATATGAAAATTTGTTAAAAAGCACACCTAAAAGTATGTTTTAAAATATACTTTGGCAACATTTTCTGGTTTGACAGCAGTAATGGTAGATCAAGTTGTTATCCTAGAAAGCTGTTCTCTGCAAAATACAGTAGTAAAAAAATTAAAAATAACTAAATGAGTACAAAAACTGTCCAGATGGCTGGCCTCAGATTGTAGGGGTTAATGAATTGTATCATATCTTGAAGGTGTATCACAACTGGAGCATCACAGGGGTGTGTTACAGGACCTGCCTGTTTAAAATCCCCATCAGCAGCCTGGGAGAAGTGTTGGAGCAGTCTCTTGACAACTGTGGAAATGACAGCAAACTGAGGGGAACCAGCTGAGTGCTTGTGGGTAGGGCTATCAACAAAAGCAACCAAGATGGGCTCAAGGATTGGGCCAAGAGGAACCTTGTGAAATGGCACATGGACAAAACCTGGGGACATGGGGTCTTATTGGGCAGCGAGCTGAACGTTAGATCTCGGTGTGACCCTGCACAACACCATCCTGGGCAATATTCACAGGAGCATACCCAGTAGATCTAGAGGAAAGATTATCCACCCATGCTCAGCCCTGGAAGATGGCATCTAAATGCTCAGTCCAGTTTTGAGTCCACCAATTCAGAAAAGATCTTGGTTTGCTCACAAATTTGTGCAAAGGATTATCCAAGATAGTCAGGGGCCAGAGCACTTACTCTGTGAACAGAGGCTACAGGACTAGGGCTAGTTCAGCATGCAAAAGAGGTGGATTTGGGCTGGGTGTTTAAAAGCAGACTGTCAACACCTCTAGGGAAGGCACAGAGAGCATGGAGTCAGGCATTTCACAGTGGTACATGGTGGGTGGTGAGGGATGACAGGCATAATTGCAAATGAAAGGGTGTCAGACTGAATATAAAAAAAAAACCTTTTTCATTTTCATTTTTGCCAAGACAGTCAAGTAGTGCCAAAGGTTGTACAGGGTGGTTGTAGTATCTCCATTCTTGGAGGTTTTCAAGACCTGACTGGAAACATCCCTGAACAGCCTGGCAGCTGACGTTGCTTGAGCAAGAGGATGGTTCTATGGCACCTTCCAGCCTGAACTGTCCTATGATACTGTAATCCAATAGCTTTTAAAAAAAAAAAAATACATTGCACTAAACTTTCCCACTCAATTTAAGTCCAGAGTAACAGCTTAATTTAGAAATAAGCTTTATAGATGTCTAGATTCCAAAACCAGAAGACTCCTGTATTACACAAATAATGGGATTATTAAACTGATTTTTGTTTGAATTACTGCACACACCTTAGAAAAACATCAAAACTTATTTCATTTTTCTTTTCAACTGCTAAATATCTAAAGTTGTTTCAAAAATTGATAACGAAGTATTATTCTTAGTTCAAATACATGTAACAAACTTCATGCATTAAATCACTACCATTTGTGCTAATTACTATCCAAATAGTTACTAACCAAATCTTTCTACTCTAAACAGACAGGGATATACTCTCTTGTCATTGTATAATATCCACTCCAGTTTAAAAGAAGACAGAAGTATTTCTGTTACACAACAATATTATAAATGTACACAACAATATTATAAATGTACTAAGTTACTCTCTATAATGGTTTAAATCAAATAAACTCTATGTGTCTATGGACACACAGACCTATACATATGTCTATATAATGCCATTTCCTTATCTTATTTTCTTTTCTCCGTTGTCATGCTGAGCAATAAAAATAGGTGAAACTGTACAGAAATTAGGATTTCCTAAAAAAGTAAAAAGAAATCTTCAGAGTTTGATTTTTATAGTGAATTTTTATTTTATAGGTTTGAGGGTTTTCAAATATATATTATATATTTATTTTCTTAGGGCATACCCATAATTTGTTACTTTGTATTTTTTGAAGCTTAGCTCAGTAAAAAAAAAAATACAAACCCAAAACTTTCCCACAGCCACCATGAGGTTGATTAATTCTGTACTAAACAAATTCTGAGCTAATTAAACTCTAAGTCAATTCAGCCCATGACAGAAGGTTATTACCTAATAAACAGGATGTACTTTAAAGTTATTAATAATACACTAACATTGCCTTTTCAAAACCTTTGATTAACAAACAAGTGAAAATTAGCATGTGAAATTCTGTTTGTACAGACTGTAGATCAGATTATGTAAATTTCTAAATCTCCATTTTTCCAAATGAAGAGGAAACAGCTAGCAACAGCTGTACAAGGGAGAACACAGTACAGATATGGGGCCCAAATCTCAGTAACCTCAAACTCCACTGAAATCTATAAAGTGGTAATGAAGCAACATATTGTTCAATATTATGTTGCGCTGTGCACTATCAACGATGCAACCAATAATAAAATACAAAACGCAGGAAGAAACACTTCCAACAACAGTAAGGAATACGGGAATGATATCTTAAGTGCTAATTTTAAAGCCACCTGAATTCCTTCATGGTTAATTAGAAACACTTCTCATATGAAAATGTGAGATTTGGCAGATGAGTTAAGCAGAACAAAAGCAAGCCTTGCCCCTTCTCCAACAAGCTTAAGTAGTGGACAAAAATAAGATAAAACCTACAAGTTCTCTTCTAAAAATGGCTGATAATACTTTTTTATTTTCAAAATAAATTATAAACAATTCCTGAAGAAAATGACTCAGTTTCTACAGACATCAATAATACAAATCCACAGCCTCAAAACATTTTATGTACAACTAAAATAGTGAAGGAACGAGGCAGATAAAATCCCACAGAAGTCATTTTTGTTCTGTTTCTGTTATGTCATTGTTATTTAGAATGATATGTGGTAGCAGGAAGACAAGAATCCTACCAGTAAGAGAAATATTCTAAACTTTATATGATTTACATAATTATTTATAAAATGTACATGCTGAGCTCTTGCAAATTACTATCATATAGAACTAAGAAAAGTTGCATGTATGTCACTATGGTACAGATTCTGCCAGTGATTTCCCCAGGAGGAACAAGGCACAATAGACTCCTTGGTGTCCCAGAGCATTACCTGCAGTGTTATACATTCCTTATAGCGCTTGGTTTTCAAATGATACACAAGCTTCATGTCTTTGATGCCACATCCTCAAAGCCAAAGGGCTTTCTAAGTCAAACTCCTTGAGTGTACTGTAAAAACCAAGAGTTCAAGTACACAAGACTAATCAAAAAAAAAAAAAAAAAAAGGGAAGAAAAACTACAAATTTGCCGACTCTATATAACAAACTTTATGAAAAATAAGCATTATTGAAATGAAACTGATTATAATTAGTACGATTTTTAGTTTAACAGTATTTGATAGAAGATTACAAGACATACAAGGCCAAGGAAAATATAACATTATACTAGTAAATCAAAAGCTTGAACTGCAAAACATATAAAAACTTTCTAGTGCACCTATTCAGCACTTCTCTTTTACCTTACTAAAAGATAAAATCAACAAATTTGGTAAGGTAACATTTTACGTTAAACAGGTAAACACAATTTAGATATTTCCAAGATTCCAGACTCAGAATATAATAAAACAATGGATGGACATTGTATTATACTTAATTTTTGTTTTTTAATATAAAAAGTATACTTGAGCCTTTCAAAGACAGTTTAAAGTGGTAAGAGTCTTCTTCTTTATCACCAAAGTGGTGATAAGTAAAGCTGAAAAGTAATTGTTCTCAGTCTCTCTAGGCAACATATTGGTGGAATAAATGCTGCTTGAAACACTGCTAGGCAGAACACTACTTGGCTTTCTCAAAGGATCTGGTGAAGAGAAAAAGTAAAGAGAAAACTGGTCTTCAGGTTCTGGAGAACAAGAAGGAAAGATCATTATTTAGTGAAGTAAAAATATGAACCATAAGGGGAGAAAACACAGTTGTTAACAGAGAGTAGCTGCACTTGAAATAGTAACCCCAAACATGACTGACATAGCTCCAGCAACAACTAGTAGCTTCTGGTCAAGTAAGGACCTGCCCCAAAATTTTCACACCAGCTATACATCAAAGGGTCTTTCCTTCTCTTCTGATTGGAGAACAGGTTATCAGCAGTGCTCAAAATGATCAAGAGACTCAACAAAAATGTTTTGGTCGTCCGTTCCCCATCCTCACTGCCACACAGAGACAATACCTTCTGTTCTTCTAAAACACACCATTAAGTTTGACACACTGATTAAGTAGGGGAGAGAAACAGTGTGGGGGATGGAACATATATATAAAAATAAAGAAAGAAATAGCTTTTGAAAGAGAGGACTGGCACCAGCGTTTTGACAGTGTTTTATCCCATCTGCCTGTATTCCGTTTCCTACTTCCCTTGCATGCTGCTGACTTGCAGATTTCTCCTTATACTTTTCCTGTTTTGAGCACCATGATTATCAAACCCACCCATTCAAGTAACAAGGGAAAATCCTTCAAAATTGGGTGTCTTCTGTCAACTACCAGCACTAAAAAAGCAGTAACTTTGACATCTAAACTAGTACAGGAACTTGTAATGGAGACAGCAATATGTGTGTTCATGTATACAGTCATCGCCACAGATTCTTACTGAGCTCAGAAACAGCAGGAGTGATGCAAGCCTTCTGGTGTGATTTTCTTCAGTTCTGTTACAGAATGGATTACAAGGTCCAGGATCCAAACCTACTATCTCCTTGCATTTTTTTCCTCTTAGTGTCTCCTTTTAGAGTTTATGTGTGGAAGCAATTAATATTTCTAGCTAAAATTACCCCTGGGGGCTATGACTTACTCTTTGGGTCTGCTAGAGCAGAATGGTGTGAAAGCTTCTGTTGCTCTGGGGAAACTGATCTTAATTTTGCTAATTTTGTACTCTCTCTGACTAACCTAAAATAGCATATCTGCAGTCCAGTCAACTACAAATACCTAAAGAGAAAAAAACCCATGCCATACCATACAGAGTAAACAAAATTTGAAACCCCTTAGTTTTAGGAATGAAGTTACACTGTATCAGGCAAGTTACTGTGAATGCTTAATTTCTGGTAAAGATGTTTGCACCTACTGAATTCTACTGTATTTTTATGAACAGATGGAACAAAACTGGGAAAAGGTTTTTTAAGTTCTCTTAACTTTTAAGATTATATTGGTTTGGCGGGTTGACCTTGGCTGGACATCAGGTGGCCACCCAGCTGCTCTAATACTCCCCAGCCAAACAGGGGAGAGAGAAAGATGGAAAAACAACTCGTGCGTTAGGATGAGGCAGGTTATTTAAAGTGAAAGCAAAGTGGAAGCTTGTGCGCGCAAAAGCAAAGCAAAGATAGCAGGGTTTATTCTCTACTTCCCACAAGCAGCGATGGTCGGCCACTCCCCAGAAGCAGAGCTTCAGCACCTGTGATGTTTTCCCAGCAGGCAGCCACTGGAGACAATGAATGCTCCACTTTCTGCTCCTTGCCTCAGCTTTTATATCTGAGCTGATGTCATATAGTCTGGAATATGCCTTTGGTAATTTGGGTCAGCTGGCCTACTTGTGTCCCCTCCCAGGATCTTCCCTTCGACTGAGAAAGGAATGTTACAGGGCTAATTTTGTGCTCAGCAGTAGCCAAAACACTGGTGTGTTATCAACACCCTTCTAGCTACCAATGCAAAGCACAGCACTGTGAGGGCTACTATGGGGAAATGAACTCCAGCTCAGCCAGACCCAATACAAATGGGAATGACTAAAATATTTTAACACGCACAAGTTATGTAATTTTGTAGTCACTACATCACATATGCATATCAACTGTCTTTTACAATTTTTTTTATTGCATATCAATATTAAGGTAAGTGAGCCTATACAAACAAAAATCATCTACTAATATATACATATTCTAAAACTCTGTTATTATGTTTCCATCATGGAATGTACCTTTTCAAAAAACAAATGTCCTACTTTTACTGAAGTTTTGCTACATAAATAGGTTATACGATGCAAAATCAGAAGCCCCTCAAATCTATGTAGAGCCTACAGCTTTTTCTTCTTGCGGAAAAAGTGCAGCAGTAAACATTTTTCTTCTGTTTTTATTCTGTGATAATAGAAAATCTGAGCTGCTGCCTTAATTTATAGTTTTTGCCACAGAGTAAAAAATGGCACAAATATAAATTCTTATCCTAATGCTCAATGTCTAGATGGAGATCAGTGATGAGTGGTGTCCCTCACTATTAGGATCAGTATTGTTGGATACCTTCATCAATGACACAGACAGCAGGACCAAGTGCACTCTCAGCAAATTTGCAGATGACAGAGAAATGAGTCATGCAGTTGACTCACCTGAAGGGTGGGATGCCATCCAGAAGGACCTGTACAAGCTCAAGAAGTGGGTCCATGTGAACCTCATGAGGTTAAGAAGGCCAAGTGCAAGGTCCTGCACCCAGGTCAGGGCAACCACTCAGTATCAATACAGGCTGGGGGATAAATGGATCAAAAGCAGCCCTGCTGAGAAGGACTTGAGGGAGCTGATGGCTGAGGGGATGAACGTGACCTGGTAATGTGCACTCACAGCTCAGAAAGCCAGACACGTCCTGGGCTGCAGCAAAAGAAGCATAACCACCAGGTTGAGGGAGGTGATTCTGCTTTCATGAGTGAATTATGTTAAATAAATTTCCAAAAGTATCAGATAAAAAATTCCATGTTATTTATGAAACTGTGCTTTTGATGTAGAGAAATTAATACATGCCCTTCTTGCTTCGGTCTCGGAATTTTATGGGAACACTTTTCAGAGATAGGAATTAAGGAAATTCAGTATGGGAACTATTGGGAATTCAGTATGTTCCCTCTGCAACACATAAAGGAAGAAACTTCCCCTCTTTTGTGTTTAGATCACATTTAAAAGAAACTACAATTGTACATGAACAAACAATATAGTTTATCCCTGCAAAGGGTGTTTGGTAATGGAATTATTAAATTTAAGACAAAAAAGACTTGCTGCTTATCTACTTTTGCTCTCTTACATAATCAGTCATTAAGTTTCAGCTGATAGCTTCTGAACTTCTCTATTGAAGACAGTGACTCTGCTGGTTAATGTGTATCCTACAGGAAGTTAGCAAATCTAAACCTGAAGACATCTATAGGTGTCAAACTCCCCATTTTCTCAGGGTAATTCACCAAGAGCATCACATTTCTCTGCTAAACACATCAGGTTTCAGCTACCAGCCAGGAGCTCCTCTTATCATTGTTTTTTCTAACAACTGCAGCACCCCAGGGTTTTGCCCCCAGAAGGTAGTTTTGCAGTATGAATGAAATAATCTTTCAATCTACTTTGAATAAGATATATCATATAAGTTTTCCCTGAAGTCAGAATATTTCGTCAATGCCCATCATCTGATAAACCAGAAAGGGTCTTTTTAGAGAAGTCTTAATGCCATGAAAAACACGACCAATCAACGCACTCACTTCTTGTGCATGAATCTTTTAAATTTAGATGCTCATTATCTTTCCTTCTCCAGTCCTCTATAAATGTTGCTCCTGAGTAACCTCCAGGATTATTCTTGCATGGGCAGATCCAGGAAGCACCTAAGATACAACCAAGATCACAGATGAATTCTCTGTCAGGATCAAAGCAATCAGAGCCTATCCTCACACTCCATATGATCTCATGAGTCACAGCAGTATCTGCTACAGGAGGTGTGGCTATACTCTTTTGCATATCAGCTTTGTGAGCTCTTAAACAGGCAAAATTGTCTTAAACCCATTAAGACCACTAAAACACTCAGAGAACGATACCAAAGACGTAGCTCCAGCCCTCTAGGACTGCAGACCTACTCCTCCATACCACACTTCTAGCAATAGGATCTGTCAGTCAGCCAGACAATAAATTTCTTTTCTCACAGGCAATGAGTAACACTGCTAGCAAATATATACATTTTTTCCCCTCTAATTTACTTTTAAATGACTACTGGTGAAAAGGGAATAGAAGTGCTCTGTTATGTTACAGGCATTCGCCACTCAGCCTGGCTTAACACACAATAAGTTTGAACAGAAATTTGTGCAGGTAGAGGTATTTTTGTTCTCCAGGATCAGGATTAACAGCAAACAAACTGAAGACACAAACCACCACTAGAACAGCAAAACTCATGATCTCCAAACTGCTGCTGTTTAAAGCATTTAGTTTATCATATTAATCTTCCTGAAATTTATTTTCTGCATATTCAGGTAGTTAATACTGAAAGAGCAAATACATGGAAGTTGTGTGCTCATATCAGGAATTTTGTTTAATAACTATTACTGCAGGAATATGGCTTGACTTTAAATCAGTATGATTTGTGCCAGAAAAAAAATGCATTAAAATATAACATAAAAATTTTGTCTTGAAGCCTTAATTTTGTGTTTTATCACCATTGTATTTATGTAAAGCAATACTGTAGAATAATTTGTCCACAGTGCTTTGGATAGAGTAAATATTTCATTTATATGCAGAGAAAAAAATTCCAATCAATATCAAGATACTGCTGAATTTCAACAGTAGAACTTTATTTATTTTTAATTGCTTTTGTTAATAATCTTTTCAATCTAGGGATTACAGAGAATGGGTCAGGATACAAACTGTGTTGAATAACCTGTACACTCCTAAAAAAGCACAAATTCAATTTTTTTGCACAAAGAAAACTTTGGTGAATTATATGTTGTTGCACAAATCAACATAAAACCAAAATTGTTCCTAATAATCAGACCAGAGCCAATGAACTCAAAACTCTTCACATGTCTCTGGCAAGCAAAACAGAACTACAAATAAACAAAAAAGACGTAAAATAAGATTTACATTAATATTTTATTACATATAGCTAATAAAAAAACCCAACAGTCTGAAAGTAAGCAGAAAATTACATATGCACGTTGTATTCATATGAAGTTCTGTCCTGCAAGTTACAGAATTTCACTTGCTATAATATACTCTTCAGATACATCCAGCATTTTATTTTTATAAATAAATAAATAAATAAATATTGGGAGGAGCTGTACAGGAGGTGCATGCTTTAAATCAACTTATGAAGCTTTTGGGGAAACACAATCCTAGTGTAATCAAAATGGTATTTTGATAACATAACAAAATCAATAATAGAAGACATGTTCTTTTTGTTCAAAGGTGCTGTGTTTTGAAAATATTGCCATGTAGTATTTACGGTAACAGCTGTACAGTTAAACTTTAGGCACAAACTGAACTGCAGAGGATCTGCTGCATAAATAAAATTCCCATGGCAACTAAATGTGCTACTAGATAACAGAGAAAAAAGGATTTATGTGTTTGCTGAGCTGTCTTGCCCTAGAGGAATTCTCCAGGCAAATGCAGGCCACCTGCCACATGTTATATTAAGCTCAGCTTTCTGGACTTATTTCCAAATCTACAGCAAAAGGGTCCACCAAGTTTCATTTGAAAGTTTCCCTGTCATGCTCCCAATTGCTCCAAAATACATAGTTCACTCTTCAGTATGCTTCCCATATTGCAACAGAGATGTTTAATAATAAATAAGTGTATTTCTGATTGTAATTTTTATTCTAAATCCTCCATGCAAAGTGGACAAGCAAACTGGATCTTCAAATTCATGTATAGTTTGTTTACATCCAATTGTACTGAGATGCACTATTAAAATGTGTGTAGTTTTTTTTTTAACTCTACCAAGGAAAATATAATTTTTTTAATATTCTAAGGAAAAAAACTTTGGGTCAGATCATTCACATCGAATCTTCCTATACAACAAATAGATTATCAGTCCAAAAGAATTGCCTTCATATGCAGAAAAAAAATCTTCAACCATTTTAACTAGATTACGTTGCTAATAGAGAAACAATGCTTGGGAATGCTTTAAGCTGGCATATTACACTTAGAATTACTGAAAAAGACTAACATAGTAGAAAAAATACAATCAGCTGGCAAGCAATGGGCAAATTTACTGCAAATAATGCCACCAAGTTATCAAAGGACCAGAGTATGTGTGAAAGAGCAGAATGTTTACAGAATTTTACTTGTCAATTTTGCCTCTTGGAGATTGATTTAAAAAATTTTAAGAAACTGTATTTTACAATCAAGACTATCCCTGGGCATAAGCCCCAGAAGGAAACTTCTTTGCTCAACTCTCTTCCCTGGGAAAGCCCTATAACAGCATGAGTTTGCCTCATAACAACATGAACTATCATGTGGAAACATACACCATACATGCTTTTCAGGTACTTGGTAAATTTAATCTAATCATTAAGTCCATGGTTAGCATCAGACAGCATTATGAAATTGGGCACCTACACTTGTGAAACACCTTGGTGTTTTCCTTCCAAAGCCTCAGTGCAAGAGGTATATAGACAAGCCATGGGCTTCCTTGCTCTCTTACTACTTGGACTCATCTCTTCAGAGCTGTTCATTTACATCCCTACCTTAGTGTAATCACCTTCCTTCCTGTCCATGTGAACCATGAGCTTGAACCAAAGTCCACAAAAATTAAATCAAGCCTTGTGCTAACATAAACATGTTTTGGTAAGTAATAGGATAGAATACATTCCCATTTTATTCTCCTTGCTCTTGTTCAAGCAGGTAATCAATAAATCCAGTATTTTAACAAACAGAAAAAAATATTAATTTTCATGAACTTATGTTGTAGTGGTCACCGCAAGTTAATCTCTCTTCAGGATAGTCATAATGTATTTGCATTAAAATGCAGAACTGCTTGTGCAAGGACAGAAAAAGAGAAACACCTTATGGAACACTTGCAAATCACTGGAAAATAATATCTGTGTTATATAAAACCACCAAAAAGCAGTATACAACAGAAATTAATTGAAGGTTAATACAGCATTACCAGATAGGACTTTGCATTTTTATTACTAATAATAGTTTGTATGCCCTAATGATTTTTTTTCTTTTTAGAAGGGGTAAAAATAGAAGACTAATATTGAATATTACTCTGACGAGTTTTGTTAGAAGCGATCACATAAAATACTCCACCAATAGATATGACAAATGCACTTTATATTTCAGTGTGTCAAACCATTTCAATACTCAGAAACTATGTTGAAGCTGGCAGGCAAGCAGACTATATTAAATTTTTCTCTGGAATCGACTTCAATTCTGTACTGAATTATTGGAATTTTACTGACCCTAAAAAAGGCTGTCAAAAATAATATTCAGTTTTCAAATATAATGCTCTATTACACATACTTCACATAAAATAATACAGTTTCAATATAAGCAAACCAGTCAAGAACAACACTCTAGTTGTATTTGTAATTTTAGATACAGCTTCATATTGATTTGTCACAGCACTTTTTTAAAAGTACTTTCTTTAAAAAATAGTCAGAGGCTACATTTGGTGATTTAATGGCTTTGTTGGAGATTTGATACAGTTGGAAACTGTTTTCAAATAAATAAATAAAAATTTTACCACTGTAGGACTGTAAACATGTTAATAGCTATTTCAAAACTCTGATTTTTCAAGACTCCTATAGACTTGTTCATCACAAATTTTTCTTAAGAATTTTCTAGTGCCAGGAAAACAGTTGTATTTACAAACCACTTCTTTTCCTTCCATTTAACTCAATGCTCTTTTTGCACAATGACAGCAGTATTTATTTTCTTCTCTATTCCCCCCCCTCCCGATCTTCCCAGTAATCAACATTTTACTATCTTGCTTTTAAGACATCTTCAGCTCTACTGTTTTACTATTCATACTACTAAGGTAAGAAATTTAAGAGTTAAGCTTCCCATTTACCTGCTCGCTAATAATTCCAACCACTTACTTCTGTTAAATCCCTACTGTTACAAAGTGCTGTAAGTAAAGAGATGGCACTAAGTATAGCAGTATCTTTTCTCTTGTATCCACCGATGTGTTAGATGTATAGATGTCACAAGATCTCAGTATGCTTCACTTAAATAAGGGAATTCAATCACACATCACGGCTCAGGAGGAGGCACGGTTAAATCCACAGCAGTTTGGTAAGCAACACAGCCCATCAGCAGCTTTACTCTATGACAGACCCAGAGGCAACTTGAGAGCTGTCAGCACAACTGCCTGTGAAGCTCACAGGGGAAGCAATAGCCAATTATGCCCCATGACCTGCTACTGGAAAACACAGTGAGGAAGATAACAAATCAAGAGCTTGAAAAAACTTGAACTTTTCAGAGAAACTATGTAGTTTACATCCTACCAAACATAGATCTCACTTCAAGATTTTAAGAACATGATGGCATTCAGTGACCATGCTCTTCCTGACCCTTATAACTCCCATTAACGAATCCCAGAAAAGGGATGGCACCTTCAGCATTCCCTATCTGCATAAAAATTCACATGCTATTCACCTGGAAGCAAAGCTTGAGTTACATCTGCAAAGGATTAACACTTGCATCTCTACTTTGGTTACTTGGCTCTCATATTAGTATGAATGATCAGCATCAAAGTAGATTCAATTTGAAAGGAATCAAGCCCACTTGGAAACTTTCTTTGCATCCAGCCCTTCTGACAAGTGGGTCTGAGTACCCACAAAAATTAATTGGGAAAAATATTTATTTTGCTCACAGCAGTAAATAAAACAAAATAGAAAGACCCTCTCTTGATCTTCATTATCTGATCTACCTCCTTCCTCTGGCCAGCACTGTTTCCCTTACTTCACTGTTACATCAGTCTAAAACCTAGCTTAAGTGCAGGCTCAGTGAACTACACTGAAGTCATACACGTAACACCAACATCAACAGTGCCTGCAAGCTGAGCTCAGAAACATTTCTAATTATTCTGTGTCTGGCAAGAGTCATTCAGGGATTGAATCTGAACTACAGAAGCTAATAAAAATTTCAGCCTCTGGCTTCAATGAGGATAGCATCAAGCCCATATATGTATAGGTTAAAATAATCATGTTGAGAGGTGTAGTACACAGTTTACGCCTGTGCTTTACTAAAATACATACTTACAGTTTATTTGAGGGCTTAAGCACGATTTTAAAGATATGCAGGCCTCTGGAAAGCCATCAGTATGCAGGATGAATTTCACTCTTTCACCAAGGTAAGAATACTTGATTTGCAGATAACATGTAAAGCAGTTTTAGTTATAAGCCACAAGCAAATGCAAAGTATCTGAACATACTGACTGTGGGTTATTTAAACACTAACAAAGGGCAAATAGATAAAAATGCTTTAAATAACTAAAGATGTAGATTAAATAGTTGTCTCACACACACAAAAATCTAACCCCAAATCAACCCCCATAAAGAACTGACATGCTGATTTAAAGTTTCATAATTTCAACAAGAGTAGATGAAATGTGTGAGAATTTACTGAATGCAGACATAGTATTTGAAGATGATGATCACGGTCATTTTGCAGTTCTGTGACCATGCTGGAGTGTGGTGTGGCAGGAGCCTTATCTAGCAGCAGTGGTCCCAAACACTTTGTTCTACAGGAAGTAACTGTAGCCTTTTAAAACTACTGAATCTCTAAAGGTCATGACGTCAAATATCAAACAAAACTAAATCCCTGATTTTAAATATTTTTCCTGTTTAACCATAATCATACATCTGATTTTCTCTAGTCTACGCATTATTAAGCCTATTAGAAAATAGGTTTGTGTTGGTTTAGAAATAAACCCACGGGGAAAAGGAACTCAACTCAAGGGAGATTACAAATCGGTTATAATTTACTAAAAAAAAAAAAAATTACAAAAAATGCAATGATACAGAGAAAAACTGGTTTTCACTCTCAACAAACAGATGTATAAGCCAGCACTCTGGGACAAGAACAGAGCAGTGTTCATTAGCCCCTGGGCTGAGAACCCCGTGGCCCCCCGGGTGGAAAGGAAACCTGTTGGTCTGAGTGATGGTCACAGTCCTGTTGAAGTAATGATCACAGTCTGACTGAGAGTGGCATTCCTGTTGAAATTCTGGTCCTCCCGTGGATCCTAGGAATGGTACCATGAGTCCCAAAACCCCTAGATATATATGTTCAGGTTCAGGTGGGAATGTTCAGTACCGCCCCCAGGGCAGAGAGTTTCAGAATGGGTGGTTTAACTCTGTGAGTCATGGCATATTTTTGGAAACTGTGATGGTCTAGGTCATTGCACCTGCCTATTATGTCAGTCCAGTATGGCCCATTAGCACAGATGACCCCTCAGGCTGGGTGTGAAGGTGCTAATGCTGTTCCAGAGAGGAGTTATCACAGCTGTTATCACAGCTTTTTGAAGACAAAAAAACACCCCTTGCAGGGTTTTTTTAACACCCAGCTTGTAGCCTGAGGTGTCAGGTGTGCCCTGGGCAGCTGCTGCAAATGATCCATTATTAACAGTCCATAAGAAATTACACAGAGGGTGTAGAATACACAGTTTTGGTTATACCCACATGGTGATAAACTGGTCGTGGCCCCTGCAACACTTAACTGTGTTGGGGGCAAAAGTCCACTGAAACATAAAATTTCCTAAATTGTGAACCAAAGTAGGCAGTTAAAAAATACATAAATAAAAAGTACATAATTGTGAAACAGGAAAAATACCAGATATAGTTCCCTTGCCTCAAATTAAGGTGACTAAACTGTGAACACAAATGTCCGGCACCATTTTTTCTAGAAACCAATTAAGCATATGTCTGTTAATGGTCACATCCTTGGGCATTTCCTGCAGATCCACTTAGTACACAGAGCTTTTCCACTTTACCTAAATAGCTTGGTGAAATAAATGGTGATGGAGCCAGTAATACTGCATTAACCAGTAACACGCTGCCAGCCTGGCCTTCTATAGGGTTTGCTGCCAGGGAATTTGAGAATGTATCAGTCATCTAAGAAGCAGAATGAATGCTACAAATCTCTGTCAACAAGAAGAGAGGCTTGGGTGGATAAGGTGAAGAAAAGGGTGTGGAATGATTTGAGTGGTTCCTGGCAAAAACAAATTGCAAAAAATCTCTGAAATATGCTTTAGGAAGGTTCTTACACTGATCAAGGATTTCTACACAAAAGAACAATCTGACCCTTTAATTAAATATTTTTAAAGGTTTTAATGAATATAAATTAGATTAGGTAATCAATACTTATTACTATGTTATATTTTTATCAAATTATATCCAAAAGCAACCTCTTTCATCCACTTTGTAATTTCCAGAGTGGGTTATGATTGACATTGCTCTAAACAAAGGATGCTTGATATATGACTACATTATTGGCATTTTGTCAATGGTAGCAACTTACAACTTGTCTAATAACTGAAAGCTAATGATAATTAGCTCTCACCAAGTCTGGTAGTGTACCCAGTTGCTATCTAGCATTCAGACTGTAAAAGCAACAGCCCTGTTTTGCAGTTTTATAGCAGTTGTAGAAAAGAACCAAAAGATTGTTTGTGTTATTGTTGTTCAGGTCAAGATGAAATTGAATATATCACTCTCCTTTGAACTCCTTGATGACGTGGACTTGAAATTAGCACAAATATAACATAGCTGGGAGTCAACATAGCAACTTCTTGTTTTCATGGCTTAGCTAAGGCAATCTTTTAACTTTACATAAGTCTTTCAGTTAGTCAAAAAAATATTTTTTTTTCAGAATAAATTTATAGTCAGATCTATGTTTTGTCAACCCAGTCAGATTTTATGTATTATGTGGAGAAAATATTTTGTGAGCTCACCCTGTGTTCCTTGATAGAAAGCTGAAACCTAATAGTGTTCTGAATTTAGTGATGAAAGTTGCCTCACTTTCACATTGGAGCATTCATAAACAGTCAAACAATACAGGCCATGTAAGTGAAATTTAACCATCTTAGCAAAGTCTTAACTATGGCTTACAAAAATAATCTCAAATGAGTATATGCATTTAATTTTAATTACTAGGAAAAGAACAGTAGCAGAAGTACTCTATCTTGCTAGATCTGCTTGCAATGTTTACAGAGGTGGTTTCTGTTGTTTTTTTGTTTGTTTCTTCCCCAGGGAGAAGAATTTTGACTAAAAAACACACAAATACCCCGTTGTTTTGCATAGTTGAATACAGACACTGTGACTACAAATCTACTTGCAATTAAAAGAAACAGGTTTCACACAATATATTCAATTATTAATATTCTATATTCTTCACACACTCAGTGAATTGCAATTTAAAAAGTAGAACATTTCCTGATTTCAAATTTATGTTTCCAAGATTCCAGTTTACTTAAAAATATGTCAGTACGTTCAGACAAAAAGCAGTCAACACCCAAACCAGTGCATCCTGCCCAGAAATGGAACAGCCAACATAAAAAAAAATTAAAAAACAAACAAACAAACAAAAAAACCCACAAACAAAAACCCCAAGCAAAAACAACAACTCAACCACAAAAAAAAAAAAACAACAACATAATGTACGTAACACATTTCTGCCATGCAACACAGGAAATGCTTTTTGCTGGTAGAGGTCTCAAAAACATAGAGACAAGAAATTGTGGCTAAAAAAATATTTTTGCAATATCGTTCATTCCTTTCTGCATCCATTTGCTGAATACATATCCTAATATAATTGACAACAGAAAAATCAAACACATGTTTGTCAGAGCAAATGCAATCTGTAAAAGGTAAAGCAAATATTTTTGAACACCAGCTGGAAGATATTCCATTGGGGTAAAATTGAAAGTATGCACACTAAAACATGGCTGGGCAGATGAGAAACTTCTAAGTCTCATGAGAGCACTCAGACCACTCGCTGCCCTGGGAGTTAAGCTATGTTTGGATGCAACCTGGAAGTATTTTGCTTTTATGACATTCTAGAACCAAAATGAAGTTGCTTTCCAAAAACAGGCACAAAGTTAAATATACCCTTCAAAGGAATTTGCTGCAGGACAGTACAAGGGTTACCATAAGATAACCGAAAGATAGCATCAGATTCTGTTTAGCGAAGAATCTAAGTATTGTGATGTTTAAGATCTGTTCAGCTTCAAGAGAACTGAGAACATGGACGTGTCTGCTAGGCAGGATAGAACCTGGAGGTATGAATCCTGGCCACTGCTCTGACCAGCTCGGAGAGAGAACACCTGACTGCTGGCTCACAGAAGACCTCTCCTTCTGAACAAAGTTCAGTCTTGAAACTTTGATTTTGAATACTTTATAACACAGCATAATGTGGATGTACTTCTACACCAAGGGTTCCTTTTCTTGATGAGAAAAGAATAGATGCTTTTTAGTATTCATTCTAGATATTTGTTGTTGGAACTATCTAGTTTTGATTTAAAAGTCATTGTCCTAATTGGTGGTACAATAGCTGACAAAAACTTGTCTTGTTACACACAAATATTGTTTACAAAGGAAAGGATATTGCCAGGAAATGTTTCTTATCCTTGAAGCATTTCATAACTTAAAACAATTCAGACTGGATCTCATATTCCACATTGAATATTGTTTAAATACAATTTTTCTTTCAGGTTTTTGATATCACATTACTTTGCTACATGATTACTATTACATGAAAGCTATTAACACCCTTCATTTACCCCCCCCCCAAAAAAAAATCACAAACTTATCTCATTCTTTCTCCCTGATATTATGTTATTGAAGAGGGAAAAACTTCCCTTTGCCCAGTCACATTTTGTCCCTGGCTGCCTTTGAAGTTTATTCTGAAGGCAAAGAACCTCTGTATAAAATACCCACCAAACAAATAACATCTTCCCCAATATAGTTGAATGTTTAAGTTTGTGTGGTGAAAATTCTTGTATTTGTGAGCATTCAGAATTTTAATCATAATTTCTTTGACATGCAGAAATAAACAGTGTGTGTGAAGTGGCATCCTTTAGAAAACAGAATCCCAAATCAAAAAGATACAAGTCAGGAGAAGGCTCTGTTCTCTGCTAAATTAATTACAATGGAAGCCATCAGAATTTAGCAACACTGATAGGTATATTTTCATGCCTGCCTTCACTCTGGCAATTCTCCCCAAAAGAACTAATGTTGCAGGTGGTTTGAATTCCTTCCCTCCCTTCACCAAAGACACCCCCCAGCCCCCCCACTGGAAAAAAAACAACAAAACTTCACCCCACAGGAAAGTCCTGGTACTTATGTCCAACTACATATTATTACTACATCGGCAGAAGCATCTCACTTCTGACACCCTGCCTCAATGCATTGCACTATATTACATGAGTGTTCCTGCTGAAGCACAAGCTGCAGTTGTTATTGTTTCTATCATCATGCATACACAACTCTGGGATAAGGGTACTGAAGCATGAATGACTATGTCTCAAGTATAGCTGACCAGGGGTCTGAAGGGCAAGGATCAGAAGAGAATTACAGCAAAAGGATTGATAGCAGACAGTAAACAGCTCATGCAATTCTTGGAAGGCCTAAAGAGAAGTAAGTTTTATGGTTAATATACTTAATGTCTGTTTGTACCAAAAAACAGCTCTGAGGATAATTTTCAAGAGGTGGGTTTTTGAGATTGCTTCAAGAAGAATGCTGTCTCTGGTGGTCACCTCTAGCTATAGTCAGCTCAGAGACAGGAATTTTTGCTTACTACAGTGTAATTTCTCTAGTAAGGTTAATCCTGTTCTTTCCAATTATTATGGAAGCCCTATCAGGCATGTGTGACTGTTATAAACAACACCAGTCTATTACCAACGACAGCAACAATTTTCCAAGATGTCAGTAAATCACTGTATCCCAGCTGTGTGCCAGCTCTTTTTGGCACTTACTTGTTGAACTGAATTTCTCATGCAAGAAGTGTTTGTTTGAGGAGACAAGGAGGTGTTCTCAGCTTGAGCTAACAACAGGAGGGAGGGCAGCACTGCCATGAGAACAGATAGGCACAGGGAAAAAGAGTTGAGCGAATCCTTAAAGACAGAGATGAAAGGTTTCTATTTGATTGAGCTGAAAAATTACATTAAAGAGAAAGAAACTCAAAGGGGGAGGATATGTGGCCAGTACAAGAGGCAAGGAACATAAGACATTTCACACCTTCATTGATGATCTGGATGATGGGGAAGGGGGTACCCTCAGCAAGTGTGTTGATAGCACAGACCAATGGCACTTCCAACAGCTGGGAGGAGTGGCTGATACACCTGAAGGTCACATCCAGAGGAACCTTGACAGCCTGACAGGAACCTCATTAAGCTTAGCAAGAAGTGCAAACTTCTGAACCAACATAATACTGGGAGTCACCCAGTTGGAAAGCAGCTTGGCAGAAAGGGACCTAGGAGTCCTGGTGGACACAAGTTGAACACAAACCAGCAAGGAGAATTTTTGGAAGAATCATTTCACGGTCCTTTTTCCCTGCACAAACTTATTTCAAATAAATGAGATACCTGTGAGCACTGCAGACACTATGTGAAACCACCTTAGGCCCTATGAACCTTTGCACTTCTTTCCCTCATCCTGAGCATATTGGGTACCCTCTAAGTACACCCTGGGCATACTTAGATAAGAAGCTCACTTTTATTGATACAGAAGATCCTCCTAAGTGGGCCCAATCCTACCCTTACCAGTTAGTGTGAAATATCTCTCGCGCATTTACTTGTCCTAGACAGCACAGGTCTAACAATTAGGCCAGATCTCAGAGACAATAGTGAATTAAACTATAACCCTTCTGTCTGCCATCTACACATTAATCTGAGGAGAGGAAGAAGTCTTCAGAATGAAAAAGAACTGAGAGACACATTTAAAGAATAGCCCTGATTTACTTCATCTGTTAAACATGGAGCAGAATCACTTAATATGCAGTTATACCCAGATCATCAATGAGACTGGGCACTGTATGGAAAGACAAAAGATAAAACTACTGGGTATCTGTTGTATGACAACATCATCACAAATGGATATATGCAGTAAGATTTCTTCAGAATAGGCCACCAGTAGTAATAATTTCAGCTGTATCAATCTTAATTTCATACATGGACATACAGGGTAGTTGAAATCAGGAGCTGTTTTTGAAATTCTCTTCCATGTTAATAAAACAGCAGACGTTGAATAAGTCTGGCAGTCCCAATGAATCAAAGTTACTGATAAACCACATGTTTCTGTATTGAAATCTTTTCACTCAGCTACCCCAGGAAGAATGGCTGACATACCCAAAGAAGTTTGATGCAAATGGAGTGTTTAACTCACTTATTCCATCTAACACATGCAAAGACTTCATTTCCCTCACTTCATGAACTATTTCAGAACACCACGTTTTTTTATTCCTTTCTATGTGATTTGAATTTACCATTAAAATATTTTCACATCTGACTGCAATAGTTCAGAATTGATGCAACTGAGCATCCGATTTCAGAACTTGCTTTCCTTGCTTGAAATGGATTTGAATCTTGATTCCTTCCATTTTTCCCATGAGAAAGCTCATGAAGTGTGTAGCCTGACAGGAGCTGTTGTTGGTGAGAAGTTTTTGAAAAACAAGCAGAGGCTCTTAGAATGATAATCAGTCTTTGTTTTTTCTTGTTACCTTACTGTTTTCAGGGGCCTCATAAGAGGACCAAAGTGGCTGCATTCCTGCTTAACTAATCTGGGAAGGTGGTAACAACCAGCAAAGCGAAAAGACAATTCTGTTGAGTAAAGGCCTCTTTCAATACAAAAATGCTAGTTCCCTGGTAGGACAGACATGCCACCTTGTTAGTGACACTAACAAGCTACTTGATGAGGAATTTCTGGCTTTATAAACTTTAAGTGAAGCTTTGGCACAAATAAAATTAAAAAATGGCTAAGAAGCTCTTTATCATCTACTTATTTTTTCCAGGATTCCTATCCAACAACT
Source organism: Lophotriccus pileatus (assembly GCA_035583135.1). NCBI lineage: Eukaryota > Metazoa > Chordata > Aves > Passeriformes > Tyrannidae > Lophotriccus > Lophotriccus pileatus. Next base: position 36,830,535 of record JAWWES010000168.1, on the reverse strand, counting down.
CCTTAAGCCAGGAGTGATAACCTGGGCATTAGGATTGTGCAGTGGTAACTGGAAGAGTCAGTCATTAAGTCATGATAAACAACAGCAGCAGTTTGTGATGACAGCTGGGTATTTCCTCCATTACTTGAACGCAACAAAAGACTATCTTTCTATTGTTCTCATTCAAGCAGTCTGGAGAGAGATGTAAAGCTATTGGCATAGCATATACATTTCCTGTATATGCAAGCATTGATATCCTGAGCATGGTTTTAGACTAGGATTGGTTTTTTCCTCCCCCTTTTTTTTTTTTTTTTAACTGCTGACTCAGCTGTTCTCTAGCTCTGGTTTGGTCTGCTAGTATTCCTGTGCAAAGGAAGTAGGAACTCCTTGGGAATGACATGTGTGTACAGCTGCATGCCCCACAAGTTCAAGCCACACTTTACAATCCATTCTTCTCAGTTCTGATCTCTCACACTACACTCTGCCAAGAGGAATAGGGAAACAGGCACTGAAGATTATCACCTTAGCTGCATTTCAGGAAGGCACGAGGAAAATATGTGTTCATATCATACAACTATTAATGTGTGCCCTTTTGGGATAGCTGTCCCACAAATCTTGCCTCACTTTCAAAACTATCTCTGTTTGCAGGCACCAGTTTCATTCTCTAGCTTTGGTAAGAGGCACAGCTTGAAAAGCAGAAGAGGTAGAAAAGTGGCTCAGTTCTGCAATCAAAGACAGGGGTGGCAGAGCAATATGTAGGGTGTTTCTTTACATGGGGCTCTACTTTCTTTTTATTTGTGGATTGAGGATGCTGCTTTCTTCAAATTATTTTTATTCTGGATCAAGGAACAAAGAGTCAAAGCAGTAAGATGAGCTCTGATCCAGATCTATTTCATTCCCCTCCTGTAAGGAAAAAGTGATCAGGTCCACTTCTACCCAGAATGGTCTGCAAAAAAACTGTATTCTGTACAGAGGTAGCTGGGCTTTTGGCTGGAACATCAGGAGGGCAGGAAGAACTAACCTTTTATTTTACCTCTCTTCTCTTTTCCCACACTCATTTTTTCCCCACCAAAAAACTTTAGAAGACTGAGAATATAATCATGTCCTTGCAAAAGGAAGAGATAAAGAATTAGCCTCCTAAGTCAAATACAATTTTAGCAGGCAACCAGGAACTGGATAAAACACTGTCCCAGGATGCTGGTCTAAAGAACAGCTTAAGATGTCAGAACATCCATTACAAAAATGCTGCCAAAATTTTATTTTCATAATAATCTATAAGTGCAGATATAAAAAATGAGGGAATTACATGGCATGGGGCATTCCACCACCATTGTATCTGATCCTGGTAACAAGCTACAAATGGGATGAAATCACAGATTTGTGTATTTATTGGGAAAAAAACCAAACTTGTTGTGGGTAAAATTCTTGTGTTTCTGGAAATACTAGATCTGATGCATATGTTGTTCAGAGGCACTGCAAATTCTCTTCAGGAAGTTCACAGATAAAAACAGTTTCCTCAGAGAAATCACGATAAATCTTTGCTTCTCATGCACATCTTAGATTCTGTCCTAAATGAATGAGGGAATAAGGGCAATTAGAAGAAGAATAAAGCCTCAATTAGCATACAAATATCTTGGTAATCAGGCTATAATAGCAAAGGAAATGCAGAAAAAATGCATGACAGTTTAATGGGAAATTCTTAAAATATTATATTTTGTAAAGTTTATCTAAGTGTGCATGTGACATTTTAATTAGGTTTTGCTAACATACAATATTTTCAAGATTTGCATGGGTATAGTAGAGAAGCTTTATATTAATGAATTGTGACCAGGCTTTTGCTTTTTTGTTCACAGAACAAGTCATAGTTTCTGCATGTACTAAAATGCACACTAATATTTAATATTTTTCTTACCATTTCTTTTATTTATTTCTAATTTAAATCTATGCAATTTTGTTTTTATTTGCAAATATAAAGGAAAGAGATAATGACACAAAGAGGAAGGACAATCCTTTGAAATATGAGCTTAACCATAGGGGCTAAAATTTCTTAACTTTTTTCTGTTAAGAATAGCTCAGTACATGCTATTTATTATGAATCACGTACCTTATAAAATTACTCTGTAGACACCAATTACTTACACAGTACATAATGCATTTTCCTCTTAGGTAAAACTAAGTCTCAGCAATGAAACCACCGTGCCCAACAATTTGCACAAAAAGAATGGAAAGAGGATACATAAATTAGTGAAAAAATGAAAGCCTTATGCTCTGATTTCAGCCAAAACTTAAATCTTAACAGGAGTGAGTTTGGTGGTCTCAGAACTGAAATCACCATACCCAACAATTTGTGCAAGAGTAAAAGAAAAGAGCATACATAAATTGGTGGAACAAACAAAAGCCCTTTCCTGCTACACTCTGATTTCAACCAGCTCTTAAACCCTTGAGGAAATGAGTTTGGTGATTTCAACTGAATTTCACAGTTAGCAACAGAAAACTAGTTTCAATTATTAGCTACAATTTCATTTGATTAAAAGCCCCTAATCTGGAGATGTTCAGGACTCTGCTAGCTTGTAAATTAAGTTAACATTTTCCTTCACCTCAAGACAGGAGGATCGCTCAGAGCTAGGATTCAATGCACCACGTGTTTTACAAAGATAAACAAGTGCATTATGTTACTGTAATACTTTAACCTTCATGAGCCATGAAGTATTTCTCTCAAAATATTTAAATACTGTCCTCTGATTGTTATTAGGTATCTGCCATACTTCAGGTGAGTATGGAAAGCAGGAACGACTCTTGTTTTTATCAGAGGTCTCTCTCAGTGTACCAGAACCTGGACCCACAGTACCCTGCTCTCCCCCACCACATGCATACGCTCAGAAGGGGAGACAAGCTAGGTACTGACACCTTTACACAAATCTAGTGAATCTTCTCCCCCAGCCTCATATGCAGTTGAGTAGAGGATATTTTTAAATGCAGTTGATAAGACAGAAATAAGTTTCACAGGAGTAGAGAATACATGAGATTTCCATCAACATCTTGTACCCCATTTTTTTTTTTAAAGTGATACAGTAGAAAATTTTCTTTTTGTATAAAAGCTACAGTATTTGAAACTGATTTTCTCATTCATATAGTTTACAGAAAAATGCCAGTAAAGCCCAGGTTTTATTCTTTAAGTTAGACACAAGAAAAAGCTGTTGTATGGAAGAGAGCTGTGAACAGAGAAAAGATGCCTCTTTGGTCATTATGCTCTAATAACTTAAGAAGCGTCGCTGAGGATTGGTGCTGTGTGCTCTGCAATGGAATGGAGCAGTTAGATCTGTTATCATTCTTCTATTTTAATAAAAAATACAAAAGGAGTGAAAGAGGCCATGAGAAATCAACAGAGAATAAAAGCATTTGGCAAAATGCAGGACCCATTTCCAGTGGCAGCCTTCTGGTTATTAATGCTTCCAGTGTCCATGAGTAATTTTGGCCCCTGGCCTTGTCTAGTGCAACTGACTGATGGAATACTCACATCACAGCACTTCGCTACCAAAAAAAATGGAGAGAAGGAAAACAACTACAGAAAATACAATACTTCCCAGGCAACTTGCAAATCTTTGTGAAATCACACAATCCAGGATTGTATCATTTGTAGAATAATGCCAAAGAATTTGGAGAGCATTAACCTGCATAAACTTGGCCTACCAATAAACTGCAGCTGCTTTTACAGTAGAGGCATTTACAATATTAATTTCTATTCATTTCAATACTCTGTACTACACCACTATTCTGACTTTTTTCTCTTTGTGTGTGTTATTCATCTGGACAAGATCTCTTTTCACCGGGAATAACAGAAAGTATGGGATTTATTGCTATAATGAAGTTCTTTCAAATCTCTGTTTTCTCTCTCTAAAGGACAGGAGGATAGGCGTTCATCTCATCAGGCAGCTTATTAGGATTAGCACTGAGTAAGACACCACAGAATGTCAAGCCTATCAGTTACTAAACATGCATCATACAAACTTTGTCTTTGCGAGAACCTCTGCTCTGCATTTGTCATCCACCTGAATAATTAACAAGTACATGCTGCCTGCCAGCAGCTTTGGGAATTAATTTTCCCAGATTAAATGCAGATCACGTCTGCAAAAAACTCAGACCACACACATGCTGCACTACTACCTTTCAAACACTAAAAGCAAGGAAACAAATTTTATTATGGTCTCGACTAAGTCTGACATAAAAATTATTTATTATAAGTATGACTTTATAATCATTATGAAGTGGTCAGAGAGCTTTAACACCCAACTGATGCAACAAACCAACACAGAGCTCTCTTCAGTTGGCATGAGGAGAAGCTATTTAAATAATTCTTCCTTTGAACACTCCAGAGTTGCTTCACTGTTTAATGCTATTCTATTCCCAAAATATTGAGGCAGTCATAGGGAAAATCTAATGTCTATAAACACTGGGGGTTTTTTGAAGTTCAAGTATTTACTCTAGGCTCCTTAAAAATTGATATAGAAAATGATAACTGCAGCATGCAATAGTGTGTATATTGATGCCAGGAACTAAAACCAACTTAAATATCTCATTGCCTTATATTTTCTTTGAGCTAAGATAACACTTGCCCCAACGTCAGAGGCCTGTTAAAGTCTGAGTTCTATTTGCAATTAAAAATATGACTGCTTATTGAAAAAGATTATGAAAAACGTTCTTTTGTTTTATGCTTAATGAAAATTGCTATTTTATATGATATAGGTATATTTATATACCTAGTCCTAGGGAACTATATTCTCTAAGAAAGAATCTGAGTGGATAAAGGATTGAGACTTACAGCTTCCAACACAGCCTTTCTGAATGTCCATTTTGTAATGCACTGACTGTTAAGAAGCGATACGAGGTAGTTTGGAGACACAGACCATTTCCCATGAGCCTCCACTGGGTTCAGTACCTACTAAGAATAACATTCCCAAAGATGTTAAAGATGCCCACAAAAAAATCTGCAATCATTCTTCTCAAACAAAAAGGACAGGAAATAAACCAAACACACACACGAGCTTAATGCCCTAAATTTCTTAGGATGTGAGTGTAACAGGACAGCCTATATGAAGGGGAAAACTCCACCAATAGCAAAAGCATGTCATACCTACCTCTACCTCACTACAGGAGTTATGCCTCAGTAACTAATACAAAGTCTACATCCTGTCAGATTCTGCAAGCTTTCTATGTACAGTACTCATAGCAAAAAAACTGGACTCATGGGTATATATAATGTGCAAGACTAGGACCTTCATCTTAAAGAGAAGCTACACTTTAGTAAGGCAAACAAGGTGTCTTGAGGTGCAGCATTTCTACAGAGTAGTGACAACTCAAGACCTCTCAGACGCATTAATCTGATCTCCTAATTGCCTTTCCTATTAGTTAAGCTTCTAGAGACTCAATACCCCTGCATAACCTATCCAGATGTAGATATTACTGCAACATCCTTTAGGTTAAGTGTATTGCAATATTTTTACTACCTTCTTAAAAACTGGGATTGGAGGGAATTTAACAGGAGGGAAATTAACTGCACAATTATATTCATAATACATACAGCAGTAATAGATGACCACAGAATATGTTATTCCAGTAACTACTAAAGGCAGTGACTAAAGATGGCTCTTCTATTTGCATTTAGTCTGAGCTTTGTACTGCTTCCATAGAAACTAATGCAAGAGCTCCATCTGAAAGTTCTGAATTCAGAAAAACCTATGTACATATATATATTCCTTAAAAAACAAATAAACAAAATAATTAAAAAGGAAGACAATTAAGAAAAAAAACCCCAACATCTGAATGATACTAGTTATGTTTTCTCCAGTTTTAAGAGGTTGAATGAGGTATTCTAATAAACTAATGTCCACTTTTTTTATAAAATAATGTTTTATTTTGAATCTGAATCTCCAAAAATCTTTTTACACTCTTAAATTTACTATCAACAGATAAAGTGATTATCACTCCTGTGACCTACACTAAAAATCACCAACATAATGTGAATGAATTACCAGTTAATCATCAGAGTAAACAAAAATCTATCAAAAATTTGTATTGAAATGCAGTACTTATTACATTGCTAAACATTACTGTAATCATCTACACAAAAATCATTATCTTTTTTGTTCTTCATTAACCCTAAAAATAAATAGTTTGTATTATATTAACATAGTGCATTTATACTTCTTTTCATTTTTGAAAAAAGTAACAATTTTTTGATCTCCAATATTACAGCATAAACTTCATCCAGGGAAATGATTGAATGCAAAGACAGAATGCTGAGGTTTTTAAATTCGTGTTCTCCATGTTTAATATTTTTCTACTGTTATTGAAATTTAAATTGAAAAGGCTTGGTATTGTCCACAGCAGAGACCTAGTTCTAACCACAGTATGCCTATCACTAGCAAACTAAAATTGAGGCCCTGCCCTTGGCCCTGGGGCTTAATCTCTGGGTAATGCTGGAAATGTTGTTCCATGCATGGATTAGCAAATTAAAAGAAGTTACAAACCTCTGCTGTGACTTGTCTAACTCCTGCAGTCCCTAGATCATCATCCACAGTTACAGCACTAGGTTTATGTGTTTAGAAAAGACATGGTAGGAAAAAGCAAATTGACAGAAAGATTTCTGTACAATACAAATGGGAACCATCCATACCAAAAAACAGAGCCACGGTGGTAAACACACATAAGCATTTAATTTAGAATTAATAGATAATACTGAAAACTATCAGAGAGTTCCTTTTCTCAAATATAACTGGCTTTATTTCATAAAAAAAAAAAACAAAAAAAAACCACCAAAACCAAAACAAAACCAACAAAACAAAAAACCAACCAACCAACCAAACAAACAACAAAGAAAAAAACCCACCTCTGACTATTTACCAGGCTAGATATATGACACTATTCAGAAATTTAGCTAGTAAGGATTGTTATAAAACAAATTAATCTATTTTTTCCCCATTAGTGTTGAAAAGTTAATATTCAATTCAAGCCTCCTGCAATTTTGTTTACAGCACAATGTTTTAACAGAACATTCAAATTGCTTAGCATCTTATATTGCACAATACACAAGCTTTGTGGATGCCTTTATTAGAACTGTGATACTTATTGATCCCAAAATAGATGTAGCTATAATAACTATTACTATTATTTGCCTATTATAGGCAAGCATTCTTTCAGAACAGTAACATATACTCCATTTAGAACTTTTTATTTTGTTAACTATTCTCAAGGAAAAAAGTCCTCCAGCAACTTTCTAAACAATGTTCCCTGCCAAAAAAATCAAGCATTACTATCTTAAAAAGTAGAGAAAAGTCAAATAACTGAATATTCGTACATTCTCACTGAATATTTGAGGAACTGAGGGTATTCAGGCAGCCTAATGTTACACATCCGATTTGTTAGGAGGATGCATACATAATATGATACATTATATAGGCTCTTGGGATACCAGCTATAAACCCTTTATATTTGTATGTTTTAAAAAAATTCACTAATTAACTAATTCACTGTCCAGCTTATCAGAGAAGGAACTACTGTATTTTAAGGAGAAATAAAGACTTGCTTAAAATTTATGAGAAACATAACACATGCTTCTCTCTCTGTTCTTAAGTAATCTCACCCAAGCACCAGTTGCACTAGCACCCAGATGGAATTTGAGGAACTTGAATGAAACTGAAACACCACCATCTTGCCATAATCCTGCACATCAAAAATTGCAGGAAGCACAGTGGATTTCAGTACCCAGCCACTTTGTTCCAATGACTCTTCTGGAATGAAATATCATCTATGACTGATGATACCTGCAAATGTGAGTGTGACTGGAGGTATCCATTACCTGATAGAAATATGGTCTTTCTCCCTAGTGGTGTGGCCCCTTGGCCAATGTGTTAAAGACACCAATTAGTTTTTGGTTGGGGGTGCAGTAGTAATGGGGGCCAGTAACACAACAGGTTGGATGTTCAGAAGACTCTAAGGACAGAAGGAAGACACCTTCCATTTCCTGAACAAAAAAAAAAAGCAGAGAGCACCTGCATTTACCCAACTACGTGAGCTTCATTAGCTAACCAGGACTAGGCCTTAAGACTATGTTCCAGACAGACACAGAAGCCACTATAAATAGGAGCTGTAAGAAGAGAGCAATTCTCTGGGGTTGGAAAACAGTAAGTTTTGCCATTTTTGACAACAATTAAATTTTGAGCACTGAATTTATGCAGTAATTAAAATTAAGAATCTTTCACTGCCTCTGACAATAACAACGTATTACTCTTGTTTTCAAGGATCAGTAAAACAACTGGAGACTGGTGGCAAAATTACAGGCAGAAAATTCAAGGGATTCGACCATTTAGCTGGACAGTCAACTAGGAAAATGAAAACAGAATTATAGCACAAGGTCTGGAGAGGCTAAAAAATGTAAAAGTTTCTCTGGCGGTTTTGTATGCATATTTTGTTGAGACCTTCTACTTACAAATAAGGAGCACGCAGCATTTCTCTGAACTACCTTGTAAGCAATGATAGAGGAACCAAAACATAGCTAAACAGGTCTGGAAGTGAATTTACAAGCCAGTGAGTGCAAATGGTTTCTATATTTTTTTACACAATTATGCTTCCCGTCTGATCTACACAAACCACTTGAGGTGCAGAAGGAAATTCAGTGCCCACTCCAGACACTGATTTTTCTGTACAGAGTTTCAGCAAGGGTCCCCGTCTGCAAGAACTGTGATGCTGATTCTGCAATACTATTGTCTTTCTCATAGGAAGTTGCCTGGTACCACCAACTCATTTCACACAGGCCATCCAGGAGGCATCAGATGATAATGGGTTTTAGTTTCCACCCACCTGGGCTGCATTCAAACTAGTGACCTAAGGTGAAGGTCTCCACATCCCATTACCAAACCCTCAAGCCATTTAGTATCCTCATGTAGTAAGCTTTTCCCACAGTATAAAGTCAAGAGACAGTAAAAAGCTGTCTATATTTGAAATCTATTCTCAAATACATGGTCAGTCAAAGCTTTTTGATGCAAGTACAATATTTCAGGTATTAAATTGGCTGAATATTTTTCAGTCAATACTAAAAGTTCTGTGCAAGGAGAAAATAGACAAAAATCAAAATGCAATATTTTGCCATAAATCTGAAATTATTTTTTTATATGACCCAAAAGTTAACTAGTGGTATTAACAGATACTGAGCCTCTTCACAGTCCTGTTAGAAAAATAAAACATCAGCAGGAATTTGAAAATGTTAGAAGTACTTCAAACAACATCAGCAGTATTATCGAGGTATTAAAGTATATCTATTTTTAATAAATTAAAGACTGAGCTACATGTAAATTATATGTTTAGCATTTAATACTACATTCACATATAGTGTATTTTCTATTTGCTAATGCTAGGCTTTTTAATACACAGTTTAAAATATTAGGAACTGTAAATTATCTTGTGTTAAATATGCCAAGTACTTCAGAAGTGTTAATTAATGTATTATTAAAGCAGTTTTTAGGAGGAGTGAGAAGATATTTTAAGCAGTATGAGTTTTGACTAGAGTAAATGCACATATATTTGCAATTAGTTTAAAAATTTATTAAAAATGATCTTGTGTTAAATAATATAAAAGGGTTTTTTGGGGGTGAGGTTTTATGTTTTCTGGGTTTGTTCAGTTTTCTTTAAATAAACATATCAAATCCTATGCTAGGTTAAAAATACTTTCTCTGTAACACTCAGCCTTGAATTAATCAGATAAAGATGAAAGTGAAGAATTTTGCCACCAGTGTTTCTTACTTAACTCACTCAGTTATGCCTTTCAGCTTGGTATATTTTATATGAAGGATATCTTGTTAAAACAACTGTTGAAGGCAAGTCATGTCATATCAACCACACACCATACCCTATGGGAGCTCAAATATTCCAAAATCTATGTTAATATAATCTTGCCACACAATTCAACTAAGGAAATACAGCAGGTTTTCAGAGCCATGCAAAAGTTCATATAAGTACCATAACATTATCTGTATGTCTTCCAGAAATGAGGTAAAGCCATAGCAAGGTTTATACTGAATCAATTTAGAAAAGTAAATATTGGTAACAAGCACTATAATATAGCCTAGTAGATTATTCTAATCCCTATTTATCAACTAACAAATAGACTGTAATTCTGAATGCAGTTTCCAACAATATATCTATAGGACAGCAATATTCTCTGGCTCCAGAGACCAATGCAACCTCTCAACAAGAGTTTGCAGCTTTCTAATACAAGATTTACTATGCATTATGCCATGTGCTTCCACCATCCTTTTTCAAAGTGGTTTTAAAAAAGTATGTAGTATCTTGCCTATCTAAATCTTTTGAGTGTGTTTTGCTCTGGTCACAAAGACTAAATACAATTGTTATGACAACCAGAATATCTTATGGAGTACTTCCTACAGAGACAGAGTAGTGCCTGCTGTAGGATTTTAAACATTAGAAACAAAGAATTTTACAGTCATCTGGCTTTCACTGGAAATGAAAACAAAACAGGGGATTCAACTGAGCTACTGAAGTATATAGGTTCTTTGCTACTCCCAGAACAGACTGAAAACTTCCATGTTATTGACAGCAGAAAAGTGGAGTCAGAAATGATTGTAGGGATGCTTAAAAATTTTAGTAAGCTAGTCAATTAGGAGTCCTTGCCAAGAAAGTCTTATTTTGTTTATTATTTGGGCTAGACCCCAAAACAATGTTTTGGTTTTGGTTTGGTTTGGTTTGTTTTTTTTTAAATTAGGAATAAAGCTAAATTAAAAAAGAAAAAAAGGAAACTTGGCAAAGGCAATTCTCCTGTTTAACCAGGCCACTCAGCAGGCTGACATTCAGCTTTTAGACTGTATTTTTCAAAATATTTTCTCTTTACTGACAGAAGCTGCTATAAAATATTCGTCTCAGCATCCAGCTGGTGATTGACGGTGGGGCCAGAGAGACTGTGGTAGGCTTAAGCAAGGAAAAAGAGCCCTAGCTGTGCCACAGTGGTGAAGTAGTACAAGGTTTACACACAATAATAAGGAGAGATAAAAGCATGTCCATGACACGTTTCTGAGAAAAAAGAATGAAAGAACACTAACAACAGGCATGACATTAAAATGAAAGTCTAGAAACACAGCATAAATAAAAACAGAAAAAGATTCCATCATGCTTTCCTAAAATGTTTGAACGGAAAAGAAGCAAATCCACCTTCTAGACCTGAAAACTCTCTCTGTGTTCCAGTATACTGGACTATGTGGGATCCAAATTCTGAAGTCACAAAAAACTGTTTTCCCTGTCTTTGTGTTTCTGATATTCTAAATTTTAATCAATCAAATATTCTGCTTTTAAAGATCATTAATTGATTTTAGCCCCCAACCGGACAATGGAGTTTTGCCAAAATCCTTATATATATAATAAAAATAAACAGCCACAACCATTCAGCAGCTAACATAGGTAAACTTACCATTTAAGGCTGACTAGTAACTGCAAGTGGTAGTCTTGAGTCAGATTTTTGCCATTCAAATACCTACATTTTTGTCTGTCCAGCGAAGGGATAAAACTGCACTGCACAATGAGGAAACTTTTTTTCATTCAAAAGAACTCCAGAAAAACCCACAGCAAAAATCCCCAAAGCCCAGAGAATCCACAAAACAGTGTTTTAATTGTTATTATGGAAGGGGAACTGAAGCCTTTTAACCAAGTGTTCATCTGCTGTGTTCTGATTGGCACTGCAACTGAGAATGCATTTAGCTACTTGCACTGAGCGGTTAAGTCGCTCCATACGTGATTTCTGAATGGATATGGAACTCGGAGGGCTAGTTTTGTTTTCCAGAAATGTTACAACTTCAGTCAGCAAATCTTCAGTGTATCTGACCAACCTGTAAAACCTAAATAGTAAGCTGCCACACAACAGATCTTCTATCTAATGCATAACACTGTAGCAACTGTGGAAGACTCCTTTCCATTCACCTAGCTACGGTGTTTGAGTTTCACTACGTCCAGAAGCTTTTAAACCTCCTCTAGTCTGTGGAAACTGTATCATCTTTCATGATTTTGCTGGCACAATGACCAGGCATGGACTTTCCTGGTTCCCTTTCCACAACAGACTACTATATTTCTGCAAGACAATGCCAGACTTTTTGTCCAGCTGTCAGGAGCAGAAGCAAAGAGCATGAAGCCCTGTGGTTTTGACCTCACCCCTTTCAGTACACAAAGAAGTTGAATCAAAAGATATAGAGATTTTTCCTTGTGTTCCAAAGTATCCTTTAACTTTTGCTAGCACATAAGGCTGTGGACAGTACAGTTCTCCAGTTTCCCCATCACCCATGAGAGTGGCTTGAGCTTCAAGCAGTGCCCTCTGAGGACTGCAGGACTCTCCACATCTGCCTCTGTCCCCTCAACACTGCAGCAGTCACCCTCTGCTTGTGCTATTCTTTTCAGCCACATTTCTTCTCCCTCTACTGACTTTCAGCTAACCAGGACCCTGCTCCTGCACCTTGTATGAGTTTCATTTGTCTCAGTAAGAATGTTACCCATTCATTCCTCTAAGTCCAAGCCAGTGCCTCTGCCTCTACAGTTTTAAAGAGTTTTAAAGACTCAGAGTTAACAGGTGCCCTTTTTTCTACTGTTCTAAGCACTCTTCCTATAGGCATGCTATGAATCAAATGGGAATGATTTTTGTCGTATATATTTGTGTGCCCATGAATATATATGCATGTGCACAACAGTGTGATAACCAAACATGTATGTCTACAGAAGGAATTTGCTACTTAGAGCAAGCTACAGGCTCTTATCGTGATCCATCCCCTCACATGAACCACATATCCAGAGGTTAATTATCCTACATACCTAATTATTTACACTGAATTTTTGAATTACAGTGAACTGCCTTCAATCACAAATATTTTTGATCCATGTGCTATAGATATTTTATATAATCTTATTCTAAATGCATTATGACAAATAGCTATGAAAAGAGAGAGTTTGCAGAAGAGGTAAAATGCTACTGTTCCAATTCAATAGGATTTTATGCACTTTGTAACTATGCAAGGCACAAGGCAAATGAGAGGCCAGCGTTATGGCAACTGAAATAGTATTTTCTATTGCCTTTAACTATCTAATAAAGATCTATGTATCTCAAGGAAGGTAGATCTTATTTCATTTGCATTAAATCCAACGTTCCTCTGACAGTTTTTCCTCTGGAAAAAGAATTTCTGGAAAAGCCAGCCAATTACTCTGGTAGTAACTAAAAAGTAGAAGTGTGATTAGCGCTTTGGAAGAAAACAACTTCTGTCAAACCACTTCTCGTTTTCAAGAAATGCTACTAAGACAAAAAGGAGATCATTGGGTTTTAAGGACACAGAAGACTTTAAATGAAGAAAAAAAAAGAAAAAAGAAAATTATTCAAGGTATTCAGACTTTTGTCTTAATAGTTCTTGGAAGATGGTGGGGACATGGTCAAAGGAGTTAATAAAAGGTCAGAGAAAAAACAGGCACTGTACATGTACAAAAATTGATATCACATAGCAGAATATGTTTTGAGAAAACTGTGCCATACATATACACATATACAATCAAGGGGTTTTTTCATCTGATTAGAACAAGGATAAAAAAGCAGAATGATTTTCACGTTCTAAATCTGCTTTCAGATACACTGTTGAAAAAGCCACATGCCAAAAAGAGGGTATGATAGCTCATTCTACTGAAATATTTGTTTTCACCAGAGTGGCAAATTATAGCTCTGACCTAAATTTTCATATGTTTTTTGAGAGGATTGTTCACTACCATATAAGCAATTGTAACACCAGTATTTATGTTTTAACTAGTATTTTTTGAGTCCCTTGCATCTGAGACCATAATCAAATTATGCAGTAGAGTTCCCCAATTACCTCCCTGCTTTGTTATATTTACCTGTTTTTCCCTGTCAGACCCCAGTATGTGAAATGCATACTGGGGTCTTCCAAACCCTCAAGCCAGGGGAAACATCACTGGAAGTGATGGGCACATTAAAACCAGTATCAGGCACCGGTCTGCCTACCCAAGCACTCCTGAAAGCTCTACAGAGTGCTGCCATCCCTGCCACAACAAAGAATGTACCCATCTTGCTAGATCTGGAGGTTAAGAAACAATGGGTACAAGCAGCGACAGAGGAAGCTATAGGGATAGCAATGAATAAATAGGAATATAGGTTAGTGGTGGGGAGAATTTCAGTATCAAAACATAAACACAAAATGGGGGAGGAAATTGTTAAAGCTGGTTTATAGTTACTACTGCATTTGGCCTAAAATAAAATAATGTTCTGTTCTTAATGTCATCTTGCTGCCTTCATGCAATATGGAACACCTGTATCAACTCAAACTACGTTTTTCTTTCTAATGCAGATGTAAAATTTTACTTAAACATAACAATAAAGGGCTGATATTGGCATACATTTGATTTGGTCATCCAAAGTGAATTTAGTTATTTGTCAATCAAAAATATCTACACATAAGAGTCATCAAAGCAAGTCAGAGTGCAAAGTTACAAATACGGTATTCCGGGTACAAATAGGAGAGGTATGATGACCATCAGTAAGTACCTAATTTTTTCCTTTGAGATTTACAAACTAGTCTTAGATAAGCACATGGAAAAAAATTAAAACAATATACAAGTGTTAATCTAGAAGAAGTTACATACCAAAAGGAATTTTAATTTATTTTACCAAATCACCAATATCTTCTCAAATCTGTATCTGTAAACATGTAAGTCTTACCTTTACAGAAAGTTGTACTTGCCTTTAGAGCAAGTGCACTTGGAATACACAGAGCAGCAACTCTTAAAGCAGAGGAACCCTTGTAAAGCTCTACTTCCCCTCTGCAGAGCCTGACATTGTAGCATTTCCTGCTACACTCCAGTTTATTGCTAACACCCTAACAGCACACAGATAGTGTGCCCATAGGGAGCCAGGAGACCACACTCATCAGGACTGTGGTGTTTTCCAGTAAAAAGGAAAACAACAAAACTCCCACTTGCAACCATGAACATATTGCTGCTGTGCTAAGTCCCTGTATTTAGATGTTTGCAAGAGCTGTATGGCCAGTGTTAACTACCCTTCAAAAACTACTCCGCTCAGGAGGCTCTACAAGCCTGGAAGCTCAGAGGTCTCCACCTCCTTAAATTTTCCTGAGGAAAAGGGGACTTTTTTTAATAAAAGCCAATGCATTGAAGAGTCAGCCAACTCCCATATAAAAAAATATCTAAATGTCTGCACAATATGGTATTTGATCACCTTTCTTATGAATTTGATCACCTTTCTTATGAATTCTTAAGATGAGTCTAAGAGCAAAGTCCCCATTTAAATTAAGGTTTCAACTAAAAATAGATAGTATCTGATGTAAACTAGGGGGAAGGATGAATAGTTAATTGCTTGGATTAGTTTTGTTCTCGTGAAGTAGGCATTGCTGCACCGATGCATCAAAGTATCTAAGCAAGAGAAACTGAAAAATTTGGAGTGTACAAAAGTCAGAAAAGGTAATTTTCTAGATTTTGGAATATATTTAATCCCATTTAGTGACAATGTCAATAACCAGATTTCAGTTTAACTTTCACAGTACAACTTAGACCTGGAGCAGTTGATTGGCTCTTCTTTTGACATCTCACAAAAGGTTTGTTTATAACTACAAACGTATATTTAGTGAGGAGGTAAGGTAAAAATAAGCCAACACCAACAATGAAAGAACCCTATCTAATGAAGTTGCCCTAATCTGTTTAGTAAACTTAACAGCATTTGCCTGTTACACACTACCATGACCCCATAAGATACAAATCTACCAGCTGTGAACTTCATAGCCATTCAGTAGTACTCTTTTATGGATGATTATCTGATTCCATGCCTTTTCTAGCAATTTTAATGCTACAGTCACCACTGATGCTGATGCATGGTCTGGATACATGCCTTATGCTCCCCAGAGTGATATGAATCAGAACTGCCTTTCTCAGTCACACTGGGTCCAACATGTAACAACCATCACCAGTAATCAAGCAGCAGTGCAGCAATTCTAAAAGCATGCTGCTACCCCTGGAAGCAAGAAGACCTCCTGCTATGACAACTATAAAATTTTCTCTTAGAAATAATTCCTAGGTGTTGCCCAAAGCACGCAGCAAGTCATCGAGCCTGATTAGATTATGATCACCAGGCCTTTCACTGCAATTTTGGTTGAGAGATTTTTGAAGGGTGAAAAAGCTCAGAATACTTTTGGAAAGTTTTTGTTTACATCACTTGATTTCAAGGCAAAGATGCTCAACCATGTGGGATTTAGCTCTGTGACAATCAGGCAAATTACAACATCAGCAGGATTCTTTAGAGACCAAAAGTGAAAAAAGTAAAATACATCAAACATGTGAACCAACACAGAACATTAGGTTTTTCACCCTTAATTCAAGTCTACAACAAGAATGAAATGACAAAAAACTTAATTATATTATGAAAAATAGGATTGATTTTTAAATGCAGTACAGCTCTTGAGTCTCTTTATCCCAGTGATTATTCACTACAGAGTCGTGGATCAACTAACGTCCCTTCCAATTTTACAATAGGAGTCTTATTTTGTTGACCTTTGAAATCAAGAAAAGTGAATTACTAAAATCAGATGAGGTCTGCATTAGGAGAATTTTGCCAATAAAGTAATCTTGGTACACCACTGTGACAAAGTACTAAGCATTTAATCGGCTATATCAGCAAAGGTCCATGTTGGACTCCTACAGGAAAATCATCACTTATTTGCAAAACAAGCAATACCAGTAAAAGAATAGTTTTACAAGTAAAATAGTATATACTATAGAGGTTTCTGCTGATGCAGAAAGTGGGATACTACAAAAGTTGGTCCAAGTGAGATTCTACACCACTTAAATAGCTTCAATTGACAAAGCTATACCAAAATATACTATAGACTTGGCTTGTATTCTGCTCTTAATCTTAGCTCAGTATTCCCCTCTAAATATTTTGATAATTTTCTATCCCTACTGAATAACAAAACTCATTCAATTAAATTTGCCAAATTAGCAAAATATTAATGCCCTTTTTAGTACAATGTCCAACTCAAAATGTAGAGCATGGCAGCACCCTTGAGACAAAGAAAATACTGCTAGACAAAGAAAATACTGCTAGACAAAGCAATAGTAAATACTATGCCAAAGCAACTTCTAATCAATACATTGATCGGTATCGGTCACTGACTACACAGGTGACAGACTGTCTAGTGTACAGCCTGGTGCAGAGAGCACCTGCAATCTTGTGATGTTTCCAGACAGCCCTAGGACTACCAAACTAGTTGCCAAACTCATGGCACCTTGCAGTGTGGTTACATAAGCTGCTTTGCAGCTTGAAAATCTTTGCAATGCCTACCTGTGCCTGGACCATTTATTTGTTCATCACTGAGAATTGCCAGCAGAAAGTACTCTCAGAAATGGCTGATTTTCTACAGGGGAAGGGGGAACTGCACAACAACCTCTCTCTCCCAGCCACATGAAGCAGGATGTAGAGTAGCTTACATGAAAGGATATGTAGAAGAAGGGGACAGTGCTAACTTTCCCTGTCCTAGCGCTGAAATTACTTCAGAGGTAACAAAGGTAATAATAATAAGTAGTGGAGTCCACTGCAGTCACAAGGCTTTTGGAGCTACTGCCCCAGGCATGTAAATTAGTCACTGGATTTTAGCAAGGGGGTGGAAAACTACAGACATTTCTAGGCAAGGAAACAATTTATCAGTGCACAGAAATTCAGCAGCCCAAGACTTGCAAAAAGATATGTACCGGCTGCAAGTCAGCTGTGGAGGAAACACACTGCAGTGTCACAGCTAGCTACGGACAGCTACATGAAATTAATTCATTCAACTGCTGCTCCATTCCCCACAGTCCATTTAACTGACTTTCGTGTGGAGGTAGGGGAATTTCACCTTTTATATAGATGCAGCTGGAAAGACTTTACACACAAATTATTCCCAGTACACAACACATACTCTAAGTAGTGCAGCCTGATTAAATGGTACATGATACAGCATCTTAAACTACTCTGCATCACAGACTGCAATCTCAGAGATGGCACAGACCCAACATCACTTATGAAACTGTAAGACAAAGTTCAGTGCATCTACAACAGGCAAAGGCATTTACTTTCATGAGTCTTTTGTTACTCAATGAGCAGAAAACTTTAAAGTGTGACAGACTGTGTCTTTCCTTCTTGTTGGCCAAAATTTTTGTTTGGTATCCATGAGAAATTTACTCCCTATTTACCAGAAATTAAGGGCAAACCTTAATTATGTACTTTTTAGTTCGCATGGTACTGCAATTTTGTTGTTCTTGATTGTTTTGAGGGTTTTTTTTGTTTGTGGGTCTTTTTTGGGGTTTTGGGGGGGATGTTTCAGAACAACAACACAGGATGACTTAATGTCTAAAACGATTGAAATTTGTCACTTTCTTATTGCACTCAGGCAGAAGTATGTTTTACACTTTCATTGTCTTTTTCCTAGAATTATTGAATTTTCTTTCTTTTCAAAAGTGTGTGTTCTATGTATGTGCATATATGTATGTGTGAACATGAACATGGGAATTTTCAGACCATAAACACCTGACAAATTGTTGTAAAACAAAAGCAACAAAAATTTTACAAAATGCAATGCAAGTCTTGTTTTCTGTATACCAGTTTGAGGTGATGCAGACTTTGCTAAATATTTGCATGTTTTAACTGGAGTATTATTTGTCTTAAAGGGAAAGAAAATCATTATGAATACTTTAAACTGACTGTAGGTACCACTATCACAAAGGAATTTTAGCAAAAAGTCAATGGTTTCATCATAATGAAGTTCAAAGTTTAGTGATATTGCTGCATCTGGATGTAAAACGAGAGTTGTGAAGCTTTTCCATCATGAAGCACTATGGCTAGGTCAAAGAATCCATAGACTGCTAAATAACATAAATTAAGCCTTAAACTTAAGAAAGATACAGCACTGCACAGATCTGCTGAGTAGCCAAATAAAGAAAAAATATCTTTAGAGCACAATTTTGAGATTTGCTCAAAGAAATCCTTTTGGGAGGTAGACGAAAAATGAGGAACGAAATGTTATCAGAAAGGTTCATTCTAGTTAACTTAAAAGTAACTATTGAATATAAGTAAACTTATATTCAATAAATCGTTATGCGTGATGACTTCATCATTTAATCATCTGAAAAGAACATTTACTTCTAAATAAAAGCATCACTTTGAAAAGAAATTAAAAATAATTCATTAGGGAAGAAAACTAATATGAATTATTTTAAGGTTTCCAAAACCCAGCACTTTGCCCTTCTTTTCGGATGAAAACACTCACTAAATTTGCTAACTCTTTGCAAAAATCCAGCTTTGTTTCCAGAAACAGGTTTGGGTTCTTTTTTTAAAAAAAGGGAATTCACTAGAAGCCATCACTAAACGCACAAATTTACAAGGAAGAATTGTCTTTGTATTTCAACAACATCACTATGCAAAACAAGCTTCACATTGCTTTAAAGAAAGGCTGCAGCCATCTCGCACTGCTGCAAGTAAAGAGAGTGCTCATGACTCACTGCCCCTGCTTGGTTGCAACTCATCAGTGCCGGCAGCCCTAATCTGCTCCCAGACATTATGACCAGCAGCTCTGATATATGGATTCGATCTACCCCAAGTACTCTGTGCAGGGAAAGAACTCCTTGAGCCCTTTATTCCCTACAGAGTACCTGTGCAGGAGAATAAATCAGTGATATGAAAGAAAACATAAAATCCTTCCCAGTAAAATTTGCAGATGACACAAAAGATAATAAAATGGTAAATACCGGGGAGTTGTCAGTTCCACAGATTGCATGGCAGCCTGGGCTCACCTGAATAAGATGTGTTTTAACACAGCTGAGCACAAAGCTGTCTATCTCATAACTAAAAGCACTGATTTCAAACAAAGACAACATAATAATCTAGGAAGAGGCATATGGATGATAGTGGATAACCAAATTAATATTAGCCTACAGTGCAATACCCTGGCTAGAGCAGTGAAAAAGATCCTTTGATGTACAAGGAAGTAAACACGGAGTAGCAATAGGAAAGGGTTATATAAATCACTACCAATATTGAGACAGTGAATCTTTCTGTTTCAAAAAGCATGTAACAACACGGTTCTAGTTTATATCTGTGATCCCCCAGCATTCCCACCGGAGCAACTGATGGACTATATTAGTATTCAAACTAGGAAGACTTAAACAGCTACAAGAAGCATTCAAATTTTTGAAAACTTGACCTGCTAAGAATGAGAAACCCATGTCAAAAAGGAGGATAAATGATCACTAGTTTACTGTCTACAAATATTTAAATGGGAGGGTGAGGGGAAATGAGGAGTATCATGAATATTAAATGTGGACTTTTCAGCTTCTTAATGCTGATTTTCACATTTTTCTGCTACATAAAAGTTGGGAAAATTCAAGCTGAAAATAAGATAACAATATTTTAACTAATACTAAGTACGGTTCTTCTAAAGAGAGACAGGATTTTCTTTCACCTGAAGTTCTTATAATCAGCATTTGTTTTCTAAAAAGAACAAGAAGTTGCAAGACTCTGTTAATATCTTACATCGATCTTTTAAAGCAAAAGATGATAATGAGTGTGAACTCTATTTTTCAAAAGCATACTTAAAATGTTCCAGCATAGCTTTATTACTGCAACTCATGTTACTGATGTGAGCTTTACAGCAGGTATTTACCTAACTCCTTATATTTGGGGGATAATTATTTCCCCTTTGCCCAAGTTGTGGAATAATCATTTCAACTATTAGTAAGCTAAATTTATTGCTCACTGTTTTCCCAAGTAGTATTTTGGATATACTTGGTATTAATGCTTCTGTATTTGTGCAAAGCAGCAAGTTACTGAAGGAGCATGGGAAAAATGAAACCTTGCTGAATACAGAGAATAGTTCAGTCACAGATAATCTGAATTGATCTTTCCATTTCTGAAACCAATAATATCACTTGTGAAAAAAAAAAAAAAATCAACAACCACACCACCAAAAAAGACCTCATGAAACAAACAACACAAAAAGAATCCTCCATATCTAAAATTAGAAAGAAGTGCAAAAGAAATTTCAGTAGAATATAAAAAAAATCTTGTCTTAACAGCAAGTTAGCAAACTGTGACTAATATCCTATTGAAAGGGTGTGGTTAAGGGACCTGAAGACCCAGACAGTTTAAAGATAAGTGCCTAATTGGTCCATTGACCAATACCAAATTCACTTCAGGATTTGACTCAGAATATGTATTACAATTAGCAAAGCTTAAGTGAATCTTCAAAAGTTTTACCAACTATAGACTGAACAGTATTTTGTAAACCTAGACATGGCTCTTTACTATTCAGTGGAAGAAAATTTTCAGGTGATAAACGCATCACAACTATTCTCTATTCAAGCTACATTCCATTAATCTCAAAGCAAATTTTAAAGCCAGTGTAACATCTAACTGCATCATAATCAAAATATGATAAACTTTCTCTTACTAAAAAGTGATATTTTTTGAGTGCTGTTCTCTCAAATGCTTCAATCAGCCAAGGATTAAATGTTCAACTTAATGCTAGCCAGTGATCATTAATCATTTTAAAGTGCCACAGCTAATCTCATTTCTTACCTAGAGAAAGCCTACTCGTCATACATGTAATAGAGGTGCTGGCTCACTTTTGAATGTGTTTTAAGTTTGGTTAATGACTCCTTTTTCTTCCTTCTGCAAGAGACCTCTCTAACACTTTAGCACAGAGAAACCACAGATACGCTCAGTGCTATGAAAAGGTAAGAGCCAACATAGGCAGTGTTAACAGGGATAAAGTTTTGTCAGGCAGCCTCACACTGAGGCTGTAAATATCAGTTTACTTGTGTTAAAAGGCCCATCGCATGAGTATAGCAATGGTTTCTCTGCCATTTGATGACAGGGAATGAAGTAGTCACTTTCAATATTTTCTAGGAGGTCAAATTTATGAAGAGGAGATGTGTAGAATCTTCTTCAAATACACCTCTTAAATTCACATGGTGAGAAGTAAAATCAAGCCGAAGTGAGGGAACAGCTGCAATGGGAGATCCACTGCGCAAGAAGATGCAGCCTCTCCTTACTGTTTTACTAGAGTAGAGCAAACTAAACAGCAGCTTCTTCAGTTAAACCCTAAACATGGGATCCTGAAGTCATTGTTGGAAAAAATAGTCTTGTATCTTACAGCATGAGCCTGAACGTTGTCCTAAATGCTATATGCTTTCCCTGGAGCCAAAATAACTGTTTGACAGTAGTGTACCTTTTCCTCAGTTATATGATAGCAGCTGAGCCAGAATATACAAACAAAAATCTAAAAAGTCTTACATCTTTCTAAGGTAATTTATGTGCAGCACCACAACTAAGAAACAAGAAGATGGAGAAAAATAATGACCTCTCAGCCATCATCAACTTCTCTATGCTGCTTAAGTGACTATACTGACCTGAATCAGTAGGCCCAGCTGCCAAGGGGCCAGTTGGGAGTTTTAACCAACTTTCACAAGGTGGTGACTCCCCATTTGGAACCACTAGCTGCTCTTCTGCAGCTGTTTTACTGCTTTGTCCGCATTAAGGTGATGATGGGCACTGCAGAGCACTTCAAGAAAACATCTTCCCATATTATTTATCTGGTTGAATTCCCTTACTAGAAATGCCAGGAGAGCTATTTCATGCATTAAAAGGTTTATATTCTCATTTATATTGTCTAATAGGGCCATTAGATGTCGCACATATACAAACCAATTCTGGCCTTGTTATATCCATTTTATAAACAAATTTAAATTTAAAACTTAGAGGCTGAATCAAATGGTTTAGCCTTGTGAGTCCTTTTCTTAGTTGTACAAATATTTATGAGTATGATTCAATATGGAATCTGAGAGGAGCTTACTCTGGTCTGTCAAGTTTGGAAGTTCAGAGCATTTACAGGCTCAGGATGACAATGTGTATATGACCAAGCTACACCTTCCAGGAAAAATTTCTCCACTTCTTAGACTGAAATCACTGCACCTTCTGTTCCGTACTTATTTCACTAACTTGCCAAGAAAAGAAAAGAGCTAATAAGATCATAGTTGTAATTTTGTGATTTAAATGAGCGAAGTGTTTACCTTACATATTTATTCCACGCTCTTGATTTCACAAGAAATAGCTTCCTATAGAACTCTTTCCTATTCTCCTGAAGAAAGACATGACCTTTAATTCTGCATAATATGGAGAGGAAGAAGCAAGGAAGAGATGATTCTTCCCCCCTTGTTTAAGAGATAGCACACAACAGCCACCAAACCAAGAATTTCTCCTCAAGACCCAGGTGATACCCTGAAGAGTCACTTTATGAAGTTACTTCCAGGCTGAGAACACAAAAAGCTCTGAGATATCCTCTGCCTGTACACAATAAAGACTCCCTGTAGACAAGCAAAAACCCCCTTTTCTTCACATGTCATTGTTCCTTGTAATTTAGCAACAAATAAAACCAGAGCATGGGCAGGGAGCTGTGTTCCTCTTCAACTGTCTCTGGAGATCATCTACCCATGCTTTGTTCACTGTTTGACACTCCCTAAAGGCGAACAAGGGTGCAAACCATAGGTGTTTGAGCAAGCAGAAAAAAGGATTTTCAACCCAGGTAAGAGGGAAAAATCTTGGCAGTTTGGTTATAGTGAAGTAGTTAGAACTGAACAGGAAATACTTCTTTTGTTGTCAATTTTTTTTGACATCACAAAAGAGCCTGGACATGCCTTGCTACAGCTATGGGTACTGAAAAAGAGAAATTAATGGGAAAAGAAAAGGAGAATTATTCAGGAGTTTATGGACATCTGTATTCCAGGCCAGTAACTGACAGGCTTGTGGTCTTACCTCCATAGCTCAAGACATATCACCTACTTCAAAAAACACAATGGTAAAATATTTTAAGAATGCTTGGTGTATTAGTCCCTACCACCAGTGAACACAGAAACTATTTGTATTTATTTAGAGCTTTTTAAAAAGCATGTTTACATGTTTAGTGACCTAAAAAAACTGTAGACCCATGGCAACCGAGGTGAGGAACAATGGAGGGGGGGAGGAATCTGCTCTTTTGCCAACAACTTTTGAAACTGTATGTTCAGCTCCATTCCAAGCGAGGTATCTAGCAGCAGCTAGAAAATTGCAGAAGGATCATAAAGAATCTTAAAACTCTAGAGAAATCTGTATTGGAATATTTATTATATTGACATTTTTATATGTATTAGGAAGCACAAAAATTAGTCCAGTTCCTCAGAAACTTGTGTTGCTAAAAGCCTTTTGCATTTCTTTTTTTAATAGTACTATAACATATTTACTATTCTATACCTTTAGGAACTCTTATAATCTTATTTCAGTGTTCATTAGCACTAAGTCTTGACTAAAAATGTAATTTCCCAAAATGTTTTCAGAAAAGTATTTTTGGAATAGAAGATGATGGTATGATCCTTTCTAATTTTTACAGACAGGATCAGAATATGTCCATTTCAACTGCTGAGTAGCTTTACACAAAATACCTTTACCAGGTACATGCTTAAGCATAAATCCAGAGCAGGCTCTCTGCATAATACTTTTTTTAATTTTAAAAAGAGTTAGAGAAAAAACAGTCTAGCTCCAAAATTCATGAGTCTCTATCTTGTCCTATTCTGCATGACCAGTCCTTAAAATTCCTTTAGCTCTCAGAATAAGGGAGAATCACACAGCTCTTTCTGTTGACACCCAGTGGCCTTTGTACATCCATTTTCCCTTTCCCAAACTAATCAGTGGAGAGACGGAGCCTGCATATGAGGTGCACATAAACATCTAGTACCAAATGTTCACATGTCTTGTAGCATCAGAGTAAAAGCTTTAAACATGTCATAAAAATAACTTGAGTTTTTGGTCTTGACTAGTGAGAAATTTTCAGTAACTTGTTGTTATACCTTTGGAAATAAATTACTGGGGGAAAAAATTCCAAAAGCATCCACTGCAAACAAGGCAAAAAGAGAGCTTGAATAACATCAAAGAAGTACTAAGAAAAAATTTCACAAATCAAAAAGCAGTCTATATCTTCTGCAGAAAGACTTTTTGGAAAGCAGTTAGCTTTCCAAAATAATCCATGCTTTTTAGAAGCAAGGTGAACTGGGCTATAATACTTCATAATTCATATTTCAGGAATGTCAAAACATATCTCAAAATTAACACTGTTTCATCACCAGTCTGATTTTTGGATTTAGCTTTTTTTTTTTTTTTCCAAAAGCTATTCAGCCGACATTTGCAATTTTACACCTACTTGTAAAGGAACATCCACTATTCCATTTTGTGGGAAGCACAGATAGTTGTTTTTAATTATATTGACTATAAATTCTACCTAACTAAAAAAAATAAAATTAAGATAATCAACTATGTTGCAGTGTTCAGAGTGAAGTCATTACTGTATTTAACACTTATGACAAACTGTGCCAAGTTTTCTTATTTCCACAAAGTTTCAAAATCTTGAAGTTGTTCTAAAAACTGATATAAATAGTGCACAACAAATCTGTTTCATATGTTTAAACAAATGAATGCATTTTTGTGATTACTGAACTGAAGTTACAAGAGAAGTAAAACCATTGAAATGAAGTTCTATAATGAAATTTAAAATCATACTAGATGCAGATTGCTTCAGTTACCCTGAACATTGTCATTATTTAGAGAAATAGAAGGGGCAAACCATCAAAAATTCAAAAAGGTCAGGAAGTATTTTTAAGTCGATGTAAATCAGAAATAAGTCATATCTCACACTAAAAGTAGCCATTCACAAAAAAAAAGCCAAGGAAGAGGTCAGATTTTCATTTCGGCTCACCAAGTTACACTGATGCTGTAATTATTTTGATAAATCTAGATTTCTCTTTTCCTCTCACTTCTGTAAACCAAAACGATAGTCTTCATTTACAGCGAAGTAACAGCTTTTACTGATGTGGTTGTACCTATTACTAAAAGAAAAGATTCAGGAAACAAGCAGCAGGTTATAGAATAAAAAGGGGGATGAGAGAATATGATTTAAAAATTTTAATGAGTATGACTGCCTTGCCAAAGAAATATTTTGTTGCAATGCCATATACATTTGATTTTTAAAAGTTAAGGGGTTATTGAAAAATGAAATGTTATACAAAGAATGATAATGGTAACACTGGTATAAAAAACAGGAATGTAGTTGGAGCATGAAAAGGAAGCACTAAGTGACTGAATGCAGTTTCAAAATCCAGTGAGATAACAGAGAATTCATAATGCATTTGTAACATATTAATACAAAATAATCTACAATATACCTGTGAAATATATACTCTTCAATTCTATGCAGAAATAGATCAATAAATCCTTTTTACAGTAAAATAGAAATATCACTGCTTGCAAAACTAACAGAAGTCAAGCACTTTGCATTTGCCTGCCCACAGCAGTAGCATTTTTGTCAGAAGCACCAATAATGATCTTGAGTTACACACAAAAGCGGGCTCGGTTATGGCAATGGACAAAGGCAAATGACTGCAAAGAAAGAGGACTCAACTTCAATTTAACTGTCCTGTAAGGTACATACTAATTAGCTGCAAAGCTATGAAATCCTAGCTAGCATGTTAAGTCTGCTACATGACAGTATAATTTGACTTCTTAAAGGATTATGCAAATTACAACTCATCATTCCATTACATGACTGAAAAAAAGTGACAGCTAATTTATACATAACACACCTTTCAAATCCCTAAGATGTGAAGCACCTGTGCAATACATTTTGCCTAGATTTTCTAGCATGTACACTCTTGTTTATTGCACTGTACAGAAGCATACCTAAGAGATTTAGTAAAGTCTTAGAGTTTTTATTTGCTTTTTAGCTTTTAGAGCACAATCCCAAAGAATTAAACAACATAATTCTGTCCCTGCTGTAGAGGTTTTGCACACAAGTAGAAGTGTACGGTTTCAACACATGTGTAATTTCTGAATAGCAGGAGAGCACGAGCACTAAATGCACGAGCTAGAGGCAAGACTCACACAGATTTCAACATACTTCTGGTAGGTAGATTCACAGTAGATTCCGTCATATCGGTAGATTTTCCTACATTCTGATTGGTTGGGCAGAGGATGCTGGACAGTTATTCTGTAGAGGCATCAAAAACAGATAGACATGACTAGAGGATCTCTACAGGTAACTGTAATGCAGGACAAATCAGTATGTTGAAATGATTTTTTTTTAAATTTTGTTTTTAAATTAAACACCATTTTGATCTCTTCAAATCAACTGCCTTTTGCACATAACACCCGCAATTTCCAATTTTCAAAATTTGCACTGAGAGTAAACTAAACTTCAGTTCTCCACAAGAATAGTATATTTCCCCCCATCAAATAAAAGTGGAAGAGGTATGGAATTTTATAAATCAAATTGATACTTCACATTGTTTGTATCTATACAATGGTGCTTATAAAATTGATTATTTATTGTTTACTGTTCTTCCAATCCTTCCTCAGGCAGAACATCCATTTATGTCAGCTGGGAGTTTGTCCAGACAAAGACCAAATAACCCTCCAATTTAAAATGTCAACAGCAATTCTCACATTTGCACAGAATGAGGATGTTGTGGTACTATGAGGACTGTGATTGAAGGTGCTCAGCACCATCTGAATAATGCCATATGTTCTCGGATTGACTGAAAGAAAATGAAAGTGATTGGCAGCAATCAGGAGGTGTGCAGCATCTTGTAAAATCAGGCCCTAAAAGATTTGTCAATCATTCTATTATTCATCCCTCCTCAGCTCCCTGTTAGCAGAAAATATAATTTGGCTATAAAAATTCAATGTTGTTTTTAAAATATACTTGGGAATTGCACACAAAACAGTACCCAACAATTTTCTTTTTTTTTTTTTTAACACCCTCTTCTCTGGAATAAAAACACATTTTAGGTGCTTTTGTATCTTCCACAAATTAATACCTTTTCCCCTTGTAATATAATGGTAGTTCACTGAAGTAAGGGTAAATTATTTGAGAAATTTTACACATTTTTCAAATGTAGAATTTTAGGCTGTGATTTTTTAAAAATAAATATTCTTGTCAATAGAGAATTAATTTATGTTACCATTATTTTTAAGTATCAACATCTACATAGCTCTAAGCTAATGTTGGTTTTTTAAAATCATGTATTTGTTTCAACAGTAATTTGAGACTGCAGGTTCGAGAAAAAAAATAGTATCATTATAGAGCAACAAGCTTTATGAGAAAATGGAAAGTTATCTACTGTGGAAACTGAGGACCTTCCTCTATAAGACTGCACCTACACACTGTGCCAAGTGCCCCATGGGATCCCAAATACAAAAGGAGGAGACAGCTCTGTGATGAAGGCCAGACCAAACACCTCCAAATCCTGGGATATTCCTGCATTCACTAATTAAGATATTATTGGAGAGATTTATTCATTGTGATATCCAGGGCCTTTAAGTTGGATGTCTACACACCATACACAGTGTACTAGGAAAACTAAGTATCTTAAAATGGGATTTGCAACACAAACTGGGAACCATGCAAGCTAGTACAAGAGATGAGGGAGAGTTTCTTCTATGTGGTGTGTGCCTGAGAGACATAAACCCTTCACTTTGGGTCACCCAGGAATGCCAACATCAAAGTGAATTCAAGCCCCAAAATCTTTAGTGCACTATCACGCTGACTGACCCATGCTCCAACTTCAATTTCCTCTCACCTTTTTTACTGGTGTATTTTTTTAATTTTTTTGTGAAACAAGACTAAAAGACATGCCTGTTTTTACATGGCTTCAGCAAAGACATGGGAGAAGAACTAGGTCCTCAAGATAACTGTGCCTCTCAGCCAGAGGATATTCAAACATACATCTGCCACTGCTCCAGAGATTATCACAGAGTCTTTGATAACAACTCTTCTAAAGCAAGGGGCATGTTAGCTCCTCCTGCTAAAAAAAAGGGCACTTTAAAGAAACAAAACAAAACAAAACAAAACAAAAAAAATCAGGATTTATTGGATGAAATAAAGGGAGACCGTGAGAGCATGCTGTATTAAGAGTTATTCAAAAATGCATAAGCAGTCCTTGCAAAAATAGAATCAAAATCCTTCCCAGATAAGTGCCCTCATCACCGGCCTTCAGAATTATGCTCTTTCTTCCACTGGTTCTTTCACCAAATAAACCTTGAATAGTGATACTGATTATTGCTATTACTTGAGTAGTTAAACAAGTGAAGTAGAACATGGCTCACTCCAGAAAACCTTTATTTTGAAGTAGTTGTGATATCCTTATGGGAAGTGGAAGATGTGAGTTTGAACATCCATATGATGAAATAGGTCCTAAATAAGTATGCACCTATTCACCTAAATAAGTATGCACCAAGATAATGTAGAATACTTGTCAGCCAGCTTTTGCTTTTGTTGGTTTATTTTTTGCTGGTTTTTTAGATGACAGAAAAACTGAAACACAGGAAGTTCCATCTGAACATCAGGAAATACTTTTTTACTGCAAGGATGACAGAGCACAGGAACAGGTTGCCCAGAGAGGTTGTGGAGTCTCTGCCCATGGAGATAGTCAAAA
>JAWWES010000168.1:36720961-36795961 GCA_035583135.1 Lophotriccus pileatus | reverse complement strand
CGTGTGTGTACACCTGCTGCCTAAACCAGAGTCCTCTATGCATATCCCCAATCTATACCGCAATATGCAATAGGAACCTGAACAGAAATTAATAAGGCTCTGAATGACTTGCATGTACAAGTCCCCTCTCATCATGAAATTGGCTTCTCCTCTCACCTACTCGTCTCTTCTCTGTCCTTACAATTGTAGGGAATGATGAGGAAAAAAAGCAAGAGCTAGCCAATCAGTGTCTGGCTATGAGCCTGGTGTCACCAGCAGAATTTTGGGTCTCTGGCCAGAGGTTTGCTTACAAATAGGTGACCTGCTGGTAATAGACAGGGGACACCTGTCTCAAAGGGGAAAAAACATCTTTGCCCAGGAGTTAATAGAGTATATTGAAAGAGCTTTAAGCTAGAGTTGAACCAAAAAAGGGATAAAACCAGGCTCCCTAGAGATAAGCCAGGGGACAGCACACCAATGTTTGAGGCAAGGTCATTTTATCTGCCATCTCAGTGAAGGCAGGGAATGGAGTTTTGTGTGGTAGCAAAGACACAAGCACTACTGTTATTGTTATTGATGCATTAGAAACCACAGAAGTGCATGAGAATGGCAACTAAGGCTTCTCTCTCCCAGAAGGTCGTGGTCACCATCAATTCAGCCCAACTGAAGTGCATCTACCAATGCATGCAGCACGAGCAACAGACAGTAGAAACTGGAAGCCTCTATGCAGCAGGAAAACTGTGACAGAGTTACCATCATGGAAACATGGTGAGATGACTCGCACAACTGGAGTGCTGCAATGGATGGCTGTAAAATCTTCAGAAGGGATAAGCAAGGAAAGAGAGGTGGCAGAGTAGTTCTGTGTGTTAGGAAGTGGTTTTGTCATCTACGGCTTAATGATGATAATAGGGTTGAGTATTTATGAGTAAGAACCAGGGAGAAGGCCAACAAAACAGATGTCATTGAGGAAGTCTGTTATAGGCCACACAACCAGGATGAAGATGTAGATAAAATATTCTATAAGTAACTAGAAGAAGTCTCACCATCATTAGCCCTTGTTCTCATGAGGAACTTCAACTTACCAGATGTCTGCTGGAAATACAATACAGCAGAGACATAACAGTCCAGGAGTTTCCTTAAGTGTGTGGAAGATAACTTCCTGACACAGCTGGTGAATGAAGATCAGCCTGACAAAAACCTATGGCTGGCACTCAGGAAAAAAGAGTTTATGACCATTGGAAGAAGGGCTGAGAAACTCAGGACAACTACAAGGATGCCTGAGGTTACACAGGGAGAAACATAGAAAGGACAAAGTTCAAGTAGAACTTAACCTGGCTACTCCTGTAAAAGACAATAAATAAATAAATGCTTCTATTTTAGCATTAGCAACGAAAGGAGGGTAAGGAGTATCTTGATCCTTTAATGCCCATGGATGGAAACATAGTGATAAAAAACTAGGAAAAAGGCTGACGTACTTCATGACTTCTTTGCTTCAGTCTTTATTAGTAAGACCGACTGTTCTAAGGCTACCCAGCTCCCTGAGCTGAAAGACAGGGACCTGGAGCAGAATGAAGGCCCCAGAATCCAAGGGGAAGTGGTCAGTGACCTACTACACCACTCAGACACACATGCAAGTCTATAGGCACAGATGGGATCCACTCAACAGTACCAAGGGACCTGGTGGAAGTTTTTCACTGAACCACTTTCCATCATTTACCAGCAGTCCTGGCTAAACCGGGAGGTCCCAAATGACTGGAGTTGATAAATGTCTACAGGAAGAGCAGGAGGGAGGATCCAGAGAGCTATAGGCCTGTCAGCCTGATCTCAGTGCCAGGGAAGCTCACAGAACAAATCATTTTGACTGTAATCACTTGCTGCATACAGGGCAAACAGGGAGTCAGCCTCAACCAGTACGGGTTTATGAAAGGTAGGTCCTGTTTGACTAAACTAACCTCCTTCTATGACAGGGTGACCCATTTAGGGGATGGGGCTGTGGATGCTGTCAACCTAGACTTCAGTAAAGCCTTTGACACCAGTTCCCACAACGTACCCTTGAAGAAACTGGCAGCTCATAGCTCAGATGGCTGCACTCCTTACAGGGTGAAAAACTGGCTGAATGGCCAGGCCCAGAGATTGGTGGCAAATAGAGTTAAATCTAGCTGGGGCTAGGGGTGTTCCCCAGGGCTCAGTATTGCAGCCAGTTCTGTTTAATATTTTTATTGACAACCTGGAGGGGAGGACTGAGTGCACCCTCAGTCAGTTTGCAGATGACATCAAGTTGAGCAGGACTATCATTCTGCTGGAGGGAAAGAAGACTCTACAGAGTGATCTGAACAGGCTGGATAGATGGGCCAAGGCCAGTTGTACAAGATTCAATATGGCAAAGTGCTTGGTCCTGCACTTTGGTCACAAGAACCCACGCAGCACTACAGGCTTGGGGAAAAGCATCTGGAAAGTGGCTCTGCAGAAAAGCACCTGGAGATGCTGATCAACAGCCAGCCGACCATGAGCCAGCAGTGTGCCCAGGTGGCCAAGAAAGCCAATACATCCTGACTTATATAGCGTGGCCAATAGGAGCAGGGAAGCATTCATCCTGCCTGTACTCAGCACTGGTGAGGCTGCACCTAGAATCCTGTGTTCAGTTTTGGGCCTCTCAGTACAAGAAAACCATCGCGGTGCTTCAGCACAAGTCTTATGAGGAGCAACTGAGAAAGCTATGGGTGTTTAGCCTGGAGAAAAGGAGGGTCAGGGGGACATGACCGCTCTCTACAACTACCTGAAAGGAGGTTGTCGCCCAGGTAACAAGCAACAGGACAAGACAAAACAGCCTCAAGTTGGACCAGGGGAGGTTTGGATCAGATATTAGGAAAAATTTCTCACCAAAAGGGTAGTCCAAGTACTGGACAGGCTGCACAGGGAAGTGGTGGAGTCACCAGCCCTGGCATGATTTAAAAGATGTGTAAATATGGCACTTAATGACATGGGTTAGTGGTGAACTTGGCAGTGTTAGGTTAGCAGTTGGACTCAATGATATTAAAGGGTTTTTTCAACCTGAACAAGTCTATGGGGAAATTTCCTATAGTAAAAATGATAGTAATCTCATGTAGCTAGAAGGACTTAAAGTCTTTTCCGGGGCACTGGACTATTATATAACCTAACACATACATCCAGTCTGTCTTTGTTTTCTTTTTTTTTCCCCCCCCTAATGCACTGATATTATAAGGCAGCACAGACTGCAGCAATTATCCATATTGATTATGCTACTTGGGTCTGATGTTTTTCTGCATTTTATAAGCACATAAAGTATGAACAGTTTTGAAAAAATACCTGTCCTGAGGTTGAGAATTTTTCAGAAGTCTATTCAGTTAGTAGTTGGCTCACATCTACCTGAACATACATAGTGCTATCTTCTTTTTTTTTTTTAACTTTTCTGAAATTTAGTATTCTTTACATAGCAATAATCAGGGACCATTGTCTAGGGAGAAGATACATAAAACACTCAGGTAGTTAATTCTTACACACAAACTTCATATCAATTAAAAAGGAAGTTTAGCACCTGTCTACAAGTTAAGCACTTGAACAGTTTTTATAAGTCCTGGGTCTTCTACAACTAAAATACCTAAAGTTGAAAAAGACTACAAGTTGAAGCCCAAGGTCACAGAGCAGGTCAGTATCAGACAGAAATGAAGTGAGTTCCTGAATTCCTAGCCCTTGGTCCTCCCTGAACTGAAATGGTGAATGTCTTACATACTTCAACAAATGTCAAATCCTTTCCAAACCTTCCTACATTTTTGATATAAAGGAAGTAGAGTGCAATGAAATTCAGTAATTAATCATACAGTGTAGGGAGGGAGGTTGAGTACATTTTTGTTTTCTTAAATTGTCAAGTTTTAATTTTACTTTATAGCCACTGGCATCTTGCCATTATAAGCACAGTAAATAGGAACATTCAATGTATATCACTGTTAGCATTTTTTGCCGTGCATTTCTCATCTTTTTCTCTTGATACTTACCTAACCTCTTCAGCCTCGTCATGTTAAACACGGGTAATTTTTGTTGCTTCACATTGACTCTGCTCTTGCTATATCTTTCTCTCAGTGATCAGAACTGAACACATTATTCAAGTGGTGTCACACCATTGATCTATACACCACAACATATTTGTTATAAAGCTCACACTATAGTATCATTAGATGCATTTTCAATACAGATGCTTTTTCTACCCTATCTCTCAACATTGCTTAACATTTTGTTTGCTTTCATGTTTAGTGTTGCACACTAAAGCAGATTTTCACCAAGCTGTCCACAGTGACATCCAGGCATATTTCCTCTAGGTACAGTTAATTTAAAACCCAGCAATATGTATGAGTAGCTCAAATTGTTTTTTTCCAATGTGCACTACGTTTCATCTGTCAGCAATGAATCATTTGTCATTATGCTGCCTATTAGCTCAGTGAGGTGCCAAAGAAGTTCCTTGTAATCTCTACAAACCTAAGCAGAAATGAGCTTCTTCCATATCTTATTCTCATTTTAGAACACTCATAACTGTATTAAATTTTCCTTAAAAATATATTAATGGGGGGCATTTTCAGAAACTGTTAACAGTCAGAAATCACACCATATTTTTCCCTCCTGACTAATATTTTATAGAGTAAAAAGGCACTGCTTTTAAGCATAGGAGTCCTTCTTGTTTCTTCTATACAGTTAAGTTTTAAGCACTTTTTTTGCTTTCAAGTACATTGTGAATGTTTTATTGTAAAATTCTGCTTAGTTGGTTTTACTTATATTGTTGCTGGGAAGTAGGGTTTTTGTTAATATTTCAATCCTCATTGTGCCATGGTTTTGACAGAATAGAATCAGTGGCAAAAAAAGATCCATAGAGCTAAACACAATCTTCAGTCCATAACCTAAGTGGCCTGAATAGGGCTATAGATTTCATTCCCTGACATGTGAATGAAGGGGAAAAAAACCGAACTGCTAATGCTGTAGACCTTCTTCCACAAGTTTAAAGTCCATGTTCTCAGTGCCCCAGTATATAGAGTATTTTTGCTGGATTCATGCAGTTAATACTCATCCATTTCTGCTGACAGGATCTCCTAGGACTGCGTGATACCTAAAGCTCTTATGCACAGCTCTACAGAACACAGGGACAAACATTTTTCCTACTGTATGTCAGTACTAAAGTTTTTCAAACCTCTCAGATGAGGGGACAGTCCAGTTTAGCAGGTTTCTCTCTCAAAAATTTTTTTCCCTTTAAAAGAAATAATTTAGTAATTTGCCTCCAAACCCTTTCTGTGGCAATGGATTTACCATATGTAGGATGGAAAAAGTCCTGTCAAAGATGGACTGCTGAAGAAAAGGAAGAAAACAGCCCAAATGTCATGGAAACAGAAGTTTTTAATGTTGTTTAAACATGTCTCAAAATGGCTTTTTTTGTGTTTTGTAAATTCACTGTCTCCTTCCCAAAACTCCCTGCGAAAACTGTTATGCAGGAATGTTCAGGGAAGATTTCCTGGGTCTCCTCACTGGCCTTTTTAACCCCTTCCTATTGAATGTTAACCTTTACCTGCGATTGGTGGTCTCTGTATCCCCCAGAGACCTGTGATTGGTTATTCTCTGATCACCCTAAAACATATATAAACCCCTACCCCACAATAAACTTCCTCTTTGGCTCATCCCTCTCCTGTGGTCTGTGTGGGCTCATTACAGGGCTCCCAGGGCCACATGGCAGGGGGGCAGGGGGGAAGAGCATCTCCCCTCCAGGTAATGCGTCACAAACCCAGGGCCTAGAGGTCCCCCCTCCAATTCCACTGTCGTACCTTTCCATGAGCTTTATGCTGTCATTTTGATGTTTCTGTTCCAAGATCAAAAAGTAAACAGGTAAAACTCATAAGTAATATCTTGACATGTGTATTCTATTCATTATAACAATTAAATTTACAGAGATAGGGAATATGCTCCTGAGAATAAGCTTCCTGAAGTTTGACTTGGGCTGGAGCCAAAACATTTCAGGTTTAGTACTCAGGAGTATTATTTAGAAGATAAATTGCTAGATATCAGATTTTGGGAAAGGTACAATTAGCATCAAGTCTTGTTGCACAGCAATTCATTGGAGGGAACATACCCTGTATTACTTGCTCATATTCACAATAATAATTAAAATACAAAACAAATCTCTGGCTTAGGGAATTTAGCTTTGATAAAATGTTTTGAAAATGCTGTTTGGGAGTATTCCATGTAAGGAAAAGTGAGAAATACTCTCCACTTTATTTCTAGGTTAGCATACTATTGTGCAGCTTCAAAAAGATTTTGAGCACTTTACAGACTTTAAAGTCTCTCACCATTAAAACTGATTATTCCTATGAATAGGAGACCCTCATTATTGATCTTGAACTTCTGAGTGACAAAAACAGTTCTTGAACCACTGTATGGCAGTTCCTCACAAAATACACTCTCTCAGAAATGATTATATTCAACTAAAACTGTTTTTAAAAAGAAACAAAAGCAGCAGCAGCAGCAAGGAGATATGAACTACTCATTTTCCCTTTGCCTACTTGGAGCCTAAGTTTTTGCAGATGCTTATACCTATAGCACTGCATGTACACAAACATGCCTGCACACCATTCACATACACACATCTAAATAGGAATTGACTCATAAGTAACAAAATTCTTCCTCTTCTCTTGCAAGTGCAATTTTCAGCATGGGTATGTAAATATTATTTGTACACAACACTGTAGGCAACTGCATCACCTTGTGTTTGTTTGCAAATAAATGAAGAGTGATATTCCTCCTCAAAACTCCACTATTGCACACGCACCTATTCCTCAATATTAAGTTGAGCTATATGTATTCCATTATGTTATTTTATCCACGTTTACAGCACAATATGTTTTAAATTACTTTTAAAAAACAAACAACAGAGATCAGACTAAAAATAATGAAAATAAGCCTGAAATTGTATAGGAAACCACAGATGCCATATAGCAGTCAAAAAGGATGATGTTGATGTTAAAAAAATAGTCTTAGGAACCAGTACTCAAACATACAAAATCCTCATTGCCTATTGCTGACTTGGACCTATTCTGAAAAGCTTCTTTTCTGAGACACACCTCTTCATGAACAACAAGTGAAAACATAAGGCAATCTAAATGTATTAATGGAGAGAAAACAGCTGGTGGCACTGAAAACCTCAGAGAAAAAGGCAGTAGAAGGGGTGGTTTATCTTTTTAAAAAGAATTTCAACTTGCTTAGAAAGGGACAAGAGTAAAACCGATTCTCAGCAGCACCACCTGGTTATTTTATTTTTGATACCCACTCATCTGATTTTTATTTAGACATATTTTAAGAGAATTCTTAAAGCAGTTTGGTTTTCGTCTGTTTTGTTGGTTGCTTTTTGTTTGGGGTTTGAGGTTTTATGAATACTGCCACTGGACAGTGGCTGCATCAATAAGCATGTCTTAAGTACCTACATTAAAATTACATGATTATGTTTTGGAAATGCAGCGAGTTTTACAGACCTTAAGTTCTCCAAATAAAGGTGACAGTAATGGTTAAACTTTAACACTACAGAGGTCACTGGAAAATGTTCTAAATAAATACCAGTTAACAAACAGATATTATTACAGTAACATATTACTTAGTCTGACACCAGTGATTCACAACCACTCTTATGGTTCTTTCTATTATACAGATACCGTTTTTATACATGTCTCTCGCCCCAGATTCTGACGATATAAGAAATCTAAGCTGGTAACAGCTGGAATGAATACATGAAGAAGCAATAAAGGAATTAGATTATTTATATAGCTAAGTATTTTAATACATATATAGAGAGTGATATTCGCTTTTACTAAGTCTGTTGTAAACTGTTTCATAAATAAGTGAAATCCAGACAGTACACTTATCATTAGCATTGCTTTGTAAACTGTATTATGCTGAAAGCTGTTTCTTACTTCAATTATGATGGTAAAATTGCTACAGTCACTTTTCTGTTTCAGGAAAAAGAATGGTAGAGGAATGCTCCATTAAGAGACATTAATTTCGTAACAGAAATCCATAGATATCCTATTTCCTACCACAAAATTTTTGGAAAATTAATTCTTATCCAGCAGTTCACACAGCTTCTAGATTTCAAAGCCCGTAAAGGCTATTAAAGTAATCTAGCTAATAGCACAATAGACTTCTTGGTGCAAGCATAAATGCCCATTATATCTTCAATTTCTTCTTTGCTCTCCATAATCCTCCAGTAAATGACACTCAAAAACAAATAAATAAATCTTCAAAATGCTGATATTTCCTGAATCACTATGAGTAAGCAATCAGGAATGAAGAATATGTTTTCCTTTCTGTTTTGATTTTTTTTTTTTTTTTTAGGCAAAGGATTGGTTTTTGCCTAGTTTTGCACCACCCTTAAAACATCTAAGTGTGAGACACAGTACCTTCCTTTGAATGTAGGCATTGCCCAATATGTTTTTTCCTTTGAAAAGTCAAATGTTAAAACAAAAATAAATTGTACCATCTTAGTGATGAAGTCAAAGAAAAATGTGTTTCCACTTCAAAATACTGAAGCATTTGCTACACTTCCCGTCTTCAACAGCAACATAAACTTTTATCAGACATATTTAAGAACAGAACTGCAGTGTCTTCTTAGTGAGGAGTTATTCTGGTTGCATACATACTGTACATGCTATTGAAAGTTTTTTATAATAGAAGAGCATGCACTTTCATGTAATTATTAATTAGAAGATGACTACAACTGAATTATTTAAAATCAAGCCTTTGTTATCAGCATCAGTTTTAAACAGAAGCTGAGAATCATTTGTGAGCTGTGGCAGACCCAGACTGTTCAAAGCAATTGCTGTTCAGCATGAAAGCTGCAATGGAGGTCACAGAACAGGTCAGGAGGAAAGATAGTGTATCGATTTCACACCAGGAATAGAGGCGAAGCGAGGGCCCGCTGTTGCTGCATGTGATGTATTTCACTTCAGTTTAAGGCACATTTCATTCCAATTCAAGAGGGGGTGGGGTGCAAAGGGTGAGCGGATTTCACACTGAATCATGATGAATTCTGGACTTGTGTATTCCAGTAAATATCTCCTTCCTGACATTAAGTATTTCTATAGCAGAGTGAATACAATGGAAATTAGACAGCAAACAGATAAGAGAAGAGAAGAGCACTCCTGGGAAAGGGAAAAAAAAAAAAAAAAAAAAGCAAAACACAACCCTCCAGAAACCTCCCACCAAAATCTATATATGATTAGGTCTATTGCCTCCTGGCATTAGTATATGCAAATGGTGTCTCAAACCCAGTAAACTGTTACAGACAAAAGAAATGGTACATTGTTCCAGTATTCGTGCTGCTGAAGACAATAGTACACGATATTCTAATCTTTTATTAAGGCATCTTTAAGCCACATAAACGTAAGCCAAACAGCTTCAAAACCTAAAAAGCAGAAAGTCTGTTCACACAAACTTTCCAGCTATGCACACACAAAGGCATGCTCAGTGCAAAGGGAATGTAACTCCAGACAAAATATTTTAAATGCATCAGTATAATAGACAGACAAAAAGGTGGTGCACAACTGTATTTTACTTCATTTTATTTTCAAACTGATATTCCAACTTCTCCAGCAGAGGATATTAACAACTGTCCCTAACTGTTATACAGAACAGTGTTGATTATTCACATTTCACTGCCCTGTAGTAGTAGCCAGCTTCTGCCCCACCTTTCTTAATAACTAATTAACTAACTAAATAAATAAAAACATCAGTTCTAATGAGTAAAGCATTAGACATAAGTAGAGGGATATTTCTCAAGTTACTTGGATAACAGTCTAGCCTTGTTCGATTTATTTTCCAACACCGAGAAACTGAATTTCCAGTACTTTTGCCCAGTATGCTGTAAAAGTGTCAACTCCTAAACTGCTAAGATCACATACAGGGTAATGGTAAAATGCTAAGACTTTTATGGATAAAGTGCTCCTTCCCTTCCCCAATGTTATTTTGCATAATTTGTTCTCTGAAAAACTGTTCTTCTTTTGAAATGCTGACTCTGCTATTCTGCTTGTGACAATATTTTACAACTTTTCTAGATCTTTATACTGGCTCCATAACACTAGCAAAATAGCCAGACACTGACATATTTGAGAACAAAAGATGACTGTATTTGAAACTGCACAGAGATTTCCTATTAAATTATTTATATTAGTTCACTTCCACGTCATTATTTCTTTTCAACTGTTCTAAGGCATCAATGTCAACTTCTTGAACCCTCTCATGAAAGCTTTGCTGTCATCAGGGTCTATTTCAGCATCCTTAATTCCGCATAAGGAATCAGTTACCCAGCAAGTTTCCAATCACAAAGGGCCAGATGCTCCTCTCTGCTACATGCTGGAGCTGGGCAGACGGGCCCCTCACTAAGTCTGAGGAGGGCAAAAGGTGGCCGTGCAGAGTCTGTGGGTGTGTGCACACATGTGTACTACTGGCCCGCCACGAAAGAGCTGACACTGCTGTGCATGAAGAGAAGAAAAAAATTCAAACAGTGGAAATGATTAACAAACAAGTGACAATCAGGTACTCCATGAAGAATGATCCAAAAGGAAATGTCATCAACTTGCACTGCAAAATTCCATCACAGTTACCACTTCTCAATAAGTCCTCAAACTTCAACGATGCTGTGCTGTATAAATGTATAGAAATCTTCCACAGCCTTGAGTCAGGCTTCAGCGGATTAGCACCTGCTGGCTACAGACAAAGTCAAAACCCACTAATGCTATTTGATCTACAGACGCCTGCTGACACTGTGCATCGTGCAATTCTTACCTCCTCTGATGTGTGAAGTATAGTTAAACTGCTTGTGATGGCTCCTCTCAGGAACATCCAAAAGCATGGTGGTGCTTAGGATTGTTTCCTAAAGACCGTGAACTGTAGAGTAACTGCAGACACAGCTCTGTGAGCAAAGGCCAAGAGGACAGGCATTTCTCTTGCCTCATGGTGCTAATATCCAGAACTACCTCTTCCATTAAGAATGGACAATATGAGCATCAAGACTCAAATCTGTTACTGGACTCCCAGAGAGCACCAGTAGCCAAAATCAAGTCATTTTTCCATTTGCAGCCGAGCAAAGGATTGCTATTTTTTAAAGGACAAAGATCTTAGTAAGAGAATAAATCATTAAGACCACTGCAGACTTCTAACACACGGTTTGAAAACAGCCTGCAAGCCACCCATATGGAACAGACTGTAAATCCCAAGTAGTTAAACAAAACCAAAACACAGTAATTCAACATAGTCCACAGTGACTGCCAGGCCTAATTTCAATTCCAAGCCTAATCAGAAGTTCAGTGCCCTCAGTGGCATGGGTCCCCACTGTTTTATACATCCTAACATTCCCCCTGAACACCAGCACAGCAGTTATGCTTATCTGGGACACATCAGCTGATGCACAGGGCAAAATGAATAGCTGTGGGACTTGCTTTCATTACAATTCAAGTTAAACTGAAGGCTTGCACATGCCACAGAAAGGTTTGTGCATTGCTGTTGATATTCCTCATGCAGGAAAGAATATGTCAGGTGACACAGCACTGCCGTGGGGTTCCTCAGAGACATAGCACCAACAGCTGTACCAGCTACAACCACATGCTCCATGGCTAGGGAAACATGATAGGAGCGCCAATTGTACCACAAGTTGGAAAGGTTACTGTGGCTGTAGGCTGGAAAAGTAGGAAACTGTTGCATTTCCCCAATTTCTAGATCCTGGATTTTTCAGTACTGGCATAATATTCTATCATTCCATTAAATCCTCCACCTCCCCATTCATGGAAGCGACCTGTGCTGTCAAAAAAAAGAGTTCATTAAAAATTTAGAGAAATTTCAAATATGAGTATTTTTTTTCTCTTCAAGCGTGTGAGATGGGAACGAGAAAGAAGAGAGATAAGCAAAGGGGCTTGGGTTAAGTTCAATTAGCAGTAAAGCATGCTCTCTGGAAAGGTGTGTGCACAAAATACAGGCCTCAGGGAATAACAGCGGTAAATAGAAAAATTAAATATCAAGAGTCTTTCTAACCTCTCATATACATAATTTTTTTTTTATTTTTACCAAGTGTAAAAAGATCAGCCTTAGACCCTTGCAACGAACATGATAAATGGTTATACTGCGTGTGTGTTAATTAATACTAACCCCTCTCTGGATAATGAAAAAAGAGTAATGCAAAAAACAAACAAA
Organism: Lophotriccus pileatus; assembly: GCA_035583135.1. Taxonomy (NCBI): domain Eukaryota; kingdom Metazoa; phylum Chordata; class Aves; order Passeriformes; family Tyrannidae; genus Lophotriccus; species Lophotriccus pileatus. Next base: position 36,783,757 of record JAWWES010000168.1, on the reverse strand, counting down.
AAAACAACAACGAAACAAACAAACCAACCCCATAACAAAATATACATGCTTTTAAGCAAAGCAAGTATGGCAGGTGGGTGTGTTCCAAGTAAACTGCACCGCCGTTTACTTTCTATATGGAAACAACAACCTGAAAAAAATGAAACTCAATCAAGTGCAAAGCACTTAAATTGCATCTTCTACTTGTAAGATGCTTTTACCAAAACATTCAGCCACTTCAGCAACAATCTCATCCAAACTACAATATTTGGAGTAAATGGTCTGAATAGAAACTTTCAGTTCTACACTAGACATTTTCACAGATTGACCGAAAACACAGTGAGCTTCTGCACAGTTGACTTAATACCCAGAGAAGTAAATGTGCTAGAAGCCACACCTTTACAGCCCTGTATCTTAATTCACACCCCTTTTGCTTCTGTTTTGTGTGGTAGAGTTTTTGTTTTTTAAAACAAGGATACCAAAACCCAACACATCTCAGTTATACAGAAATATAAAAGTCACACTGTTCTTTTGAGAATGAAAGAATTCCCCTCAGTGTCTTGACTATTAGAGAAGAAAATATAGTCCCCTAAAGGCATAAGCAGCAAATATTTTTGGGAAATGTCCACAAATCTTTTTTTCCTACTAACCATTTTCCTAAGCAAGAAAAGATAACACTTTTAAACCTCAAAAGTGTTACTCTTTTTAAAGAAGGACAAAAATCAGTTTTGGTTCTTTTAATTACCTTTTTCAGCTTTATTTGAGTCTGTTTTTTTCCACTAGCTTTCTAACCAGCATTCCATATTAAGCCATAAGAATATTTTTGAAAAGTCAGCCCTGAACTGAAAATAATAAAGACAGAAAAAAATCCACAAACCCCCCCACCCCAAACACCACACCCCCTCAGATTCACACGTAAGCAACTCAAGTCCTGTAGCCTGACAGTTTGCACTTCCTGTGGAGGATTACTAAGGACTCTGTGTAATTAACCATAGTTGCACAGTATCTTTCTCACATAATCTAACTCACTTAAAAAGGGAGAACCACCAATATGGGTTCTTTCTAATTTCTGATAACATTAAAAAACACGATTATGAATAAACTTCTGAGATTTCCACAGAGTACAAGTAGCAAGACAGTTTGGAACCAATATCAGAACAACCAATCACAAAGACAACACTGCAATTGCTGTCTGCTTGCTTAATGATGACTTTAAATGAACCAAAACACTCATGGATTTGATGTTTCAGAAAAAGGTCTTCAAGATAATGAATATTTTTAGTATTGACATTTATTGAAAGCATCAAGGGTACTATTAGTCCTTCCAATTCTGAGGGAATGAACACTTTAGTAATGTGTAATTCAAGAATGAGAAGGTTTAGAACAATGGTTTTGAACAGATATTTCAGGTCTTCTAGTTTTAGAAGATATATTTTAAAAGAAAATGCTTTTTTGGATGCCTTGGCAGGAGGAAAAAAAAAAAGTCTGAAAAGCAAGCAGTGTATTTTTTATATGATATTAAAAAAACCAATGCTGTTTAAAAGAAAAAAGCCGCATGTCTTTCACATTTTATGTCCTAAGTAGGTTTAAGTACTGCCTATTACTTGTCAAGAATTCAATAGCAAATAGAAACTTTCCAGGTTGACGTGCTGGGGCAGACGAAGGTCATTCTTTAAAGCATTTGCTCCCTTGAGAGGAAAACCTGGAAGGATGCTATTTGAGCAATTTATACCAGGCACAGCAAGTCATTAGATGACTGTGCTCCAAGTCTGCCATGATCCTGATTCCACAGCCATATGTTGTTACCATGGTGGGAACCAGTTCTAAAAGCCAGTAAGCCAAAGAAGTGCAGAGGTGTGTATTTTCTTCTCAATGTACTGAACAGATATAGAAATTGTAAATCTTTCATGGAACAGCAAGACAGAAGAAAAGGTGCATCACACCGATGAACATCACACATAAGTGTTAAAAAAAAGTAAATTTTCAATTTCAGAGTAGGAGATATGATTGTGGAGGGGGGAAAAAGAAGGCAATTTGCAGGTAGGAAAATATTCTTTCTGGTTACTGTTTAAATGAGAATTTTTCTCCTGATTCAGTTTTACTTCAAAACAAAAACTAAACAATAAGCAATCCCACAACATCTGTGAGTAAATGCTATACTGCTCATTTTCTCTTTAAAAATTTTGAAAGAGTAAAGAGATTTCTATTTTAAATAGACAAAACAATACAACTCCCAAACTGTATTTTGTAAAGACTTGAAAACGCAGCATTTTTTGAAAATCCAGCCATCCAGAAGGAAAACATGAGCTTGCAAATAGCTCTCTTCTCCAGAAGGAAGTTACAAAAGTATGCAACAGATGTCTAGCTATCAGATATATAGCAAGCAATACACGGTACAGATTTGCTTATACATAACATGACCTTATTCCATTTATAAAGGCAGAATTTCAAGTCTAATACAGACCTACATTCTTAAAGAGAAACATAAATGAGTCTAATAAGTGCATACTCCTGATATGCATGTGACACGTAGCACTATCCAATGTTTACTTTTATCTTCACTGCCCATTACAAATGACATAAAAAACAAAAGCACTTTAACCAAGAAGAACGGCATACGGACTAGTCCCACTCTCCCTTCTCTCAATGCTTTAATGATCTAAGTTGACACTCATTCCTCTACGTGCTGTCCTCAAGGACAGCCCTGTCTCAGATGTCTCAGCCCAGGCAGATGACTTCTCATTCTATCATGGACTGCTTCACGAGCCAGTTCAGAGTCCTTCCTATGCCTCTGAGCCATACGAAAGGAAAGTTAATCCTCAAGTTTTTGTCCAATTTTATCCTTTCCACACTTGCTGAATGGTTTTGTGTGTGTAGGTTTACTGCATGTCTGAAAAAGAGAAAGCCCAGGAGCAAAATGATATGTGTGTGTATATATATTACTATTTTTTAACTCTCAAGCTTCATTACAGAATCTTTATATTTATATACAAGCACAATATAAGTGACTTAATATTTTATGGCCTTTTCAAAATACTCTCCTGTAACATCTGAACTTGTCCCTTTAGCTTAGGGAGCTATGTGAACAAATTTAATATACTCAGAGGACATTCTGACTTTCTTGTAAAAGAAGACTTTGCATATCCCAATTCTCACATATTTTTAACATTGGGAAATACATCAAGCTAAAACTCCATGGAAATAAAAAAATAACTTTACAGGACAAAAAAAGCAACCAGATTCACTAAGGTAAGCAAGAGTAGAAAAATCAAGCAAAATCACCATCCTTAGCTGTACACTATCCAATCAGCTTCTGCAATAGCCTGCATTACACAAGATATGTGCTGCTGTATTTTAAAATGTGGTAGAAGACACTCCCAATCTTGCTGTTTTAATTTTTGTACTCTCCATTTACTTATCTCCATCCTAACACTAGCAATAGAAAAGAAAATATATCATGCCTAGAAATCAGTTTCCCTTTATATCAAACATCAGTCTATCTGTGTATAACTTTCAATGCTTTCCACTATAGGAAAGCATGAATGGTTTTGTCCACATGAAGATTATCCAATTATCTCTCTACCATTAAATAAAATAAACCATATACAGAACCATTTTAAACCTTAGGACACATACAAAGGAAAGCACCCTGACAATAAATGAGATTCTTGCATACATATGTGTATGCTAGAACTATTAAGAGTATTAAGAAACGGACATTCAAATTTCTAGCAGAAAATTGCCTTTTAAAAAGCCACTGCATTCCCATAGCCATATGTTCTATAGGCGTGGTCAAAACCACTACAAAGTTCCACTGAAATCAACAGCACAATACATGCATTAGAGGAGGACCCACAACAAAGTCATCATTTTGTTAGAACAGAAAATTTACACCACAATGTTAGCAACACATCATTCAGAGGTTCTTACTTGAAAAAAAACCTGAGAGTCCGCCAGCATGTAATGAACTTATCTCAACTTCATCAAAGGTCAGAGTATATGTTTCACTTTTCTCTTTTTCCTAAGCACACCCATGGCCAGAAAATAATGTCTCCAGCATGTTTATTATGAGTTGTCTACGTATGTAGAAGCAGTATGTATGCATATACACACATGCACCTTTAAAGCATTATTACGAGCCTTTCTTTCCAGTATTATTAGCAGCTGCTTGCATATATGTAACTTCTTGTCCAGAGTGACAGCTGTATTTTCGCCTGTTTTGACATTGAGTCTGATCTGGGTGAATAGCTCATATCCATTAAAGTGCTATTACAACACTGAATGACTGCCAAAATACTTCCTGATCAATTTTAAAAGCCAGCTAGCTGTCATCATCTAATCGCAACAGCAGAAAACAAATCTTTGGGGAATAAAACAAGATTTTAAAACATTTTTTAAAAGCAGGGTATTAAGTCTAAAACCTCCAAACTATTTAAATAAAAATCACAAGCTGCAGCAATATCTAGGTAAAAATCTCTGTGCTTTGAAAGCCCATATACTCGTTACTGACAAGCATTCTAACGTAGTTTCTAAATCTACCATTTCAACAATCTCCAGAGTTTGAACTCTTGCCATTACATAACTTAATAAAGCAGCACTGAAAACAATCACCACAGAGTGTGATTGTGCTCACCATTAAATTTAGTTCTATAAAATTTAAGACTGAATTCAATCACCTTTGTGTCTTTGGCTGAATGGCTGAAAACCAATGTGCAGGTTCAACTCTTACTTCTGAATAGCTTTACAGTATGCATATTTTAAAGCTGCAGTACAAACATCATTTCAGACTTTCATTTATCAAGCATACTTGAAAGGCTATATAATTCAGAGACAGTTAAGACCGCTTGAAGAGAAGGCACAGTTGGCACAAGTTTGGCACAGCTTTCAGAGAGCCTGCAGCAGTGCTGTATTTGTAATACAGCACACTAAAAGAATCAAAACATAGGTTGTAATAAATTACATGTTCTATATGAAAGATGTCTAGCAAATCAAACATGCAATGCCCAAGTGCACACATGGTGACTACTCTATGTGTAAACGACTTTTTAATTTCTCCTCACTGCACTGTTTTCTCCCCAGCTCTGTGCAGCTTGCTGCTTTGCTGTGTGGTCAGTCTACTTTGATCAGTGAAACACGGAACACCAACCACCAGAATGGAATATTGCTGCATATATGCATGGAACAATCTCAAAAAAAGTGGACCCACCATTTGCCACACAATCATGATATGGCTCAAAAAAGACAGAGTGCACTTGTCACTAGAAATACACCATAAATTAAAACTTCTCTGAAGGGCTCCTGTATCACTAACCTGGAGATGACAAAATACCAAAGAAAAAAAAAACAGAAACAAAAAAAACCCACCACAAAACACTGCCCCCCAAAACTAAAACCTCTCACACACCCCAAAAAAATCCCAAACCACCAACACACACATACATACAAAAAGAAAACAAACAAACAAACAAACAACAACACACCAAACTGGACTCAGGATGTTCTTACACTAGGCAAGACTGTCAACATACAGTTTTGCATCCAAAAAGCTAACAGACTATACTCTTTCAGTTCTAGTTCCCATGTAATTGAACTCTATGCTTATGAAGTTATAAAACCTAATTAAAAAGACAGTTGCAGTACTGCCTGCCAAAAATAATGCCACTTGACAGTTTACAATATAATAATAATTAAGAAATTTTGAGTGTTATCCTAGCCAGGGTGCTCATGACAAGAAACCTCTCTATATGTAAAATGAGAAACTAGGGAATTAGACAGGGTTCTGCAGGCACAGGTACAATATATTTTATCAAAGAGTGATAATTCAGATGTGAAAACGATAAGTTTGTGTGGAATGCATGTCATAAGACCTTACTGGTTTTGGTAGCATGTCAAAAACTGTAAACTGCATATGAAGGAACTTTTGACAGTGACTCTTGGATTTAAGGGAAAACAAATATGTTTTCAGAGAAGCCACTCTGATGACACACAATTTAATAAAAGGAATCCCTCCACCTCAGGCTTTGGTTCAACCCACACCAAGTGGACAGAATCGAAGTAAATAATTTCAAACTCATTAAAATAAAAATATAAATACAGTGAATTGTTCAGATCTACACTTAAAAAATCCAATCACATTTGTTTTGTATATTGTAAACATTTAGATTTAAAACTAATTTTTGTTTGTGTGTTAGGTCTAGGAAGAGGAGATCTGACATGAAGTACTAACTAGCAGCATGTCAGCTCCGATACAATATATGATGGTATTTTCATGTTGTGGTTTATATGTTTGGTAGAGAGGATCTTAATTTCCAAGAACTTCTAAGTTTTTTGAGAATAGTAATAATCTAAAGCTGCAGAATACCATTTTTATATAGCAAGTGCCTAAAAGATTTGTGTTAATGTTAAAAAAAAAGAAGAATGTATTACATATTATTAATAGATCTATAAACTAGCTTATACATTTTATATCATTTATAGGTCTGTTTTTATTAATAAAACATGCACAGTTAAAGTTTAGCTTAGGAGGATAGCATGTTGATTAACTGTTGATAATTCTGGAAAATAGCACTAGTAATAAATAGCGGCTGCATTAATAACTACAGTGGGAAAGGACTACTGGGAATCTGCATATTTGCAAAAGGATTCTGAACAGCTAATATGTACAGATTACTACAAAATACTGTGCATGAAAATATACCTTGTCTTGTAACTTGACATCAATAATGCTGCCTATTAAAAAAAAGATCATTATAATCTTTCCATAGTTGAAGGGCTCTCAAGATCTTATTCTGTTCTGCATAAAATTCTGCAGCTACCTTCTTTTAGTGTCAAAATTATTATATGTTTTCTGTCAATGTAACTGTACACTAGAAAAACAGAAATCATAAAAGCTGACTAAGAAGCTGAAGAAAACTGATCCCTTTGCAACACATCAAGCAAAGCCAACCAGTATGGTCCAACCAAATAATAGAAATAGGTTATGAAACTCAGCATAAACTGGCTATGTCAGCGAGTTAACAGTTATCCATTTACTATTTAGGAAGGAAGACATGGACCACATCACAATGAACATCTCACTCCCAAATTGGCCGGTTCCCCAAAACAGATTGGCATGTTGCCACTATGTTTAATCTCAGCAGGAATACACAACAGGAAGAACACTACAAAAGACCACAACAGGAAGGAGGGACAACAGGAGTCTACAATCCCTATATTCTTTGATATTTGCAGAGGAAAGAGGTCTTCAATTAAAAGACAACCAAGTCACATGGGTAACTTTTGAAAAAATAATAAATAAAAAAGATGATGAACCTTCCTTCTGCACACACATATATTCATGTCATCCAGCAGACAAGACTGCAGGATGACATTTGACTCATGATGCCAAAGCCTATCATGATGTTACTTAATACAACTACGAAGTTACTATTAAACTAATTTTAGAGGTATTATAAAGAGCATGAGTCTCACATATTTACTACTGTCTGCCAGAAGTGATTACAGTACTAAGGATACAAAACAATTATTGGAAAACTCATCTAAATGACTGGTTTAGCAATTCCATTGCTAAGAAAGCTTCATGATGTAACACCCATCCCACAGGTATTGATTATACACATATAATATTGTAGAGTAAGTCTAGTATACTATTAATGATGACAGTAGAGACAACTATGCTTTATTTGCATAGTGTTACCGTTCATTATGTCAAAACCTCAAGCCAAAAGAGCAGAACAGAGAAACCTATGAAATTCTGCAACAGTTTGGCTAACGGTCACTACAAATATCATTTCAACTGTATGCCGATTTTATTTTTTTCTTACAGAAAATTAGCTTGTCACACGGTTCATGAGGGAAATAGCTAAGCCTTGGACCGCAAGTAAATCCACCAACACTAAAACCTCTCCCAGATGTGCAGCTGCTTTCTGCAGCACAGAGATATTTCTTAGCCTTTAAGCAATATGAAAATGAACTACCAACTGAAAAGAATAACTGTCATATGCTAATTTAACTGGCTGGGAAAAAAAGTCAATGGAGAGTCAGGGAACTGCACATCCTACCAGGGACCTTTCACCCTTTGACGTTCTAGCTCACAATCCGGTTGTTCTGAAATGCTGACCTATATGTCAGCCATACAGGATCTGTACCTAGGGTGTTCATCATGGAGACACACAGCACAAAGGCATGGCTTTCGTTTCCTTTCCCCAGCCTCCTTTTCTCTCACTCATAATCGTATAGGATCTATATCCTCAGTGTTATCCACTTCCAGGGAAGCTCTGTCCTTCCAGTTTGGAATAAAAGCCCACCTCTTCCTGCAGCGCTCTTCCCTTACTCATTTCCCTCCTGATTCACTCCACCCACAGGGCATTGCCTCAGCTAAAGGCAAGACTGGGAAGACAGAGACACAACTCAGCTGATGAAGCGAGGCACAACAGGGCACCCAACTGCTATCATAAATTGATATCAGGAATCACAGTAGTAGTACTATTTGGAATAATATATTTTAGAATTAAGCATTTACAGAAGTGATAGTGACTACAGTAACTCATCCCTGTCATTACACAGGAAAAGTCTCTAACTCTTTCACTAACAAGGACAATGTAAAAGTCTAATATACAACTACTCTTCACATTTATGAGTGTCATTCACAGGAGACTTGATTTCTTTTTTTTTTTTTGAGATGTGTTCTACAGTATGCAAGAGGAACAAAGATAAATTGGATAGCAAGCATAAAACTGTCTGACTTCAAGTCTGATTTGGTACTTCTGTACAGAACTTGGCATATTTTTTCCTATTCTTCCAGTTCCTTTTTCAGCAAGAAATGGATATTGGCCATGACATCAAAATGGGCCAACATCATTCTCTGTATGAATCTTCTCACTAAAAAAGCCTTAACTTACCTATCACTCCAAATGCATGTAATTGACCAGGTGTCACAGAGCATTGCTCTAATACCTTAGGAAAGAGGACATGATTGTAAATACCTAGCAATACTAACCTCCATAGCAACATGTTTACTAGCAATCTAAAAAAAGTACCCTTAACTTAAATAACCAGCTAAAATACAGTTTGTAAAGGGACAGGGGGGTAGGGTGAGAAGGGGGGGCAGGCTGGTGTGAAGAGATCAGCTAGCACTTTGTACTGAAAGATATTAAGTTCCAAAAGTTATGTTAGAAGCCATCTTTGAATTCACAGGTAATGCCAACATTATGTCTCAGCTCCCCAGAAGTGGTTTGACCCCTAACAATTACATCTGAAGTGACTGAAACCTCCAGATTGCTTCTTGTCAATGATGGTCCATAACTTTGATAGAGTCCAGACTAGAGCAGGTGCAATTGCCACGCTGGAAGCTGGGAGACCAGCACCTGAGAGCTCTCTGGCACTTCTGTGGACCTCTGGTCAAACCTGACACAGACCAGGTAGAGAAATATGTGGAAGGTAAAAAAAAAAAAAAAAAAAAAAAAAAAAAAAAAAAAAGAGTTTGGGTTAGGATGTGCATACTTCCATACATGACCTGATGTCTGTAGCTGTAAAGCTGATAATTCTCAATGGAGCCGTTTTTGTTAAAACTGACAACTGAGGCTCAGATTTGTACACAAAATTTTCTACATTGACAGTTGTAAGGCATTGTTATATGAACTACCAATCACTTGATATGCTGCTATGTGGCTTAACATTATGAATATTGCTAGATACAGTTACACCGGTATAACATTTAAACCGTACTGTAATTACAGGAGCACCCTAAATGTGGACTTGACATTCACCAAGATAATTCAGTTGCTGGGAATGCAAACCTATGAAAAAGGGAGATTATGACTGACTTCACAACTTTTAGCATTGGTACCTCATCTATTCCATGTATGTCTTTTCTATTAAGCTAAGTATAATTATAAACACATTTGAAATTTGGAAGAGTTTTTATCCAGAGGAACCTTGACACGCTTGAGAGGTGGGCTGACGGAAACCTCATCAAGTTCAGCAAAGCAAAGTGCAAGGCCCTACGCCACGACAGTCCCAGATACACCTACAGATTGGGTGGAGAAGTGACTGAGGTCAGCCCAGCAGAGAAAGACTCTAGGGTGATAGCGGATGAAAAGCTCAATGCAAGCCAGCAGGGTGTGCCTGCAGCCCAGAAAGCCAACTGTGTCCTGGCCTGCCTCAAAACGAGGGTGGCCATCAGGTCAAAGGAGGTGATTGTGCCCCTCTACTCTGCTCTTTTGAGACTCCACCCAGAGTACTGCATACCGTTCTGGTGCCACCAACAAACATCATGAAACTGTTGGAGCAACTCCAGAGGAGGGCCACAAAGTTGATAAGGGGACTGGCATACCTCCCCCACAAGGACAGGCAGAGAAAGTTGGGGCTGTCCAGCCTGGAGAAGATAAGGTTGTATGGAGGCTTCATAGAAACCTTCTAGTATTCGAAGTAGACCTACGAGGAAGCCAGACAGGGACTCTTCATCGGGAACTGTAGTGATAGGACAAAGAATAATGTGTACAAATTGAAAGAGAGGAAATTTAGGTTAGATATTAGGAAGAAATTCTTTACTGTGAGGGTGGTGAGATAGTAGAACCAAGGAGGTTTTGAGTGCCCCAGCCCTGGCAGTGTTCAAAGCCAGGTTGGATAAGGCCTTGGGAAAACCGGTCTAGTGGGAGGTGTCCCTATCCATGAGAGAGTGGATTGGACTAGATGATCTTTAAGGTCCCTTCCAATCCTTAACATGACTGTATGAAATGTTATTTAAGTTTCAAAGAGAAGCAGGTTATAAAGATGTTGAATTGTTTTAGTTCCCTGAAAAATAAAGGGCAACTCGTGAGGTTTTTTTGTTTATTTTAGGGTTTTGTTTGTTTTAGTTTGTTACACTCAAATTAAAGTTGCATATTACCATGGAACAAAATAGGAAGGCAGTCGAAACTCTCTCTTTACTGAAGGGAAGTCTTGAAAGACTTCCAGTTACTGAAATAAAATGAAGTCTGTAAATACGAGGCAACATTTCTATATATTTCTATACTCACTTTTCTATCTCCAGCCTAACTGGAATTTGTGTGCCTGGTCTGACACTATTACTGTTCTTACTCCTCATGCTGGCCATCCAGTGTTTATGTCAAATATTTAATTGCCCCTCTGCTCTAAGCATTTAAGATATTTGCATGGATATTTCAGAATGCCTATAAAGCAACATATGTGGTAGTAATTCATGCCTTACAACCCCACTAACAATGACCTAAGGGAAAAAAAAAAAATCAATAGCAGTTAACTTCTACTTCAACACCAAAAAAAGTCTGAATGTCTCTGTGGACTTCACCTGTTAGGTGTGGGGCCGAATTGTGGGGGTGTGAGGTGGGGGTGGTGAGGGAGGTCAAACAAAATACGCACACTTCTTCATGAAACATGTCCCCTCATGGTTCACATAACTCTTCTGATACCTTCAAGCATATAATATGCAAAATGGTTTAACATCACTTATAAAAGAATCTAATGGTAAATTACCACTGTATCTATTTCAGAGCTCCTTTTACTGAGTCAGGTGTGGGCGAGCTTGTTGTTTCAACATGCCAAAGTTGCCAGCAGAGAGGATTACTAAGAGTATCAAGTGGATGTAGTGGGTGTTGACTCCTGGAACAACAACTGTTAACACTTCAAAAGCACATCATGAAGCAATGGGACCTTGAAAAGTCCCTGCTCTCACAGCTCTCTGAACCTCAATACCTGAACTTAACAACTTATCAAAGCAATCATGACACATGAGAATAGGCACTACACTCAAAACTAAGTAATCAAAACTGGATGTATAAATCCTTTGCAACGGTTCGTTACAAGTTAGAATGGTTTTAACCAAAAGGAAAAAAATAAAAATCAAACAGAAAATGCTCATATGAAGTCTTCCCAAGCATCAGATGTGTATCCTTGCTGTAAATAAAGTTTTGTATTTACAGTACTATAATTTTGCAATAACCTATTAACTTTGAGAAAAATCTATTTAGTACATAGTGAGATTTTCTTTATTTGTCTCCAAATTATTACATGTTTTAGGATTCACTGTTAGTACAGATAAAAGCATAGTAGCTTACCCATGCATAGTTCCCATTTATGTCATATGCAGATGAATATTTGTAGTAGTAAATAAATAAAATCATTAATAAACTGTCAGGCCATTCATAATAAAAAGAATACATTAACTTTGCACTCTTAGCTTCAGACTAGATTGTTTTCATATCTGGTTTGGATTCTTTTAACTAATTCTTTCACCATATCAAAAAGTGTATCAGTTGTTTTTGAACGATACTGAACTAAAAATGGAGCTAGACCGATGCTTACACAAGAAATGCAGCTTATTACATTTGTTGCACTCCAAGTAAATATTGATTTCAATCTAAGAATGCTATGAAAGGGCTTGCATCAATTACACAGTACATCACAGTCATGATGCAAGTTACCTAATTCCAGTGATGCACACAGCAAATCAATCATTCACATCCACGCAGCTTGGTGAGTCAGAGACACCACTACTTACCTTTATCTGAACTTTTAAATACTGCATTCATTTTGGAGTGGCATTATAAAGGAAAAGGTTTACAATGAAAAAAATGTCAGCTAATCTGCCAAAAAACCTGCAGTAATTATAATTACCTCTATTCATGTCATGTGTGTTTTAATACATACACAAATGACTAAAAGAGCCCTTAATGACAACAACATTATGAGGGGAGGTTTCCCTTTTGCATTATCTATTTATTCAACACAAAATTATTAGGCTATTGTGATAAAGCAGCTAGAGTACAATGACTTTCCTTTAATCACTAATTAAAATGCTGATTGCCTGTTGAGTGAGACGTGCAGTTATGGTCAAACACCAAGTCCTATTGTGTGATAACAGCTTGGGCTGGCCTTACAACTGGGTGGGGTTGAATCACTGCTAAGTAAACAAACCCTCTATGGTTGAAAAACACAATCCCTCCAGCTCAATAAAATCCTTAAGTAACTTTTAATTTTACAGCCTTAGACAAGCTAATATTGCAGAGCACAAAAGTTCAGAGATAAAGAGACCTACCAGGTGCTGGAATAAACAAGCAATTACACAGATTACAGGAGAGCAGTACTGGGTCTGTATGAATTAATTTATTCTGTGTACAAGCTTGAGGTGGAAATTAATTTCATGGGGCCAAATTCAAAGGACCACTGGGACATTATTGGCTTCATCTATTCAACTTCTGAAGTATACTCAAATTACACCTCTGCAATCCCACTGATAGCACCCCAGTGCCATCAGTGGGGTTTCACAGATATAGTCAGGAGAATCCACACACTCACATTTCCCTTACATACTTGATTTATTGCAAAATAAATTAAGTAAAATAAGACCTATTTATCTACGGTCCTGTATTCCATGTAATCATTTTAAATGGCAGTAAAAAAAAAATCTGCATATGCGACTGTTCACATTGGGCACTATTTAACATGTGATGTTAAGCTCCAAATCAATGCTAAAAAAGAAAAAGCCTTTAAATGCACACACACACACACATGCATAGGGTGTAGAACACGAAAAAATCAGCAACCTATTACACATAACTTGAAGTTACTATTACAGAAACCTCAAAGTAAGTGTTTTTCTTAAATTACCTTTAGGTATACACAATGTCACCAGGGCAGAAAGAATGATTTTTAGTCTATAGCTGCAAATATTCTATTTCCACAATGTTTTCCTTTTCAGCCAGTTGCCTTTTTTATATATACACATATACATTCAATCAGTTCAACTTCCTCACAAGAATAACAGTAATTAAAGAAAAAACCTTGACCACTCCATAACAGCTCTTTGCTTGCTGCCTCATTCCTCCCCATTATCTGTAAGAAAACCCATTTCACCTTTCTGCCAGTGAAAAAGAGCATCTTTCACCCTAAAAGCAATAGTTTTGCTGCTTTTCTGGCATTTGTCTATAGAAGAGAAATTTGAAATAACTCGTTTCTGTAAAAATGTTTACTGTAGAGACATGTTTGCTTTTGGGCTTGTTTCCTTCCCTTTTGCTTAATACAACTGAAACCAAAATGGTTGTTTTATCTATATGCAGTTACTGTTTATTTAATAAGTCATCTCATAGAAGAACCAAAAGTTCATGTTCAGTGTTTGGAAGGCTCACACAAGAGGCACAGGTGCAGGGAGCTCTCCTTCCCTACTGTTGCTGTACAGAGGCCAGAGAACATGCTACATCTTGCAGACTGTCAACACTAGACATACAGAAGTAAATGTGTCAGACTATCTCCCACACCCTATGACTATTATTACCAATTGCAAGTGATGCTACGCTTCACTTCATTCTCTCCTGTTCAAATAAATACAAATACGGCTCTTCTTTTAAACTATTGTGTTGCAAGACCAGTGTCAGGAAATTACAACTGGTAAAACAACCAGGGTCCAGCCTACAGGGAGTAAAATCCACCAGTTACCCAAGTCAATGGCTTTGCTTTCACTGCCTCTGTTGAGCCACAAGACCTGTATCAGCGCATATTCTAAGTAACTAAAGATATAAAAGGATAGTGTCAAAATCACCTGTAGGGAAAGTCATCAAAATATTGTGGTTTTCACCAAAAGTTTAAAAAAAGTTTTGTTTCTAGATTTCCATAGACAGTTTGATGATCTAGCCATCACAATACTTTATAAAAGGCACCACTACAGTAAAGTGATCACAATAATTTTGGAGATAGGGCAACTTATCATGGCAGCATTGGTAGAAATACTTTAGAATGATGGATAAAACAGCTCAGGCCCTAATCTTCCATGAAGACATATATCATTCTCTGAATCCCTGTCTGTGTTTCTCAGGCTTTGCAGAAGAAGGAAATGGAAGTGGCATCCAAGTGGAAGACTAGAATCTAGAGAATGGGGTCTAAAGTTTTTTACTTTATAAGCATTCAACAGAATTACAGAACTTGCTTTTATTCTTCAAAATTCCCTTAAGCTTACAGCTCAAATTCTTTTAACCCTTACACTTAACACATTCAAATAACTTCCAGAGGTATCAGTTTCCTAACCACTGAACAAATACAAATTGAATGCAGTGACCCATCTTTCTAGACAGCACTGCTGCGGCTTTCTTTTGATCACTATTACCCTGCTGTCATCAAAAAGCTTTCTGTTACTGCCTATGATACTCAGATGACTTGGAAAACACAGAAAGTTGATTTTTAAGAGCATAATGATTATTGAACATTTCACTTTTTAAAAACCGCATCTTTGTTACATAAAGAGGAAGCAACTTTGCCTTATACACCTATAGCAATGCCCTGATCAGTCCTCTCAATGATTCAAAACTGAACTTGCAAAGATATCTGCCCACATTTTTAGAAACTTGCTACATTTGCAGTTTATGACTTCCATGTAGCTTTGACATATGCGAGCACACAAAGAATACCAAAAGTTTAGGCAAATACATATGGATTCCCCATTGATATACAGGAACATTATGCTATAATTGTAAAGGACCACTTAAGATGATCTAATTACACATGGAAAACTAATATCCGCTTAAGTGGAAACAAGGAACAATGAGAAACATTAGAATAAGATAAAAGAATGAACACAGGCATCATCGGATAATCTTCCTAAAAGCTGAGTGTATTAGGCCATAGAACAGCCTGAGAGGGTATATGGCAGAAACACACTAGCTTTTGATTAGTATAGCAGGAGAAAGCAGACTACAAAATACACTGTGGAGATTCACTGTATATGGACAGAAACACTTGATGATTCAACTGGTCTTTTCCACTTTTGAATTCCATTATTGATTAGTCCTGAGCTTTATGTAATCTTTTCCAAAGCCTCACACAGTAGTAAACCAGACAACCAATTCATATTTAACAGCAAATATTTTTAATTCTGTTCCAAAGGTCTTCATAAATATTCACTTTCTCACAAATCAAAACTGTTCTGTTTGTATCTACTTTAAGTAATCTTACTGAGCACAACATTTCAGAAAACAAATATATCCAAATAGAAGCATATAATAAGACAAGTATGTTATAGCCAAACAGAAAGGAGCAGAAGATGCTCAGACGCAAGAGCAGCCTTTAGGACTTTAAACCCTATCACAGAAAACAAGGGAAACAGTTAGAAGGATCCTCTAGCATCATCTCCCCAGTCATGTTGTGCAATCAGCTGAAGAGAAGCATTATAGGCTTTCCCTCTGTGCAAAACAACAACAACAACAAAAAAAAAACCCAAAACAAACAAAAAACAACAAAAACCTAACAAAAAAACAAACCAACAAACCAAAAAAAATACCACTCACCTAAAAACACACCTAAAAACCCAAACCCATGGGCAAACACTTGTAATACACATGGAGTTTACACTTACATGCTACACTGATGTCACAGTACATATATAAATAGAATGTGATCAGCCTTATAATGCTAATATGAAGATTGCATACTCATGAAGTATCGTGAACAGAATTAGCATTTATGAGGCACCAACACAGCAGTACATAACTTAATGCTAACTTTATTAGCTGTTGAACAAAGCATAGATATGCACACCATTATATTTTCTTTTTATGAACGAATAGATCAATAAAATGAGCCAGTTTGAGACGGTACTTATAACAAGGACTGGGAAGAACATCTAAATCAGTTCAAGAAGCTGTTGCCTTCTGTACATTACTTGTACCCAGAAGTGATTTGGTTTGACCTTTCACAGTGTTTGAAACACACTCGTATGAGACTGAGAAAAAAAGATGTGGTTTTCTTCCATTTCCTTGTCCTATAATCCAATCTTTGTTTTTATACTAACATGCCACACTAAGCCTTGAGTTCAACCTGTCACCAGCTGCCAGGACCCCAAGATGCTTTTTCTTCTAGATCACCTTCTCATCAAGTATTTAAAATCTTAGCATTGTGAAGTTTAGCACTTCCCTTTAGTGAACTGTATATATTTTATTTCCTCAATTTACCAATATAATTTGGAAGTCTAACCCTATGCTTTAAAATGCACATGGATCTTCCCTTCTGAAAGTAGCTCTAGGTAACAACTAGAAATTAAATAAGTACTTCCTATTTCTTCATCCAAGGTATCAGTGAAGAAAAATGTTACCAGCTCCTGAAGGTATCCCACCACATCTACACTAAAACTTTGCTCACACTGCTTAGTTGAGGGTATCTGTTTCTTACCTATGTAAGAATTCTAGGCTGTCCCTCTGATCATGACTTTTCTCTTAATCATCAATCCAACCCCCTTTATGGTAATTTCATCATCATCACCTTTATCATAGAACAGCTGAAAAAAGAATGTAAAAACTAAGATACTTACTAAAAGCTAGAATTTTACTAAAATATATGTTAGATTTTGTTTCTCTGCTTCCTATAATGCGTGCTTATCCTATTACTGTAGGAAGACTTGTTGACACTATGTTTATTGAAGGAGTCATGTTGACTTCTTCCAGATGCTTATGAGCAATGTGTATTTCCCCAATAGCTGAAGTTTGCTGACTGGTCTATTAGTTGGGTCAATAAGGTTTAAAGAGAAGAAAGGCTGAGAAAACAGTACTTACAGATACCTTCTTCAGAAGACTAATTAAATGCCTAAACAAGAATTTCTGATAAAGAAAGGCACTGCCAGAGGAGCCCCCTGACTCCACTAGGAACCTGGAATTCTCTCTTGGTCACTGTTTGAGGCCTAGAGTCTCAACTTAGTAATCTAACTCGTGTTGAATTGAGTGCAGCTCTACACCTGCTAGTACGCTAGGAATCTTCCAAGTTCTCCAGTAGTTTTCATAGACAATGCCATCAGGTATGTTGGCTGCCTGACCAGTTCTCAATTACTTTTGAATATCACTAGTTGTTAAATCAGAATAAAACAAAAAAAATCCCCACACTGCAACAGTACTTACCTAAGTATTTTTCATTCCTTTGTTTTTTATATAGATGGCTGAGCTTCTCAAACTTTGTCATAGATGTTAACAGTAAGAAATCTCATGTCCATACTTCCAGTGAAAATTAAGCAGTAAGAAGTTAACAAATTATTCTAAGAATGCCAAGGCATCTATTGGTGTCTTACCTACTCACTCAGCAATGAGCAAGCCCTTTTTTCTCATTCTTCTTTTCTCAGTGCTTTGTCTCTTATAGTTGAATTCCATTTTGTCTTTCAGAGTTTATCTCCATTTGTCCATACCATTCTTTTATGATCACCCATAACAAATTGACCCAGTTTCAGCTTTTGACAACATCCCTCAAGTTTTAGGTCACTAAAGAGCTCATGGTTAGTTAAACCAGACTTGTGTTAAATTTTATTTCTTTGCACTAGGAAACTAGTGTTTAGCCCTTTTGAATGTTCCACTAAAGAACTGTCTACTCCCTTCACTTTACCATGCACTTGCTTCCTACAGAAACCTACCTACTAATTTTCCAAGTTTAATGAAGTGCACTTTCTTGAACTCTACCATCATTAATAATAGGATGCATTACATCTGAAAGCTGCACAAAATGTCAAACTATCTGACAGCCAGAAAGGCAATGGGAAAATTAGTCAAAAACCTGAAAACTAGCCAAATGGTAGCCATGGAAATGCTAGAGACTGGCAAATAGGGCCAAGCAACTGGAAGGAGAGAACCAGAGAATTGTCAAGGTTGGAAAAGACCTTTAGAAGAAATTACCTGAAAGTCACATAAGAAATAGTGACAGCATAAAAAAGGTACAAAGCTATAAGAAAACCTCCAAAGGAGGGCAACGAAGATGGTGAAGGGCCTAGAGGTGAAGCTAAACAAAGAGCAGCTGAGGTCACTTGGTCTGTTCAGCCTGGAGAAGAGGAGACTGAGGAGAGACCTCTACAACTTCTTCTACAACTTCTTCATGAAGGGAAGAGGAGGGGCAGGCACTGATCTCTTCTCTGTGGTGAACAGTGAAAGGATGTGAGTAATTGGTCTGAAGTTATGCCAGGGGAGGTTTAGACTGCATATTATGAAAAGTTTCTTCACCCAGAAGGTGGTTGGGCACGGGAACAGACTCCCCAGGGAAGAGGTCACAGCATCAAGCCTGACAGAGTTCAAGAAGCACTTGGACTACTCTCTCAGGCACATGGTGACTCTTGAGGTGTCCTATGCAGAGCCAGGAGTTTATGAGTCGCTTCCAACTCAGGGTTCTATGAAAGGCTGCACATTGCATACAGCCCCAACACTTTGGTCCTGGATTGCACAGTTGTGCATTTTTGGACCTGTCAATTATGTTACTTTATGCAAATTAAATTAATTTCACCCTAAGAAAAGTCCTATTTCCTTGGCACTAAGCATAATTATTTATCATTAGTGTCCATGAAAGTTATATTTCTTGTTGAGAATGGATTAAGCAGTTTATAAATATTGGAAGGAAGGAGGACAGAAGAGGAACAAACACAGAAGTTCTTGGGAAGGTAACATATTTGGGAAAGTGCTCAGAATAGATTATCCACAGTGTGCTACTTCACTTGCCACCATTTTATTTCCATATATTTCTGTTCCCAAGCTGCAGAAACTGAAAAATGTTCACTTTCATGGTTTATCATCTTCAGTTCTGTGATATTCAAATGTTTCTGTGTTCTTAACCAGTGCTCTGGTGAACTTAGTTCCTGACAAAACTGTGTAAACAAGAGATTGCTTTGCCTACTGCAGAATTTGTAATCACTAGAATTTGGGATACACAATTTTCAGAGTTGTATCTATTCAATCAGAGAATAAAATGGATCAGAAACCCAACTGAAAGAGCTTAAATTTCACATCCCAAGTAGTCTCACAAATAGCACCTTCTAAATCAGTAAGAACTAAATTTATTTAAATTGTGATTGAAACTTTTGAATAGCTAATATGTTTGGGAAATATTTACAAATAATTCATCGTAAGAAAATCTGTTATGAATTAGTATTTGTTATTTATTGTCCCTTAGCTGCAAATAAAATAGCTTGTTCATAATACAGTGTTGTATGTCAGTTGCATACTAGACTAAATGAGTACATCACTAAGTTCCGAAATGCCTAAAATAAAAGTTTTGCAAAAGTTTCCATTTACTAATGCCCTAAATGTTAAACAATTTGTAAGACCAGTCGATTTTAACAGCATGGTATGGATAAGACAGGCAGAAAGAATATAGCAAAGCCTGGTAGGGTATATTGCAAAAAACTGAAACTAAAAGCCTCTCACAAGTGTTTCATGGGTAGTCCAGCATGTAACAGATTTTCGCATCACTCTTATCAGTGGGAAGCTAGCCAGACCTGTTTATCAGTGGATGGAAGGCAGAACCATACCCTACCAGCTTCCAGGCCCCTCCATCTCTGTGTTTTAATTTAGTTTCCACTTACAGCTAAATCTGCATCTGGCACATCCTTTCCCTGTGCCAGAAGGCTCCAGCAGAACCTCATATCAAAATCACACATAGTATTGTACTGTATTTATAACTTTATTAATATTTTAGTATAAAAAGAAATTAAATTTATATTTTGCTTATCTTTCATACTATTTCATTTTAAACTAAATATTAATAAATTGCAATACTTTTGTTACCAGAAATAAACTTCAAAGCTCAAAAGTATTAATATATCCCAATTTGCTGCAATATTAGCTTTTCCAATATCTTTGGCTAGTTTTCTCTATGCAAAACCCATTATGGAAAAAAAGAACAATGTCAAGTCTTTTTCACAAAATGGAAAATCCTTTCTTTAAAGCCAGGATACTGTTAAGGTGTATAAGGCTAGTCAGGTTACTTGTTCGTATTAGACATCAAGTATTTGAAGATGAATGCTTCTTTAAGGGATGAAACACGAAGTTGGTGCAACATTTTTATCTGCCAAAAGGAAGTAAATCTTTAAAATGTTTGTTACATTACAAATGCCACTCTGGACTACACAGACAGAAAACATAGATTTCTGGTAACCGGATTAAAGGCCAAGGCCACAGCTTTATTGAAATACAGTAACTCACACTACAGAATCATCTGACAGCCAATAGTCCTTGCAGCAGTAAATATTGAGACCCCAAGGCAAAACACCACATACACTGGACCCCAAAGAAATGCAGTCCAGCCCTAATGACAAACTTCTAAGTCTACCAGTACTGATGAAACTTGAACTCTTTTGTTTTGAGATATAAAAGATGCAGCAATACCTGCACATGGCAATAAAACTTTCCTTTGCAGTGACTCTTCCTTTCCTGTTTTCTTACTGCACATACCAAAAAAACATTGGTGCAGGCAGCCTTAACAAAAATAAAAAGTGACAACCAGAAAAATCAAAGGTATTTAACCATTCTCCACCAAATCTATTCAGAGTACTGAACCCTTAGCATCTTTTCAAAGGTATTCAAGAACGTCTGTCATATTAGATAAGGTGTAAAGTACTTATTACTCAATTTAATTCATGTAAAAAGTGTGTGCATAATTTGTCACTAGAACCACCTATAAGTTTATGCATGCATTACCTTACTGAAAAAATAACTTTGCTGTTTGCTGATTTCTTACCTAATGCACCGTATGTCTTGAGGCAGCCTAACAAAATTACTTTAGTAATATTATACAAGGTCAATATTACACTCCTGTACTTCAGGGGTTATAGATCCCTTTTAATGCAAATCAAAAAAAAATAACTCATTCCTCACATCAAGTTGTTCCACTTCCAGCTCAATACTTAAAATCAAGTCCGTCAATGCTGTTTGTCTCCTCCACAGGAGTATCACTCTGGAAGGAAAGGGAGCACTTCTAGCCTTTCTTCAAAAACACACATCTTAGTCTAAAAGTTTTATTAGTTTTATAACTGAATAAGAAGCAGAACAAGGGAAATTACAAAAAAAAAAGTAAAAAATTAAAGTGTTATGTCCTCAGGCAACAATGTTGAGAAGAGCTATCTTGCCTGTCATTCATATTAGCTTGAACAAGATATTAACAAAATTTTGCTATATATTGTGGGTTTTATTTGTGCATATACACATGAACCAAACAATACTTTGGTTCAAACATAAAATGGGAAGGGCAAACTTTGATCTTTAAGATCCCTTCTAACCCAAGACGTACTATGACTCTATGAACTTGAAATCCACAAATAGGAAGAACAGTCACTAAACCCTGCTCAAAATCTACAGGTATAGGATTGGTACCTCCTCTGATTTAACAGGTATCTTCCCACAACCTTATGACTTACAGGTTCCTAGTACATGCTATTGTCTATTAAGTCCATAAGCAAATAAAACGCTGGTCATTCTCAGTCACATATAGGTAATAGAACAATAACTCTTTTCTCTTCCTTTAAAATAATGGTTCATGTTGTTCTCAGTCACACAGAACACTTGCATAGCTCCTGCTCTTTTTCAGGAAGATCTACAACTTACTGCAATGTTATTAGCTTTTGAGAAACAAATTACTCTACATTCTTCGAAAGTAGTCAGCTGTAATCAGTTGATATAACAAGGTTGTAGGACCCACAGGGAAAGAAAGCACAGAAGAAAAAAGTTTTGCTGTTTTGAGTTAGAAATTCCCCTTCCGACCCTTGCACCAAGTTCCAAAGGCTACGTGAGAAGTAACACATTGCATTAGGTTTCAGTTGTTTCTCCCTGCCAGGTAAGTGCTACATGTAAATCCATTAAGTCTTTGGAGTCTGAAATCTGTAACTGAATGTTCAGCCAAAACAGGTGATAGAACAAAGTTCCTACTAATCAACTCAAATCATCCAGGAAGTGAAGCTTTGCTAATGAATTATAGTAATTAACTCTAGGGATCGGTCAGTGCTTGCTCTGAGCAATAGGAGACACACAAAATACATATGTTCGTATGCCTAACTCTCTGTTCCTACAGGTTTTGGAGCAATATCCCATCTCCCCAGAACCTGAAACTCTGACGTTAACGTCAAGGGCTAGACAGGACCCTGGCCCTCAAGTTCAACACTTGACCAATAGTCTGACTAGGACAGCATGAGAAATGTACTCATCAATTTCTATCATCTAACTAAAAAAATAGTGAGTCAATGTAAACGCACCACTCATCTGAAGAGGTCAGCATCTTTCCTATATCCCATGATATTTATTTGACTGTAGCTAACTGCTGGAGGTCCTGGGTTAACAAATGAGCATAGGCTTATCCTAGAGTTGAGATCATCATAAATACTTGAAATGTAACAATCTAAGGAATATTATGGTCCAAATAGAGAGTTGGCAAATACACAGTGCCATCTCAGCCCCGTATCACCTTTAACAATCCAAGTAGTATATAATTGTTTAATTCTCCTGGCCCAGCTTACAACAAGTAATAACAGAAACTACCATCTAGCCAATTTAAATGAACAATAACAAAAAATACCTGAGAACAAGTTAAAAAAACAAACAAGCAAAACCAAAACCAAACAAACAAAAAACCATAACAAACAGACACA
Source organism: Lophotriccus pileatus (assembly GCA_035583135.1). Lineage (NCBI taxonomy): Eukaryota > Metazoa > Chordata > Aves > Passeriformes > Tyrannidae > Lophotriccus > Lophotriccus pileatus. The sequence goes on along the minus strand of JAWWES010000168.1, from coordinate 36,760,398 downwards.
CAAAATTCAGAAAACAGTAAAGCTCTTCCTAGCCAGTGAATGCTTGCCTCAGACTGTGAGGAGAGCATGATGTTTTCTGTGACCAGGCCACCTCATAAACATACTATTTATACTACAGTGACCCAAGAAGTTGGGTCCTTTGTGAAAGAAGAGTGATGCTGGAAGTCCTAGCATCACTCATAGTTCCGTGCGTACACACTAGAGAAGAAATACTGCTGGAGATCCCAATCAGAACTGAAGGTGAACAGCAAACAGTGAAACCCAGCCTCTTTCCATAGCGAGAGGAAGTGACTTTTAACTGTGAAGCTCCTCTTCCCTTTGCCACCACTGTCAACGTCTGAGGAAGCTCAAATCCTGCCCTTCTACTCAGGACCCAGTTCTACCAGCAGTTTCAGCTTTGGCTTTGTGCACACACTTGAATACCCATTCTTTTCCATTCCCTCCTGGTGGCTGTCCAACTCTTAACACATACATAGCAAGTAGTTTTCTCATCACTGTGAGCTGAAGGCACTACTGTCACTGCAGATCTTATTTAAACTCTGTAGTGTCTCTACAGACTACTTCATAAGCTGCTGCCACCTTCTTCAGGCTAACTGCTACAGGATCATAAAGGTCACTAAAGCCAGATCAGTCACTAGGATCAATTTTCCCTTCACAAAGATGCACAAAGAGGTGGTGAGAAACCCAGGGCAGGTGTGCAGTCCACATAATCTTTGTGCCAGCAGCACCTATGGGGTCATAGGAGTCAATACCCATGCAGGTGGGGAACCTCATTTTTGGCTAAGATGCTATGCCTTTAAAACAGACAGCACATTGTAAATGAAAAATTTCTGTTCTAGTATTTTGCTGCTCCTAGTAGGGGGAACCCTTCAATCTTTTTGCAACAGCTATGAAGCTTAAACAGAGGAAACCCTACTTGTATTTCTTTGAAACCAGAATAATCTGCCAAAATATTCACAGGAAAGAGTTCATGATAGTCTTGTATTCTTTTTTGAAAGCTTAATTTAGACAACTACCAGCAGATCCCTTCATGGACACAGCAAAACCTTAAACTCTCTATTTGACTGTGCTTGCCTAAGGCATTAAGTTCAATCCACCATGTCGCACCTCAGTAACTCGACACAGACTTAGAAATTCATACAGTCAGCTTCCCCAAGGGATTTGTTAAGTTTCACATACATTTAGTTGTGCAGTTGGCCTGCTCAAATTGATAAACTTGTTGCTCAGTGCTTGCAGATTTTGTCACTAGGAAAAATAAGTATTGGAGTGGGGGAAGAGAGACTACTAGGTCTATTTTTTTTTTTTTTTAATAATTACACATGCTTTACTGCTTCTACCTCTTCTTGAGACACATTTATTTTGCGGAAGAGACAGGCAGATACTCTGGTGATGGGCACATTAAAAATGCCACAGATAGACATGATGAATGTCATTAACATGTGAAAAATTAATAGAGCAGATAGATACAAAAATACTATTCAATCCTATCAAATATAAAGGAATAATTCACCACATGAATATCCTGTGTACCTGAACAATACCCATATATAATATGCAGGCTACTGATAAAGACTTCAGTCTGGAAAAGCACTTAAACATTCTTACTTTTTAGTAGGTGAGCAGTACATTGGAATCAATGAAATTATCCACTGGCTAATATGACCCAGAAGTAACTATTAGACTACTTTTATAATGTTATACCATAAACATCAGTATGACATGTTATTACAGAGTAAAAGGAACTTTCCCCCAGTCAAATGATGCTTATGGGTATAAGAATTACTATTACTATAAAAATTACTAACTTATGGTATATAGCACAAAAGAAACGAGTTCAAGCCATCTGCAATGGCTTTTGTCAACATTGGCAAATGGAGCAGAAAAGCAGCAGGAAAGGCTAGCTGAAGAAATAAGAAGCAAGAGCATCCTCCTTTCCAGAAGCGTAACTTTATGGATATACAGCAAGCAGCGAGCCTATAGTGCTGGCAAAGAAAACCAAGCATGGTCACAGCATCAAACCAAAGGAAGATATGATGTGTCTTTTCATTGGTCTTCAGAACACACAAATTAAAACTTTCTCTGTATCCTGCAGAGCTCCTCAATTACTTGTCATTACTATTGTATGAGATAGAAAGCATTTAGTCCTCAAAGTGTAGCACAGATAGCACACCAGACTTCTCTTTCAGCTATAGAGGCATGTATTTTGATGACAACCCAAAAAGAAGCAATTATTTTCTCCATCTTTCCTCAGATGCCTTTGTTATAAAATACAAAAAGTCTTATTATCAGTCCTTGCAACTAAACTGTACAAGGATTTCAAATGATAAGATGAATTTACAAAGGTGATGTGTTGCAATACCAATGACAGAACCACCCAAATGAACATCTTGGCTTTGTAGTTCTGCAGGGATCGGTGGTCTGCAGTTTGTGTGACACTCTTTAAACTTACAGGTTTACAAACACTATGTGGCTGTGCTTGTGACCTGTCAGAAAGTTGAAGATTTACAATCTCAGAGTGGGAATCACTGTCTTTTTTAAAGGAATCCAAAGTGTCACAATAGCCTTTTTTTTTTAATTAATATAATATTTTAAAACGGATCAAGTTTATTTTGCAGTATGTAAACTGACTTTTTTAACAGATAAAATAATGCCAATATACACATTTTCAAAAAGAGGATAAAGATCATTTAAGTTATAAAGACTTAATACAGCTAGGAGAAAATAAACACATATGTATCAAAGGCCATCCAGAACACAAATCCTATAAGGTCAAGTGTTTAAAAAACAAAGATCTACATAATATGATTTCATTACAAGTTCTGAGGGAGAGATTACTTAAGGACCAGGACATGCAAATTGGTATCTAGGTGCAGCAGGATATGATTTAATCTTATTTTCAGAGGTAGTTATAATACCTGAGCCAATAGGCAAAATCACATACACATAGATTAGAATCAGGACTATCCCAGAAAACAACAACAAACCCACAAACAACAACAATAAAAAACTCAAACAAATAAGGAAAAAAACCAAACCAAAACAAACAAAGAAACAATCAAAATCCAAACCCTAACCCCCAAAATACTTCACTGCCGGTTTTGGGCCCCTGTTCTCAGCTTTCTCTAACTCACAAGTAAGGCATCTTAGAAAGCAGAACATGTTACAGAAGCTTTTGTTCTGATTACCAGCACTGCACCTGACCTATGAAGAAATAGGACATCAGCTGACTCAGTGATCAGAACTTCACAAGCAATGAATAGCTCAAGTTAGGGCAGCTACACTTTCTTCACACTTGAATATAACGATTGTCAACTTGTGCAAGAGAATCTATACTAAAGGGAAATCTCCCCTTGGTCAAGTTCCAAAGAGCCAAACAACATCTGCATTAACCCGTCTGTCTTTTGTAACTACACTACTGTATGCTCTGCAACAAAGGTTTTATACCTACTCAATGACATATTTATTGTTCGTTTGGAAAAAGTAATAAAAAGCCCACCCTTTTTTTTCCGCTCCCGCTTGCTATGTTTCAGGATGCAAAGCTGTTTGCATAAATAACTGATAAAAGGAACAAACTTCTAAACATCTTGTTGTAATTACTTTCTTGTCCTAATTTAACATTAGAGGATTGCTGTTACTCTGCCTAAAAGAATGAATGTATTGATAATGGCTTTGCAACCTAATATGAAACTTTTTTCAAAACCAAATATAAAATGTTGTTTGCATAGAATTTGTTTAATCCTTTCTTTCTATGGACACAGTGTTCAGCTTGTCTTTCAAATACTGGGATTGGCATATCAACTAATCCAAATGACAGTGATAGCTTAGTTAAACATACAGTACACTTGGGAGATAAAGGGGATCTTCCTCAAAAAACAGTTATTTATGCAGTCCATTTCATAAAGAACTCCCTTAAGGTGGATATGAGCCACCTTTTCCAGGCAGAATGGGCTCTTCCACCAGTATGCATGCAATGATTGAATAACCATGCGAAATGTAGTTTGCACACTTGGAAGAAAAACTATGGGATCTCTGAGAATAATGCAGTACCTAGTTAAGCTACTCAATCAAGCTATCTATAATTTTCTTTTGAAGCCAGCTGTAGTTTGTTGCTAAACTGATGGTTTCTGTACTGCCTTTAAAAGAAGTAGTTGATTCTCCTGTTTGAGAATGTCATATCTCAGACAGCAGTGTGTTCGCTATCTTTAGTCATGGTCAGTTCTTCAGCGATTTTTCAACTCTTTCAGAATGAGACAAGTATAAACCCAAAAAATAGCACCTACACTACTTATAAAGATCTGTAATCAAGTTCAAGCCTTAATAAACAGGATTTTGAGTAAATTTTTTTTGTAGTGAAATCCTCAATCACTGGTAGCCAATGAAAAACATCCTCATTAGTCACCATAGGAATGAAATAATTCCTACTGTATATAACACTACTCTAGTCCTACTCTGGTCCTACTATAACCCTACAGTACTACTTATATTCTTATAACTAGTCATAGTACTTACTTTGATGAAGGCTTTGTTTGCTAGTAATTTGGCTTCTCACACTGTAATTACAGACTGCATCTTGGAGTATTTGTTTGCAGAACTGGGCCCTTAAACTGCAAAATTCCTCCTACTAAGAAACATAATTTTTATCAAGTATCACAAACTACTTAACTCTCAAATAGGTGTTATTGGATTTTTTTAATAGTATCCAACTTCTGAAGGCAGAAATACACTTTTCTCTATCACCAGGAGACAAACTAGACAGTGAATTCTCACCCTTCCTAATTTATTCAACACACTTTACTCCCTACATTTTAGCTCTAATATCATATTAAAAATTTCTGCATGTGCCATATTCTGTAGCAAAGGAATTCTGAGGAAGAAATCACAGTGTAAAAAGACAGACTATCACTGTATTTTATGACAATACAGATGGTTAAAGCAAAGCACTACAGAAGTAATATTAGTAGCCTCAGTGTTAAGCGATAAGGCAAAATTCCATCAAGGAGGAAGCAGAGAGAAATGAAGCAAAGTGACCTACCTACAGTCATTTGGAACATGTCCTGGCAGACTGAAGAGTGGAAGCCAGGAACACCAAACATCCGAATCCTGCCTGCATTTTTTAGGTCAACCATCTCTCTAGAAACATCCCCTGACAGCTCACAGGCAGCTCTGGAAGCCAGCAGTTTGGAGCCAAACCTACTGTTAGAATCCATCTGCTTTACAACAGGTGTTCCCTATAAAATGGCCCTAATAATGACTTAGTTGGGTAATCTTGCTTTGACTAGTTGTAATCTGATCCTATTGCATTACATACCCGACCTACAGCTTATTTGCCGTTGTCTTCTCTACTGCTTGGTGCACAAGAAAAATAAGGCCAGGCTTGGCACCTTCCTTTGCCACACTGATACATGATGTACTTTCTGACCCCTGCAGCTCTTTCAAATCTGACTAAAATTAGACCAGAAAGCAAATTCTTCAGTAAACTACAGGGTTACTGAACACGCAGAGATGCAAGAGAGCAAAAGGAAACTAAAGCCATTTTTATGCACTGATTCTATCCACTACACAATTGAGCTATAACCCATAAATTATATTTACAGTTAGGCCACAAATTGATGCTCACCTTTTTCTGTGCTTTGTTTTTGTTCACTTGTAAAATGGGAATAATAGTAGCAGACTATCTCCATGAGGACAATAAAAAAGATGTTTATTACCATTGTAGCACCACACTACAGTTCAGGTAGCACAGTGATACATATAAGAACACATGTACACATACAAACCTACATAGCATAAAGTGGTTTTAAATCTCCAGATCTCCCCACTAAATATTTTAAGACAAACTAAGAAAATACAGAAATAAAATAACAGAATAAAAGTAGGTCTCATGCAGGAATTACCAGTTTGTTTAGTTTTTTTTAATTGTGCAGAGCAGGTGCAGTAAGTATCATTTCCCTCCTGCTGCTTGGCCCACCTGCTGTCTGCCTGATGGTTCTATCCTCACAACCTTAGTATTTATTTTCAATATGCAAACTTAAAGCTAATAATCTAATTCTTTTCATCTTTTTTTTTTTTTACCTCAGGTATTATTCTAGGTATCTCCCCAAATAAATCTGTGTATCAAATGCAACTTCATTATTCATTCAGATTACAGTGAAAATATACAGCAAAACTTCTTCATCCAAAATATTCTGTTGTACAGATGTGATTTGCTGCAGAGAGTTCAGACAGACGGCATTACAGCCCTTTCTCTGTTTTGCTTCTCATGCATTGTGATGCTTCTCAGGCTGTCAGAGGTGAAAACGGGTGGTGTCTCACTTGGTGTGAGACACTGCATGGATTCATTGAAGAGGTACCCAGTGTAGAAGGGCTGACAACTGAAGCAATAAAAGTCTCATGAGATGTGTAATAAAAATAAAAAAATATTGGAAATAATAATAAATTTAAAGGTATAAATCATCTTAGTTTTGAGCCTATAAGGTTTTCAGAGTCTCATCAAAGATTTTGACTGAAAGAAAAAAACACAAGCACAGGATGCTAGGGGATTTCAAGTAAAACACAGAGTCTCATTAACTCATAATTAGATAAGAGTTAGTAATATTGTAGCAAAACTTATCATGCCATTCTCCCTCCTCCTCTCTTTTGCTCCACAACCTTTGTAAAAACACATTCTTTCGCACAACTGTTTACTCTACAGAACTAGGCAAACCTACATGGAAACTTGCATATCTGAAAAAAATCTGTAATTTCCTGGTTCCCTTCAGCACTGCAGCTCAGCCATTACTCAGGTTGTTGGACACCTTGGTTCAGCTCTCTCCCAGCTCACCTGGGCTCCTACTCCAAGGGTGCTGGGTAAGAAAGGTCCAGAGTAGGCAGCATACTCCCGGGAGGGGATGGAAGTGCCTCCCCACAGCCTACTGCTAGAACAACCATGCTTGCTCTCCTTTGAGTTAATGCTGCCATTTCAGGGATGTGTTCTCATTTTTCTGCTTAGATCACAGACTCTTACATTATTTTAATTTATTAAACAGAAATCTAAATTTATGTGACTCATAATCAACCCCAAAACCTAGATGACACCTGCAGCATATGGCCCATACCCACATAGCACAGCTGCACTGCAAAAAAGCCTCTGACGATGGGGCCTGGCAGCTCTCCCAGCTTCCAGTCTTCCATGCCTCCAGTGAAGGATATGGCTGAATCTGCATTTGTGAAATTCCTGCCACCACACACTCACAAGGCCAGGGTTTGAACCCCTGTTGTGCCCTACAAATTCATGTGGGTTTTCACAGCAATGCACCAATGTTTTGATATGGAAGCATTTATATCTGATCATGTGAAATTAAGCTTTCCTTCTCACCTGTGAACTGAAATGCATCTTAAGCCTCCTTTTCTCTGCAATAAGAGATCTATTGATCTGCAAAGAGAAATTATTCATTAACACTACAAGCAGTAATAAAATTTAAAGTTTCATGATTCTGGACAATGAGGTCCCTATATTTATAACTGATACAATTCTTAATTTAAAAGCAGTTACTAATATCACTACTGTTTATTATACTTTCTTGTTCCAAAGATATTTCCTTAAGCTACAGCTTTTTCTTTTGCTATTTTTAACACTTTTTCAATTCTTTCTTTGACTATCTCAAGCACCAATGAAAATTATACTATGCCAAAGAATATTGTAAAGGCTACTGTCCAAGCAGTAACGTATTTGTTATTGCTCAAGAAAAATAAACACTTATATAAATGTATAAATTGTGAGAATAATTACTTTTGTTATCAATACTATATGAAAACTAAATTGAGGTCAGACAAAATAAAAATTAACAACTGACAATGAAAAAAACCTGAGGCTTTTTGCACAAAGCAAATTTTATATTTGCCACAACTTTCTCCAATCTATAGTAATGTCCTAACTTTTCTATATGCATGTAGTTTTTATATTCTGATTCCAAATGTTTCAGTCTTTAACTGGGGCTACATGCATTCCAGCACACAATACAAGAGTTTTCTTTATTTTACTGTTCTGTTACACAGAACATAATTTTATCATTTTAAAGAAAACATTTCTATAAAATCCAATAAATCAATATTTCTTAAAGATAAAAGTTTTCAGAAACATGATTTGCTCTGCTTGTCCCTTAACTGTTTAGCATTAATTTTAAATGTAATGTTATTTCAGTCAACCAATACTTTTAAGCATGCTGAATAGCGTGGAACATTCCTTTATTCTGATGTCATGCAGAAAGCATTTTTCTCAGAAGACATCTTTTGTAGTTGTAACCAAAAGGCAAAAGAAACTGGAGATCTCAAAGGGTGGGGGGTTGGAGGGTGGAGGGGTGGAGGAGGGGAAGCCTTAAACTCTCAATCCTGTCACTTCTAAAATGGTATTTAAACCACACATATTTTTGGCAGTGACCTCTTAAAATAGTCCCTTAAGAGCTAGTACTTCTTTGCCACATTCAAGGTACTATACATATTTTTACAGGTTTTGACTAAAAATTCCTTGCATTATTGTACTGTATCACAGGGAAGTTCGCTATAGTTTCATGAAAGACGTTTTCATTTCTGACTGGCATCTTCTCAATAGCAGGGGGCCCAGGCGTACCGCTCTCTTCCAGGCAAACCTTTCTGCTCTTAAACAGTACAGCATTCATAACTTGCTTTCAGCACCGCAGGGCAGCTACACAGAAAAGTTTCTGCAACTAAATAGGTTACATCACAGCGAATTCCACTATTTGGCCAAGGTGTAAAACACAAATACACCCCTCACTCACTTCTGCACATTACAAAAACGAAATATCTGTCTCAAAGACATGCATTTCCACACCACAGCCTGTAATGTTGTATTTTTTAATGTGTTTATTATATATCATCACTCCAATTAAACATAAGAAATGGACAAATCAACTACAGAAGAAATGAAGCATGAAAAGGTCTCAACAGAATAAATACATGTACTGGCATAACATCTGTTTCTGCAAATACTCTGAATTCTCACTGTATGAAACCGTAGTTTATGCTGAATGTGGCTGTTTACTACCTCAGCTATCTTAGAGGTCTAGACATAAAGGGAAGGCATAATAAGGTAAAATTGCTTAAAAGCATCATCAACATGATACAGGAACAAGAACTCTTACAAGAAGCAAAGCTTGGTGATCCTAAGATAACTGATGAAATTATAATTAATAAAAATTTTGTATCGTTATATGCTAGTCTATTGGAGCATTCCACCAAGCTATAAATAGAGAAGGAAGAGAAAGCATTTTGCAAGTATTTTTAAAAATGCTCTCTTCTTAAAAGATATACTCCGAATCACAGAATCAAAGAATCATAGAATATCCTGAGTTGGAAGGGACCCACAAGGACTATCGGAAGTCCAGCTCCTGGTCTTGCACCAGACCACCCCAAAGATCACAACATGCCCCCAAGAGTGTTGTTTAAGTGCTTCTTGAACTTCGGCAGACTTGCTGCTGTGACCACTTCCCTGGGGAGTCTGTTCCAATGTCCAACCACTTTCTGGATGAAGAACCCTTTCCTAATATCTAATTAGATAATTCCTAATATCTAGTTAGATATCTAATATCAGCCTCAACAAAGACATCACTGCACCAGGGAAAGTGTCGCATGTTATCAGTACAGAAGTATATACTACATATGCACAGATATATGTACATAGCCTGTTTGAACTGTGAAGTTTTCAACTGTTGTTGCCATCTCAAGTAATAACACACAAGGTATGTAAACTTCTCTGTTCTGTAAATATAGAAATAGAGACACACCAGGTTGCACATGTTATTGGACGGAGCTGTTGGTCATTTATATATATATATATATATATATATATGTATATATATATATATAATAAAATAATACACATAATAAAAATAATACACATAATAAAAATAATACACATAATAAAAACGTTACCTTACCATTCATAATAAACATACACCCCTTTTTTTTTCCTGCATACTTACCAATAAATAGAGTGGCTGCAACATATTCTGCCAAAAACATACCACGTTTCAAGTAGACAAATGCCCCATAATTGTCAAAAAACTGAAATGTTAATGCAGGAAAAGCCTGGTTTCTATTCTCTTTTCTGTAGAAATATCTCAAGAACACATTTGGCCAGATATAGGACTTGGGACAACCTTGTTTTTTCACATGTTATTTGGAACTGGTCTTTTTCTGTGGAAAGAAGGGAAACCTGCTCCCAACAGATCTTTATTAGTATATCAAGCTACATCATAGAATTGTTAGAGTTGGAAAGGACCCCTGGAGATCAACTAGTCCAACACCCCTGCCAAGGCAGGGTGACCTAGAACAGGTTACACAGGAACATGTTCAGATGCCTCCCCGGGCAGCTTGTTCCAGTGCTCTGCAACCCTCAATATAAAGAAGTTCTTCCTCATGTTGAGATGGAACTTTTTATGTTTTAGTTTATGGCCATTGCTCCTTGTCCTGTCACTGGGTACCACTGAAAAGAGTCTGGCACCATTGCCTTGACATCTGCCTTTGAGATATTTATATGCATTAACGAGATTCCCCTCTCAGTCTGCTCTTCTCCAGGCTAATCAGGCTCGGCTCCTGCAGTCTCCTCTCGAAAGAGAGATGCTCCAGACCCCTAACCATCTTTGTGGCCCCTTTGCTGGACCCTCTCCAGTAGCTCCTTATCTTTATTGTACTGAGGAGCCCAGATGTGGACTCATATTGGCTGAATACAGGGGGAGGATCACCTCTGTCAACCTGTGGGCCACACAGGTGCATCACAGGATAATGATATCTATCACTTTAATACACTTTTCCAGTGTACTAATGACAGGAATACATGTGACTGTCAGCACCACTTAAAAGGAAAAATATTTAAAAATTCTTTAAACATGGTATGATCTTATTACAGTTGCTGGGAATAATCATAAATGCTCCAATAGGAAAAAATTGTTTTTCTACTTTTAATTTTTCTTTTACAGAGTCAGTACAGCTTCAGTAGAGTACATTTGGTTCTATTCTGGCTCATGCATCAGCAGAATTGGTAGCTAAGTACCAACTGTAGCATCCTCATTGTTGGTGATTCATGAACCAGAAAGAATATAGGTAGACTCAAATTCCAGGTTGAACTTGTGGCACTGGCAGCCAAGAAAAGCCTCTTTTCACTTACTCCTTCCCCTCTTTGATTCTACAAAATACATTAAATTATCCCAGTAAAGACAATCAGCTGCTTTGTGATAACAGATTTTTTAAAGATAAGTCTTTGCTTTAAAAATCAACAACAGCATGCACTGAATGCACACTGTTAGACTGTTGTCCATCACAAGTATTGTGCCATGTGCTTATTGAAGAGCATTGAAGTATAAAGGAAAAAAAAAAAAGCAGAACTGCTTCTGAAGGAAATCATGTTAAAAAACTTCAGGAGACCAGTTCAAACAAGGGTTTTAAATATATGTATATATGGGTTATAAATATATGTGAAAATAATGTAAGATTCTCAACTGCAGGCAGCATTGCTGAACAGATGAAGGCTACACAGGGTAGTGTTTCTGCATGTTTTGAGTTGCTGTGGAGGAAAAAAGCCCCAAACAAAGTAGCACAAACAGAAAAATAGACTGTTTTGTCTTTTAGTCATTCAGCTTTCTTAAAATTATTTAAGATTTAAAATTTAAATGCAGTGTGTAATACAGACATTTGATACTAGAAGGGAGTGCACAGTAAACAGAAACAGTAAACAGTTAATAGAAAGTTAAGCAATAATATTCTGTACATATATGTTTTGAGAAGATATACTATATACAATTTTAAGTGTTGCAACTCACTAGAACGAACAAGAACTATATGCAAAAGACAGCAAGTGTGTAAAGAAAAAAAAGACTACTAGACAAACACAGACATGTAACCATGAAAAATACTGCCGAACAGCTTTCATGGCCACTGGAAAGACAATGCTGAAAAGGACATTTACCACCCACACCCTTTCAAACAAAAAAAGAGAATGCATAAATTACTATGTATTTTTGTTTCATGAGGTATCTGGCATAAGCTCAATAATAACAGTCGTCCCCAGCCTCAGTGCTATGTAGCCACTTAAATGACAGCACTAACACTTGGCAGTGCAAGTTCTTCTTTATTTTCTTCTACCACTAGCCAACCCGAAAGTTTATCATTCTTCATATTTATAATATATCCACCAGGAGCAGAAATTCAATGTTGTTCACAATATTTTGAAAGAGATGCAGCTTCACAAATTATAGAAACCTTGGGGCATTTCAAACTGAATGCATTTTTAAAATCACTTTAAATTTCAAGTATTGACTGTAGCTAGACCTGCTTGCCTAAAGGTAATGCTCTGTATTACCGTGCCATCTGGATTACATTTCCAGCCTCTCTATAGCTTCCCAAGCTGGCACAACCTGGGGTGAGACTAGTACCTCTTGTTATCATGCAAACACCACTTCAGCCGATTAAGGAGCAGCATTGTTCAGCTCTGAAGAGAATCTCATCCTCCTCACCAAGAAGGCTGTGTCTTTGAGCACAGAGAAAGGTTAAAAACAGGGTTGAAGTGGAGTATATCCTCAGGGCTCCATCAGGGACATGAAAGACAACCCCAGAAAGTATGTTATATGACAACAAAGACATCAAATAATTTTAGTGGAATAGTTGCCTTCTAACTGTACAAGTTTCCTGGGCACTTCCATATGCATACCATACCTTTTTCTCCTTCCATCACAAGATTTTTGTGTATTGCTCCTACATGCTATGAAACAGCTGCTACATTTCAATCTAGATAGCTAAATTACAATGGTGGATTAAGTTATTCACACATAATGGATCAATTACCAGGACCTTCTGTATTCAGTGAAAACCAGAAACTACTCATAAGAGGGCACATGTAGAAAGCAGGCAGTTGGGTTCAAGTGTTGCTACTTAGTCCTGAAACTTCATACGATCTTGTGCACTCAGTCCTGGTAGGATGTTCAAAATTTAATTTACATTTCGTGATGAAGAAGTTCGTTTCACTACTCCCAGATAGTAGCTAAACATTCAAATTATTCTTGTTAAAATGACAAATAATGTTTATGGGCAAATGTGCAGTATTTATAAGGAGATTCAGTCCAGACATAGGAAACATTCCATATAGCTCTTGCCTACTTTCTGAAGAGAAAGAAAGAAATCCTAAATTTGAACTGCTTGTTGTAAAGCATTCAGGAATCCTTTAGAAAGAAAGGTATAATCACACTAGATGCTGTGGTAAAAGCAATGTTGTTACACTTAGGCTCATAGAACAAGCTTTGTATCTGATGATTTTAAAGCTTCATAATGTGACTACTTGGCTTGAAATCTGATTTTCTCCATTAATTTATATACAGTTATATACAAAAGAAAAATGACTTTCAGATTAAGGTAAGCAGCTGCACAGTGATAATGGGAGTAAAACCAGCACCTGTGGTTTTGTGCAAATCACTATTAGTTCAAGAGTGGATGTTGATAAATAAATGGCTGAAAGGCTATATACTTCCTGGAATATAGAAAAATCCAAAAAGAACTGTGCTAAAGTGCCTAAAAATGTGAAAGATATATACTGCTGAAAATTAAATTGAAATACATTTTCTAAATACCTTCCACAACATAAGTGGCCTGTATCTTCTTTCAAGACAGAGTATCAGTTTATTTCAAATTTAGAGATATTGGCCTTGATTCAAATTCATGGCAGTTATAGAAACCAATGTTCCATGGCTTGATTCAGGTGGCAAGCATTAAATCTTTCTCCTGCTGTCATGCAACAACAACTTTAATACAAATTAGCACTGCCAAACTCAGTTTCTTGAGCTCAGAAGTCCTTGATGCTACTCCCTGAATTTTATTCATACTTTCACACGAATTTTGCTTTGCTGAAATTGTTATAGCAGACAAGAAACAAAAAAACGCAATTTAATGACACTGGACTCAGTATTATTATTCATGATATTGTATAAATTTTAACATGCAGCTCTTCGTTATTTTTTTAACTGAGGTAAAGCTCAATCAAACCCATACACTGTCGGATTTTTTTTAACATGTAAATTTGGTTTCTGTGAATCATATCTTCCCTTCAGACCAATTGTTTATGCTGAACCCAATCTCGTCAGTCAATAATAGCTCACATTTTTCAAGCTACCAATTCGACTTTTACAATGGTCTTCTTGGAGTTCAAGACAAAACCATCCAAGCTTTAGAAAATACGAAGCAACAAACCAAAATAAAGGCTTTTTTTCTGTTTTTCTACTCACCAGGAATATACAATTAACTAAACTTGACACTCCAGACAACTCAGAATGAGATCCAGAGAGTAGATCTGAGTCAGAGAAAGCATATTTCCACTTAAGAAAGAACCCTCTGTTTCTCCAATCAGCCACTCCAGATTGATGGGCCCTTAATTGCAGAATTCCACAAAAAGGGGTGGGAAATGCCAAGGAGTACCTAAGCCTTCTCAGTTTCCATGGCCATGCTCAAAAACCCCTGGCAAAAATTTGCATTTCAAGGAACGCCCAGTTCCAATTCCTTGCAACCTCCATAGAAGTAAACCAAAATCCAAAACCACTTCCTAGCAAAATTTCTGCCAAACCAGTCTACTCCCTGTAACTTTAAAATGAGCAACTCATTCTATCTGAATTTAGACCTCAGTTTACAGCCAGTCATTCATAACTTTGTTTTCCTTTTTTATCCTTATTTTACAAATAATTTACAATCCAGGAGTAACCAAAGATATTCAAGCTCTAGGCTTTAGTGTGCTGCCAATAAAAAGGCATATAATGGTCAGCCCTGGTCAAGGCCTTACAAACTGTGAAGACAAAGGAAGCAAAACAAACTAAAATAATATCCCTTTTCCTTCACAAAATCCTGCAACGATGAGGATAACTGTTAGTTCTATGACTAACAGGATTTTCACTTAACATCTAAATTTAACCTTTGTTATTTTTTAATAACTGCAGCCTTGCTATTTTCTAAGTGATTCTCTTTTAGATTTTTTTTTTAACTTCTTCATATTAAAAAAAGATCAATCAGTTTCTCAGTTACCTCTATCTGCCTACCTGAAACTACCCTTGGCCAACTGTCTTGCAAGTGTGCATAAAGAAAGAAACACCGAAGACAGCATAGGATGACATCACTGAGGCTCTGAAGTCATGACATATGTGTGTTCTGGCTGGCCCTTCCTGCTCCTCGTCCTTCTAGGGAATGCTGGTGTTTTTCCTAAGAAAAGGGGAAACTATAATCATGATTCTCCTTATAAATAGGTTTAATTTATATTGATTCTCAATATAATAGGACTAGAATCTTTCTGTCTTACTCTTCAAAGAAAACAGATCAAAAATAGTGATGAACATGTTCCAGTTAATATGAGTAAAACTCACCTTACGAAAACACTTGAGTTCTTGAATTAAAAGTGTCTGTGCTTGGGGTGGGGGGAGGTTAGTCTTCTGGAACTACCAAATTCTATACTACTATCAAATTATAGCATTTTTAATAACTCATGGTAACAATGAAATATGCTTAGCCAGGATTTATAGCTGTTTCACTAAGAGTGCTAAAATCAAGAGAATTTTGAGAAAACTGTGCTCCTACTAAAAGGCTAAAAGGCCACACAGGTAGAAAACAGACTTTTCAAAGAGCACCATAGGTGTTTAAAAAAAATAAAAAAGTAAGGAAAGCAATGGATAAAAGTTCAAGCATTTATCAGTTGTCAGGAATAGAAATACTATGTTTTTTTAAGGCTCACATATGTGAATGTATATAACAGACTTCCACTATCTACTTACAATTCAGAATTACAGAAATGGCAGTGTTACTTAGTTTTCATTGAAAACTAAGAGCCTTATTGATTTCATCTGCGATAGGCTCCAAATGATGAAAAAAAATCAGATGTTCTAAATATAAGCGTCCAGTTTGTAAGAGAACCCAAGAATCTTCCTGGCACTGACTTATTTTGGTGACAAATAGCAAGACATTATATAAAATTTTGGCTCTAGTATCAAAACTAAATGAATGTTTTCATATCCGAGGGATAAAAATATGTATACAAATGGAGAGAAAATAATAGGAAAAGCAGAAGAGGAAATCTGGAATGAATTTTGATGGGATTTCCTAGCTGCACTGCACATACTCAGCTGGATACTCAGCTTGTGTAAATTGACAGCATAGCACTGGAGCCAATGGAGCCACAGTACCTAACACTAACTAATAATCGGGCTCTATATCCTGATGTCAAGACGAAAATAAGCACAAGCTTTCTCACCTAAGAAATTAAAATATAAAAGTGACCCTAATGAATACAGTGGTGTTTGGGGAATTCCTGCATCTTTTGTGTGAATCAAAAGAAATTATGAAGGGACAGAGAGGGTAATAGCAGAGCAATAATGCCTCATGTAACCTCATGTAACCTCACTGCTAAGAGATTCATAATGAAAATCTTCTCTAGCTGTGTGCATAGTGCCCATGGCAATGTGTGCCTTTGCATTCCACAGACATAGGGAAAAACTTACTGACAGGGGACTGTGAGCCCAAGATACAGCACTGAAAGAGGTATTTAAACCTGTGAAGTAAGCTGGACACCCTTTGAGAAATTCACAAAAATTTATGGGATGGACCAAGCATCAATAACTAGAGATCAGCCAGATATTTAAGGATCAGAACAATTCAGTTTTCTCTCTTTATGAAAAATAAAAACTTTTTCTTTTTTTAAATAAAACTCTCTAGTGAATGTGAGTTAATAACTTTTCAAAAATTTTTCAAAATCTATCCAGAGTCATATGACTCCTAAAGATGATGTCAACATATAACTTGGAAAGGTAATGTTTTGGAAATTCCTACAAAAATACTTTCTAGCCTATCTGATAGTACACTTTTTTACGGTTTTTCTTACGCTTATGATGTGAAAAGTATCTTGGTGTCCTAACCTTCAGAAATTACTCTTGATTTCTGAGAAGTAATGATTCATTTCATAGGCAAGCAAGTCACAGTAAGCACAGCAACTACTCTGATAATGTATCAGACAAAAATCAAAGTAAAATGTCTTGATTTGATTATTCTTTAAGCCTAGTTAATAATACTAGACACACTAAAACTACAACTAAGGAGAGTTTTAAAGGAAGTTAGACTAAGAGAACGATTCAAAATCAGTTGAAATCACTGAGAGTCTTTCCATTGATTGACTTTCGTGAGCTTTGAAACTGGGCTGAATTGGTCAGCAATGATGTTCCAAAGCACATTACAATGTAAAATTCAACTAGGAATGTAGAAATATGCAATTATTTTACCCTTATCATGACCAAAGAAAAGCCTCTTCTTCTGTAATCTTTGGTATAGCTTCACAAAGCCATACCTACTCAATACTACACTGCTTGTCAGGGGTTGTTTCTCCTTTTTTTTGGAAGCATTAATCGGAGGTATTTAAAGCAATCATGGCATGGCCTGAACACAATAGGGGAATGTCCTCCGTGACAAATGCCAGGTGCTCCTGCCAGCAGAGCGATTCCCTGACCCTAGGAGCTGGCAGAACAGAATGTCTCAATTGGCTCAGAGGATGGCCAGCTTTCTTAGGAGGCATTTAGTAACTCCTCTAGCCACAAGCAGAAATAAACTTGAGCCATGCACTTAAAGTAATAGAAAGAAAATACTAGATGGTGACATAAAAAATCTAAAATAAAGCCTTCTGCTTGTTTGCTTCAGAATGGTGGGGATAGAACAGATCACCATTACAAGACAAACAGAGGTATACAAATACCCTAAATTAAGAAAAATATTTAACACTGAGTTATATCCTAGAGCTGGTTTTTCCTACATTTTGTAGAACAGCAGTCATTTCATATTTTGTCTAGTTTTGCTTATTTATGTTTTAAATAAATCCTAAATGGACGCTCTTTGGATAACTTGATGTTCGGGCATCTAGTAACTATGTTACTACTCTTAAACATATAAGTGATGCTGAAAACCTTTAATTGAGTAGGATCCCTGTATTTAAGTATGAAATCTAAAGTAGAAATGCAAGGAGTTAAAAGGCCGGGCCAAATGTTCTATAACAGGAAGAGAATTATGACCATTCTTGCAGCATCAGCATACACTTAGAAGAGCACCAATGCATTTTGAATATTATATTGTCAAAAAACACATGATGATACAGAACTGGTTTTAAAATTCAACCTGAAGATATATATATCATATATATATGATATATACTGTTTTTAGGCTTCAAATGTTCACATGTGAAATCCTGACATCCTTCACTATCGACTGCTAGGGATTGGGTTTTCACATCTTCAAAGAATTTACCCATTTCTTTTAAAAGTGTCCCTTTCTGGCAGAAATAAAAAACCTAATCAAGCTTCTATTGAAAACTGGAAGAGTTTCTGTGTTACCAACATTATCTTCCAGGGAAAAAACCAACCCAAGTGACATTTTATTGCTAGTTGGCAAAAATTAATATAATAGTGATTGGGAAATCAGCGTCCCATTTTTCAAAACAGGCCCTTAAGCACCTACACATCTTTGTGCTTTTCAATGAGATTAAAGTTTCTGTAGATAAAACATATCTGAAAATGAAATTTAAGGTTTCAACCACTTTGATTGTTTTGAAAATATTACCCTGCAAAGTCAAATAATTGTCCAATAGAGACCATTGTTTATTTTTTTGCTCTAAAGTAACATTTCTCTAAAGTTATCAATTTTAATATTATTGACTAGGACTTACTGAAGATTTTCACTGAAACAAATTGGCAAACCCAAGTTTCAATTTCTTGGGCAACTTCAGCATCTGCTTTGTTTATACTAGCAAGTGAAATTGAAAGTAATATATTATCCAGCCTTAAGGGCTTGCTTCTCTTTCTCCTTTCAATTAATCTTGTCTCCAAGGAGTCCTGCATTAAAATAAAATAAAATATCAATACAATTCTTTTTTAATTTCTATGTGTTTAATTATAAGCAGCAATTAATCAATTTTTTTCAATTTCACTTCTTCTTGGGGGCATCTCACCGATAAAGTGAAAATCAACACCAGTGTATTAATCAAATAATCACAAAACTTTGAGGCAAAAAAGTCTTTACCCCATCAAGACTGTAACCCAAAGCTAAGCAAATCCCATCTTTTACTTGAATTATTGGTAGAACTCATTTATTTTTTCTCAAAAACATTTTCAGAGTATATATTAAATCTCAATAGAAGAGGACTGATTTCTGCTTTCAATTACACTCTGCAACTTCATTAACACCAGTGGAATTGTTTGGATAAAACTAATGGTAAAAATTACTCGCAGTTTACACCTTTTTTTTCTGAGTACTTTCTATTAGAGAAAAGAGAGCTCATGACTAATCCACATTGATATTCCCAGTACGATCCTAAAGCCTGGAAAATGCAAATTTCAATCATTTTGACATTGTTGTTACTATTGAATCCACTTACATGGAAGAACACTAGATACTGCTGCTCTCTTCAACATTTTAGTATCAGTGGATCAAGTCAAATCACTCTGGATAGGCTTGGATTTTGATCTCTGTGCAATATTATTTAAAAGTCACCCAGATTTTCATTCAAACCCCTTGGTTTCTAAGAATTCTCAGTATGTCTGACAAGTTGGCCTTACTACTCTAATTATTTTTGTTAATATATATAAAGTCCTCCTCTGACAATATGAGTATTTGACCTCATTTACATTAGAACTGTTATTAGGTTGGGGTTTTTTTAGGTGTTGTTACAGATAAGAAATTCAAGTATTCCAGGAGTTAATTTCAATTTCTAGCATAAGTCTTACAATATTAACCTCTTCCGTTGTTTAATGTATTTAATTATTTCCACTATTTTAAGCAGTTCAGATAAATTAACTGACTTAACAGCAGCAATCTCTTTACTTCTGCACAGGCAAAATGCTGTCCATCAACAGAAATCCTGAAGTTTCTTCTAATCTGTAAATTAGTATTTTCTACTGAAAGCTTTAAAAAGCTTTAGTGTATTTCTGCCACATGGTTAAGATTTCAAAAAACATATATGGCTGATTTATATTCATTTACCTAAATCAAGCACATCTGCCAAATTATTTTACAGCGTACAGTAGTAAATTCATCACCAGAGCAGTAATGAACACCCTTTCAATAAGAAAAGTGTAAACACTGACAACTTCATTACAACACATTCTGCCACACACCGCTTCCCCATTCACAGAGTCACACCCTCTAAAAGAAGCTTTGTGCTTCTTGGGAAGGGAATTATTCGTGATGGACTTACTACTACTACTACTACTACTACTTTTCTTTGCCGTTGTTAATAGTTGGATCTCTTATATAAGTATTGTCTTTATTTATATATGTATTTTTGCATGTATAACATATAAACTTATTTATCTACCTTCATTTATTTAGTCTTAACCAGAAAACATGAATATGTGAAAATGTGTCTGAGTGGCAAGTTACTTGAGAAATTAAAAACTTCACAGTAAACACAAAACAATTGACAGGATTTGTTTATATATTTTATAGCCATATTTTTGAAAATGTAGGACTTGTCTGCTTCATAAATTTCATCACCTTTAGTCTGTAAAAATTCAGTCAGTGAATTATTTTTAATAAATTCTCTTTGATCAAGAGTGATAGTTATATCTCTTTATCATTATATTTCTAGCTCAGTTCTCCACAAGTGGAATTACTTTATGAAAAGTTAACTCTATATTAATTTGATTAATTGTTTTGCTCTCTCTGTGGACAAATAATGATCCATATCTCAATAAGAACTCAAATAAATAAAATCAGTTAACACCTTACTGTGTCAGCAAAGCAGGTGATCACACTGTCTTAAAAAATCTGATGTGGAAAAATGCTTTTTTTACTGAATCACACCATAGAGGTAAAAAATCAATTCTAAGCATTTACAATTTAGTGGAATTTCAAAGCTGCTGGCCCTATGGAAAAATGAGATTTTCTCTTAAATATTCAGATTTCACCTCTTGGAATCCATTACTTTATACTAACAAGGAGTTTGCTAGAAAAAGTTTTTAAGTGCTCCCCAGGCACAATAAATTTTGACAAATTTTTAAACACTGTTAAAAACGTGTCTGTCAAAATTTGATCTTAAAACAATCTCATTTGGAGAAGTATATCTTAGGTATTATTACAAGGCACACAAATGTCTTATTAACACTTTATGAAGCAGTTTGTGTGGTGCTATTTTAATGATGAATCTGTTGTTTTCTTGCAGAGTTTTCAGCTTCCACATATTTTAAATACTCTAAAGCAGTTTCACAGTTGTCTAAAGCCACATCAACTTTTTTTAAAGCAGCTAGTCTATTGGGCCTCAATTTAACAAGCCATCATTAGTACTCCACTAAGGAAATCAATTAAAAATCCTGTTCAGAGCAGTTATCTACAGAGGTGAAACTGAATGATCATTTTAGTTCACTGTCGTAAAATAATTCTGTGAATGAAAACTCGTTGTATGTTGCATGCCCCCTGCACAATGCACATCTGTTTACAAACAGGGAGCTGGGACTCCCAGGGAGCAAGTCCACCTATAAGAGAGTTCAGGCTTCTCCCTCCAATTTAAAAGTCATGGAAAGCATGAAAAGTATGAAATCATAAAAAGCAAGAAAGCATGCCAATTTTCTTTTCTCTTTAAAGGTGCTTATTACAGATTCTGATTACAGTATATTTTACCTTCCAAAGTGAAAGTATGATCCTTAAAGCACCAGCTGCTGGACACCAACGCATGTTCAAGGCCTGGTCTCCTGTTTGCACTCTGTCCCACTACACTCCCTCAAGCAATGCCTGGTCAGCCACCCCCACCACCTTCTATCTGACTGCTTTGACAGAGAAACAGGCAGCGCTTTACAAATACTGATTTCCATTTTTCTACAAATGAATACAAGGTAGTTCGTCACTTAAGGGATTCCATTTGGGATCCTCTGCTCCAGAAATGAAGCAGCCCAGTCCCTTAGTAAACATTGTCTTTTCTTCATGAAGACATTTCCTTATTTACCAAGGTCAGCTTTTCCTGAGAATTTCTTCCTTTCTTTTCAGTCCTCTGCACTCCCACACAGAGAAACAGTGCTTCTACTGTAAGGATGGAAACAAGTACCAGATATGTATACTTTTTAACATGTTTTATGCTAAATAGTGAAATAATATGACTGCAGAGTAAAACAGCACCTAATTATATGAGTAGTGGTCTTTCATGTTCTGCAGCCAGTGTAATCCTTTATGATCCACTTCAAGAACAAAATGCTCCCCTTATAAATAATGTCTGAGACTGTGTGCTGCCCCTTTGAGCGGTAAGCATTTCTCCACTGGCTTGCTGCTCCCACAGAACAAGAATTTCTTTTCCTGTAATAATTGTTTCCAGGTCAATAATAAGCATCAATATGACACGTAAAACTGATTGAAAAATCAGGCTTTGAAGTAAGTGCTGAATATTCACAGGAGCTCTTTTTTAATGTCCAGAGCAGTTGTGGAAAATTATTTATCAACTCTACTTTAGTTTGTGCATTTCTATACAGCAAACTTGATACAAAACATTCCTGCGCCATGAAGAGAACTTTTAATATTTAATTATGAGTTTTTTCCATTTTTGAAGCATCCCATATATCTTACAGACATATCAGACATAGCTAACCAAAGGTCACTAGCTGCAATTTTTGTGAGTTTTTATAAGTTATTTGCAGTTTTCTCATGCACCCATTTCTTATGGAAGAACAACTTTTCTTCCTACTGTTAACTGCCCATTTCTAGTGGACTTCTCTTTCAAGACCCAGTGTCAGTGGACCTCCGAGAAAATCTCACTCAAATTATGTATCACCTGCAATACAGAACTGACTTCCTTGGTTTCTTCCAGAATAGTTAGGGATATACATGTAAGAACAATAAAAAAATCTCAAGTGGCAGGAGCCCTACTGATGCCTAAGTCACAGCTTATGCACCATTAAAAGGAAAAAAAATATGTAGCCATTCAATTCAGCCTGATGAACTGAGTTGATGATAAAGAGTGTCTGTAGTGTGCTTCCATTTCTGATTGTCCACAATGTTAGGTAGTAGAGGAACAAACAGAATTCTACTTTGGCTTTACAGAAAGACTCATGATTAGTAACTTCCTTTGATTTTTCACTCTAAAAAAATAATTGATGTTCATTACCTATGGACTGTGGTTCCACTATAATTTGAATATCTATTATGATCCCCCAAAATTTTAAAAGACTCTGACTCAATCTTTCTGTCCTAGGTATTGACTCCCACTGTTTCACTGCAGGTGACTTTCTATGCCTTAAACTCAATACACTCAATAACACAGTATTTAGTACCACATATAAAAACCTTGATCACAGTTGAAGATTGACCATCTGCTATGGTGTATCTTTTAATCAGAGTTTGTTCAGCCACTCAAAATCACTGCTGTTGCTGATCCATCCTTAACATTTTTGTCACAAAGTTCGCATTGAAATTCATTATACTGCACTAACATGCATAAAATCAGAGCTCTCCTGTTGGAAAGCTCTATGATTTTAGAGCTGATCTACTCTACAGTAAACCTCAGATCTCAGGCCTATGTTGGACCTTATCAGCGTGCAGCCTTGCGGCAAAGAAGGCCAACAGCATACTGATCTGTATTCATTAGAATGTATGCAGTAGGTGCCCCTCTCTTCCCAACACTTGTGAGATTGCATCAGGAGTACCGAGTCCAGTTTTGGGCTCTCCAGAACAAGGAATACAGGGATATATTGGAGCAAGCCACTGCAGAAAGCCATCTAGACATACAAAGTGCTGCACTATGTAATGCACTACAAGAGGCTGAGAGCACTGACCTTGTTTCATAAGCATAGGATGTGAAATAGAGTTCTCTACAGCTCTACAGTGGAGTGTCACACAGAGGATAGAGCCAGACCCTTTGCAGAAGTGTACAGTAGTAGAGCAAGAGATATAAAAACAAGCTGGAATACAGGTGACTCCAATTAAATATTACAAAAGTCTCTTTTGTCATGAAGTGGTCAAATACTACAAGTTGGTCAAGGACATTGTGGAATCTTCATCCTTGGAGATTTTAAAAATTTGGACAACCTGATCCAACTGACCCTGATCCAGCAGTGGTCATTGGACTAGATGATCTCTAAAGGACCCTGACAACCTCAGCTGTTCTCTGATTTGAAGAAAGTCATAGTCTAAGCCTCTCATGACATGTATAATGAAACCAGGCCTTGTTCAAGACTGGGACACACATTCTAACCTGAAAACAAATCATAGTTTCCTACTCTCCCAAATTTGCTGTTGAAGAAATCAACCTTCCTTTCACTCTCTTTACAAAACATTCCTCTAAGCTTCTGAGCTGTATTTAGGTTATGCAAAGGTATTAGTACAATGACTTTCTAGAATACAATATCCATTTTCCCTCTCAAAGTGACAGGAAATATGGCCACACAAGTTTCAGTTCTCCCTTATGGAACTCTCCAAATCTCTCCTCCTGATTCAAGACCCAATAATCAGATTGCCACTCTACAATTAGGTATGGATACCAATCTTCTGATAAACAGCATTCCATAATTTCTCTTTCACCTCCCTTTCCTTAAGTAAATCAACACAAGAGGAATTATTTCAAGCTAGAGGAACTTAGGAAAAGGAAATTGTATACTTGCAGCTACCTCAAT
This sequence comes from Lophotriccus pileatus, assembly GCA_035583135.1. NCBI lineage: Eukaryota > Metazoa > Chordata > Aves > Passeriformes > Tyrannidae > Lophotriccus > Lophotriccus pileatus. The sequence continues at coordinate 36,735,757 of JAWWES010000168.1, read as the reverse complement.
AAATCTGTAGTCTTTCTAATAGTGCCAAGTCTACGTTGGTACAACTGCAAAATGTGACTTCAAATACTGAGTACATAATTAATTAAATTTACATGCATGATAACCTATGTCTGCTAGTAGAAAAACTTATATATTTATGAAAACAGTTATTACAAATCAGATTTTTCTCAAAAAATTACATACAGAAATTATATGGTATTATACAATATTACAAACCTTTGACAAAAGTTATCAATGCATATTTTGACTACATGCCATTTAATGTACACATCACTACTAGTTGTGTTTACTGTTACCATATAAAATGTAGTTTGCATCCTGGTTTAAAAGTATAATACACATGGAAGTTCACATAGGTTCACTGCAATGTTCAAGTCATCACCACAATTAATTTTATGCCACTGGGGTTTCAACAAGCAAAAATAATATTGAAGCATTTAATTTTGCTGAATTTAATCTGTTTAATATGCACTTTGCTTGATAGTAAAAAAAAAAATCTTCAAATATAAGTGTAAAATTAACTATGTTACAGAAAAACCTTTCCAAGAAATGAAGAATAAACAGCAATTAAAATTACGAACTCTTCAAAGCAAGCACACTTCTTTTTCTTTATTTTTTCAAGGCATCATATGGTATGGTGCCTTGTCCATACAGTATGAATAAGGTCTTCCTTAATCAAATCAACACAAGAAAAAAATACCTTATGGAGCAATGTAATTAAGCTGTGACACCTCTCATATCCATTCATGAAATGCACTGAAAGTAATAGTAGACGAAGCTACTTAACTGAGGCCAACAGTTTTCTAAGAGAGAGAATCACTAAAGAGACTTGCTACAGCTTCCAGAAACATCCTACACAACAACACAAGAACAGGAGTACTGGGTCAGACCAGTGTTTCCTGTATCCCATCTCTAACCATCCCCAAAAGTAGCTGCAAGGAGCAACATAACGACAGTATATATGATATGAACCCACAGCCTCTAATAATTTTCGGTGCACAGATTTCCTCAGGTAGATGTCCATTTAGTAACATTCAGTGGATTTCTCTGTCATTAATTTGTCCTATCTCCTCTGAATTTCATAAAAGCTTTTCACACCTCAACACACTTAAAAGACATCACTTAGTCTCACAGGAATTCAGCATCGCAGATCAACCAAACACACAGACAATATACTCAGATTAGCAGCAGTAACTGCTAACACATTTACTATATAACCAAGTGCCAAAGACCAAAAATCCTGTCCCCAGCCCCCAAAATCTTAGAGAGCAAGTATCAGATAAGAGATAGGAAACTATTTAGAAGCAGTAAGACAACTGCAGCTACCATCACAAGAAGCAATATTTTGTTAGAAGTAACTTGATGGTGTCATGCTTTTGTAGGCATTTCAGGTAAGGAACATCTTGGGAAAAGAGACACTCAAAAGGTGATGTAACAAAGGAGTCCAAGTCCAACCATAAGGTATCAAACAAATATGTATTTGCAAATATGGTAAATGGGCAACAGGGCTGGTGTTATAACTTGAAGGAAAACCTTGACAAAGAGAAACAATGTGATACAGATCAGTGAAGAAGGACTTGAAACTTAGAGCAAGTTACTAATATTTCATACACCAGAGAAGGGAGGCCAGGAGGGACATAAAAACACATGGTCAGTGTGACAGTCTGTCACTCTGAAAATAATCTCTGTATGAAGATTCTGGACAGATAAAATTGGAGTAAGATTAACAGTAGTGAGGATGAGCATTTAACTGAAGAGTAGGAAGGAAAACAAATACAGCAGGGATGTTAGGCAGAAAAAGACTGCAAGATTTAGATGCAGTCTAAATGCAAAGAACTTCAGAACAAAACAAAACTCTTACACTAAGTCAGTAAAAAAAATTATGGCAGAGAAAGAGCAACCCTTTCCATGATATCCCATGTCAGCATCCAGAGTCAGCTGTGTAAAAACTTCCTGAAGTTGAGTTGCATCATCACCATCACACATAATAGCTCCTCAAAGACATAATAGAACAATACCTGATGCATTTTTGAGCCTGTTCATATTTTTTATCTCTAAAACACCCTTTAACAAGGAATTCCACTATTTAATAGCATGTTACCTCGGGGGGAGGAGGAAGAATACAAAAAAGCTGTAAAAACAACAAAACAAAACAAAAACAAACAAACAAACAAAACCACTCCTGTAAAATGGTTTAAAACTGATTCCTGATACAATTACACAGGGTATCTCTTTTTTCTCATATTATTAGATTTAATAGTTATTTCCTGATCGCCTTCTTGAAGCCTTGCTCAATCATCTCTTTTCCAAGATGAAGTATTTCACTTTTTCTCTTACAAAACTCCTTCCATATATCTCATCAGCCTTCATGTCCTTACCTCAAACCACAGTTACTTTTTGAAATTATGATAACGAAAGTATACACAATACATAGATTGCACACACTGTTTATGGATTGTCATCACTGTATCAGTGTTCATGTTTTCTGTTTGTTTTTCTATTTCTTTCCTACTAATACCAATTTCTTACTAATACCAAATAATCTATTTGCCTTTTTAATTGCTATGCTATGAGGGAGAGGTCTGTATCAGTAAGATTGGCAAACTACAGACCTGTCCTAACTGGAAATATGGCAGTGTAAACTTGAAAAGTAGATGGAGGGCTTGGAAAGAACTCTAGGAGATCTGTTTTGACTAAGGGAGTCTAAGTTAAGCAATAAAGGAAGAGATGACAGATAAGCAAGACTATATTTTCATTGAGATAGAATACCGTGAGCTTATGAATCATCTGCAAAGAGATGACGCTTAAACTGTATTTCCATATAAGATTATGCAAAGATGAAGAGCAGAATAAGGGAAAAAAGGGGGGCGGTTGAGAGACAACATGTTGCAGAGCTTCCACACAAAGCTTGGTAATGAATGAGAAAGATTCTTCAAAGGATGGACTAAAGAAGTGATCACAGTATCCGAAGACAGTAGAAAGATGATATTTGCCAAGAAGTCAGAGGGTAAAAAGAACAGGGACATAATCAACTGTTTTCACAGCTGACTGGCAGGTTAGGAGGATTAAAACTTAAGATTTAAAGTGCAATTCACAGTTATTCTAATTCCTTAGAAGGCCGTATCTTGCTTGGAGAGACAGTCTCAGAAGCAGTCCAATGGAATCACCACACTTAGTTGCATATGCCTCTGCTCTGCCCTTTAACATGCCCAGAGCACTACTGCCCATCCCTGCAATGCACTCTGCACTTGTGCCTGCCTCTGCCTCAGTGGCATAGGGCTATAGAATGATGCTGAGAAGCTGCTTGAATCATGTGATTGCAATACCCAGGATTTTTCATATAGCAACCAAATTTACCTTATACAGCCTTCGGAGCAGAAGATAATATTGACTTGAACTAGTATGAATTCCAACTGGAACCAAGTATTACACAACTTCACAAGCCGCAGATCCTGACCCTACCGGGAACTGGGCAACAAGTGGAAAGGTGGCCCTGATGCTATGGATCTGCATCACCTTTTGTTATCTAATCCCAGATCAGTTAACCAGGTTAGCCATCTTCTGCTAAGCTTTCTCTCACCATAGAAGGAAAATACTGAAGACTTTAATAGTTTCCCACCCTGAACTCTCTTTAAAGAATTGATGCATGAAGTGGGACAATCTACATCAAAATTACTGCTTAAAAAATGTTTGGATCCTCCCATTCCTCTCTAATTTGCATTCATGTCTCCAACAAAAACTGTTTTGTAGATGGACTAAGTGATTTCACAACAGCTAAAATGATTAAGAAACTCTATAAAGTGATTTGTTTTCCAACAACCACACATGCACATACACATACTCATACTTCCTTCTATATATCAATGGCTTCTGAAAATACAAATGGAAATAACATAGTAATCATCCAAACACTCTTTCTTTCTCATTGAACACAGCAAAGAGAGAGGGGAAAAAAAAGAAAAGAAAAAAAACCACCACTGTTCTTAACTGCTATACTTTAGTTACTAACATTTTTTGTCCCTTAGAAAATAGATAAATTAATTATAATTAGCTCCCATTTGGACAAATTTGTGTATAGCATTCATATCAGCGATGTGTTAAAAAAGAGCCAAAATCAACACATACATTTTCTTAAATAAAAGGCTCACATAAAACAAAGTCAGGCACTCAGTTCCTCTTTCATTCCATATGATACGCAGCTGTGTCAATCCCATCAGGAAACAGGCAACAGGAAATTCTTAACATTCTGAAGTGAAATCTAAAGATGTGTCTCATCACCCTTCCTCCTAAAAGTGCTTTTTGATTGTCTAAAAGATGTTTATACTAGTTCTAAAATTATTAATTACTTTACTTAGGTTTTAAGCAGCTATAGGTCTCACTAAGTAACTAACAAGGAGGCAAAAATACTTTTTTATTTGTAAGTTGCCTTCACTTTTTCATTTTCTCTATCCCAAAATATAAATTAATAAGGAAATCTTGACACCTATGGACAAAATCAAAGCCAAGTACGTAGCTATTGGAAAATGTCCCTTCATAAAGTGCTGCTCCTGTGTTATTTGTATTTCTAACTATAGCTCTTGCATATATAATTCCATTATACTTTTATAAATCACCATTTTGAAAAATGCTTTTGAACCATTAATATATTTTCCTGGTTAAAATTCTTTGAGATGTTCTTAACAAGAGTCTTAGATAATGAATTTGGGCAAACTCTGGAACAGTCTTTACAGTATTATCATTCTCATTAATTTTCAGAACTACCCACTGTGTTGAGATGATTGTCATGGGCCTAAGACTTCAATTTGGCTAAATATTTTTGCATATATTTCAACATATAAGTAACTAACAGATGTTTAAAATGTTAGGTTCACATTCTAGAAATGGTTAAATGTTTACTGTAATATCATAATTTGTTTTGCACTCATTTTTATTTTTCTGCTTCTATCTTTAAACACTCTTCTAGAGTTCTGCTTGGCTGTAGATAAAATGCTTTAAAACAACTTCACATGAAAACAAAACATATTCGACTTAGTGAATACGGCTATGTTTTTAAAGAAAGAAAAAAAAAACAACACTGAAAGGTACCACAAATTAAAACAGAGAAAATAAAAGAAAACCTTTAATGCTATAAATGTTACTTTTACCTAAGTTCCAGGCTTACTGTAAAACCTCTTAAATTGTTTGTATAATAAAAGGTTTTAAATTCATATTTTATATTTGCTTTAGAAACCTTCTGCATTCTACTGTCACACCATTCCTACAAGGCTATGTTAGTTGAAAACAAAATTACTTTTAAAATGTAAATACACAGGATAAACAGCATCTTACTTTAGTCCAGATTATTCTTTTCTTTGCTTTTTTTTTTTTTGTTATCTTTGGAGACTGCTTCTATTTCCATTGTTTCATCCTTAACCATTCACATATCAGAGCAATAAGTATTTCATTACTGGTTTATCTGTCCAGAGGCTTGAGAAGCAGTAACAATTAACCCTCCCTTCACAGTGATTGATACAGGCTTTGCTTTCAATTTGTTCCACTACACAGATCATGAAATTCTGAATGCGATCATCCTTATTGACCTACACTTTCAAACACACAGCTACAATGAGATGAAAGTAATTATTAAAAGGAACACAGGACTACTCAATGCTGAAACAAAGTCTTGAAAAATCTTTTAGATGACCTTCTCATAAAACTAGCATTATTTGATGTGAAATAAAAGGATGGATTTTCTTCATAATCTGAAATATAAATTTAAATCTGACCAAAGTAAGATATCATTATATCATATAAGCCCAGCTCTAATTTCACATCAGTTCATACCTGACCCAATAAACAGTAACTTCAACTAGAGTGATCATGGTAGGATCAGGCCCTATATATTTTAAAAGTTCCTCTGGCAGCTTTATTTTACACCAGCTCTGTTTGAAATGTTGTGTTAAGAATGACAAGACAGTAATTACTATTCTATTGTAGTCTGTTTCAAAAAAGAAACGGTGTTTATTTTTAAGATTCTGGACTTCTTGAGGGGGCTAATGTAAATAAGTACACAGGAAATTCAGACTGCTAAGGAAAAATGAGAAACTCAAGTCAGATTTCCATCATCAGCTGAGATGAACTAAGAACTATCAACACCACTGCTGGAGGCTTACTGCAGTGGAAAAAAAAAATGTTTTTCATAAACCCTTGAAAAATAACCCCACAATGTATTAATTTCTTGTAATTGATACATTTTTTAAAAATGAAATAGGATTGGTAGGTGAACAGTAAAGATAGAACTATTTAAAATATGGGTTGCAGTCAAAGAAAATCAGGATAGAAAACTGTGCGGAAGGGTGTTCTTACAGGCCTGAGGCTCTAATCACAAAACAGAGTGATGGAGATGAACCAATACTGCATGGATTAGCAATGAATTATTTTGAACTATAATCATGTGCCAGCACAAAGGGGAGGTAAAAACTAGCCATTACTCACAAGCTGATGTGCAGATAAGAAGGAAAAAAAGTAAAAAGGGGAAAAAATTATATGCTGAAGTGAGTCAGGAGAATAATGAAAATCTAAAATGTTGTTACACTTCAAGTAACATTCTATTTAATCTGTGTACTGTATAATATCGAGTATTTACACAATACAATCCATAAGACACTAGGGCTAAAGTAGGGTTAAATCAGAACTCTTCTGTAAAAGAGTACTGCATAATAATATGTGCTGAAAAATATCTTAATGGATGAGGTAGTTTTAAAATAACACACATGGGCTCTAACTTCTCCCACTGTAAAACTGCAGAAAATACATGTATATATATACATGTATAGGTACAGACAGGTACAAGCAAATGTGTATATGTACATGCACACTTGTGTATAAATACACATACATAATGAGGGATTTAATTTCCCTTAGTCCATCTGAACGCAAAGCACCACCATCTTAAGATTCAATCTTAGTTTTCCCGTTCGAGAAAAGAAAATGTTAGAACTAATTTTATGAGAAAAGAAAAATCAAAACTGCTATCCACAAAGATTCCTGAGATTCTTATGAACAGACTGTTTAAATGAAGAGCACTTTAATCAGTAGAGGAATCCTCACGTTTCTAATGTCTTGCTGTGCATTCTGCAGGTTATAGTAGCAGCTGGTAGAGGTCATATATCTTTTGTGAGCATCCCAAAAAGGCTCACTGCCAGACTGTTAAATTATGAATAAGCAATGAACAAAAGAATGCAGATACGGTGGTGACAAGATAATCCAAGCAAATTTATCTATGACAAATTTCACAGGATTAACAAATTACATTTACACAGAACAATAAAAATGTGAAAAAAAAAAAAAAAGAAAAAAGGGATGAGCCCACTTTTCCATCACAGCACTAGAGGGGAAAAAAAAAATCTCCATTCCAGTACATGTATTTACATTTAACTTTATCTAAAGTAAGACATTTATAGCTTGCTGAAGATGAGCAACTAGCATTACTTCCTTTCAAGCAAATACATATACTGTGGCTAACATAAAATGTATAGCTGCACTTTGCAGTATGCGTGCATACAAGTCAGTGAAAAATCCTTTAAAGTTTTCCTCATAATTAGTAAGAAGCAGAAAAAATATTGAAGAAATATAATTTTGCTTTTCAGGTGGAATACTTTGTCATTCTCTGTCATTTAAAAAACACTTTTCCCCTTAATCACTTTGAGTTTTGTTCCTATTTGAATTGAACAAATATTGTAATATATGATAATTGCCACAAGAAACAAGTAAGTCATGAAGTCATGAATAGGACTTAAATACCTCCTTTTGCACTAGTACCATAACAAACAATTTTAAAAAACATCCCTCCTAAAGGAATTCTAAATCCATACTCTAAGTGTTGGCTCTTCCTAAAGATGCACATTCAGTATGTCAAATTATTTTTGGGGAGAGAGAAGGAGATTTGCAATGTTCACTACATCCTGTGGTCTCCTATTCTGGCTTTTGGAAGTGATACAACAACAAAATCTGAAATATTAACCTCAAAAAGCATGGAATAACAGTTTTGAAATCACAATTCTGTAGAGAAGCATTTTTCTTCCTGTTAAGAAAGGAATAAAAGGAAAGAAAGCATCTCTTAGTTTGGAAATTCGAGTGTAGGTAGAGTGATTGATAAAAGGAACAGCACATATGTTTCAAAGATCTGGAATCTGATGTATCTTTTCTATCATGCTTCTCATATGAAGCCTATTTTCTGTCACCTCCATTTATTTCTTATTGTTTGTTAACACAAAACAGTTGTTTAGTAAAAATAGATCTTGAATAAAAATGGGCCTTCTGAATATATATCATTTACGTATCAAATATACATTCTTGTTACAGAGCACTGCCTACAAACAGGAAACCTCACTATTAAAGTGAACATCCAATTAATTAAGATACTTTAGTAAACTACTTGGATCCTGCAAACACTGCTACTTGAGTACCATTTATCTAGCTCATTCAGCCAATGACAAAAATTACTGTACTTTTGATTTTTCACAAGAAATGCAAGTTTTGCTGTAAAACTGAACAGCAGCTCAGAAAGAATGAATGAATTAGCCCAAAGCATTTGTTTCTCTTCTTATGTTCATCTTCTATTTGTTACTTACCGAAAGCAGTTTTGTTTTTTATATTGCAGTTCTTTTCGAGAATCTCAGGTACATACTGCTAGTAATTTATGCAAAGGTGAAGCAAACATGCCAATCCCACATCTAACTATAGTCAGACAAATAAAATCAGCTACCTTTTTTTTCAGCTGTAAAGGTTGAAGGATAAGTACCACTGGCACTTCTTCTCTTTTTTTAATGTTTTTTTCCTTTTTTAATCCTGCTGCCAGCACTGTACAGATTCAGTCACTCAGTTTTTTCTATTGACCTCAGCCTTGATCTGTGAAGACTGCCCACTTACATTTTTTTCCCACAAAGTCACAAATTCTGCCTCGCATCATCTCAAAGAAAAAACAGTTTTCTAACAAGCATTCTTCTAAAATTTGGTATCTCATATTTTTGCTAAATCAATTACAGCTTTGGCACCTAACTCATATAAGCCTAGGCTCTGAGTAAACTGACTGTAAATGTGAATTTGCACATGGTTTTCCAACATAATAGGTAAGCAAGAGGAAAAAAATCTCCACCCTGCCCCCCATCATATTATATAAATATATCTGTTCTGTGCCTAAATTTGAGCAAAACTATAACGCTTTAGGATTTCATCAAAAATGACTGTTAAAAGACTATTCATTACACAATAAAATTCAGTTTAAAACAATGTCATGTGTAATGAAGCCTATTCTAAATTCCTGTTGGAGACAAAATTCCCAGGCAAGTATTTTAGAGGGGGCTTATAGGATTTAGGTGCCCATATTTCACTGAAATGCAGTATGTGTTGAATGCCTAAATCCAATAGGCTCTTCAGAAAATCCAAGCCCCTGGGACATTATTGTAGATTACATACATACATATTATTCAGACTATATCCCCTATGTTCACTATATACATATGTAAACCTAACATGCCTGCAGGTAATGGAACAGTACTTTTCCACTTAAATTATTTAACGTAAGTGTTGAACTTCTATTATATATCAAGCTAACAGCTAATTTTAAATTGCAATCAAGCCATTCTCTGAAAGCACTTTATTTCAGTGGAGGTTTTGCCTGTAAAAGAAATGTAAATCCCTCTAATGAAGGCAGTGTAATCTTTGAATACACAGTCAAAATAGCGGCTGGAATTTTATTCCTAGTGCTAACATTGAGATCTTTTGCCACTTCTGCTAGTTCTCAAGAATCTTTTGTGTGTAACTATCTCATCAGTAAAATGCGTAGAACAGTGTTTTCGGACTTTTCAAAGCTATATAAAGAAACACATCTGCAGAAATACTCAGTATTAATATTAAAGTCTTCAGACACTGGATGATATTAGCAAGAAGTTCTCCAGAATAGACAAATGACAAGACAAAACTGAAGAGTGAAAGTCCAAAATGCAACATATAAGAAAGGCTGGGAAATATCCTGTAACAAATCTTGAAACTCTGCTTTCAATAATCCATTTCAAATTCATGCTTACATATCACTTGTTCTCTAACGTGCCTGGCTCTCGCCTGCATGCAGAGTCCTGGGTGAGGGCTGGGATAACTCTCAGTATCTAGCTGCAGCAGGTTGAGATCAGGATCTCCTTGAAAACCACTTCATTTTTACTTGAGAATCTCAAGACTTTCGGGTTTTATAATAACACACAGATGCAAAGTTCACTCCTCCCGCTATGTTCATTTATCATTGTGATCTCTTTGAGAACAAATCCACATCTATTAAATTATATGTTAGAAATACTTTTACCCTTGCTTGTGATTCTCTGTAGTACACTTTAATTGTCTACATAATTTCATTTGGGACTTTTCTAAAGATTAAGGTACAACTTGAACTCAATATTGCCCCAAAGACAGGGTCCAGTTTTGGCAAGCTACAAACAGAAATACTATCCTACCCCTACCGTACCTTCTTTGTCCTGTGTAATATGCTTCTGTAGCATAGAAAATTAATGAATATTTGTACAACTCAAAGTCCTGTTCAAATGAATGGCACAACGGTCCTATTCATTTGACTAGGACTTTGTGTATTGCAAAACCAGTGCTCGAGCTAGTCATAGAACAATGCTCTAGTCATATAAGGCATGGCAGCAACCATTATATTCTTACTATGGCACATTTTCTTATGCAGCAAAATACAATATTATTACAAATTATCCTTATTATGCAAAGTCCTATTAAATAAAGTCACACACCTCATTTGCACTAATGGGACTTTGTATGTTAAAAATAACATATACAGTAGCGTTATAAATATTACATAGAAAGAAATTGCCTCTTCTGAAAAAACTGCAGTTCTTTTGAAATTAATTTTCAAAACATTTCCTCTCATGGCCATAAATCTTTGGCAGCTTCTTTAAAAAAAAAAAAAAAAAAATCCAAACATTAAGCATAAGCAAACAAACCAAGCAAAGAAACAAACGACTAGGGTGAAAATTCAGTCTTGGCTATGTACTTAAAAAATATCTTATGTTTAAAATATATAGACAAATTTCCAGGATGACATCCTGCACAACAACTTTGCTTGATTCATTTTGAAACAGCATGACTGTGCTGAAATCTCATCTCAGAAGATGACGTGCTTTTACACCTGCAAGAGCTACTAGTGACAATAATATAAAATTAATCTGATGCACTGACTGAATGTAAGGTTTATTCACATGAGATGAGATGATAACAGTAAATTCTAAAAAACGAGTTACTTAGTTGCTGTCAAATGAAATTCTGCCACGTTGGTAAAATGGCTTCATTCTACTGACATCAGTGGGAGAAGAATCATTCCCAAAATGTTAATAAAATGGTAACAGTTAGTTTTCATGATCAGTATCAGTTATTATCCCAGAATACATTTTCCAAGAAGGAGGGTATTGTTATAAAGATCATTTTATGAAATGAGCATTTTTTTAAACACTTTATATTTTAGGAAGGATGCTGATGAAACTAATGCCTAGAACGTCAATTTTCAACAACTGTTTTACATCACTCTTGCTGTAAAATTCCCACCTAGGCTGGCAACTTCTGTGCCAAGTTTCAAACAAATGCAATTTGAAATTGCCAGTCTAATAGACTCTGAAATTCAAGTGAGATGCTAATAAAAAGAGATGGATGCTGACAATATATCCTGATATTCTCTTAAAAATACCTATGGCTCTGGATGTTGTATTAATCTGTTAACAAAATTCTCTAACTATTTATAACTTATTTATAATACAGCATTAGAATATAATACCACTAAATTGGTAGAAACAAGCTAGCTGTGTGTAACTTGTAAGAAAAAAACAGTTCTGCTGTAAAGAATGTAGAAACAGTGCTGCAGACAAAACCTTGTTATTCAGAATCCCATTAGTTTCTGAAAATACGTAATATAACTTTTGTTGATCAATACTCTCATGTAAGCTCTAAATAATGTATGATTCCAGTGGAGAAAAATGCAGCAAATCAAATATGGTGGAAGAATGTTTCAAATTATGAAGAGTAGTATGACTGCTAATCCATAAATCAGAAATCAGACAGATTGTTGTAATGTGGGAGGGCTCTATTTAATAAAGGTCATTATAACTCCTGGCTCTAGAGCTATAAGATCTAATATCCTCTCTGGTAGCTCTATGATATGCCCATGCATTACTGTTCTTGTTGACAGTCTGTTGCCTTGGAAATATTTCATTATTTCAGTTTTTCCATTTGTAGACCCTTGGCCTTGTGATATGAAGGCCACCCTATTTCATATTTTCGATTATCATTTAAGCAATCTTCTGGAGCTATTTATATAAAAGCAAGTGTTAGACAATGCATATCATCATTTATCACTGCTATGTTTAAGCTCACGCTCTAGAAAAAAATGCCAGAATTAAGGGGTTTTCTCTTTTACTTTAAACCCGTAGCACTCTAACATTAAGATATGCTGTACAAATCAATGCTGGCATATCGTATGCATGACACTTCTGTCTATTTCATTTTCTTGAGTGTATATCCACACAATTTCTTTTAAGTTCAGAGTTTAAAAGAAAATCAAACAAGTGTAAGTGTTTACATTTTCATATATTCTTTTAAAAACATAAACAGGTGAAAAGAGTTTCAAAACAATTTGCGTGTCTGGTTACATTCAGAGACTACTACTTTTTACATGTGTTTTGTAATCACTAACCTCTTGCTTGAAAAAATGTAACACAATCTACCTAAATACTGTGGTAGTGAAGACTGAAAAAGAATGTACACAAAGTTCACTTACAGGATTCTTAATTTTGAGAACTAGTTTACTGAAGTAGTAGCTAAGAAAAGGCAAAACCCCTTCAGTAACTGACATGCTCCTGTATTTTGAATAGCTTGGCTTACACAGCTGAAAGGATGTGTACAAAGATAGCTAAAATAGTTACATGCAAGACTTCGGGAGCACGTTACATAACTTGTGAAAAATGTACATGGATACCTGTTTATTGAAGCATTGATCCACCTTCTCCAAAACTTTTTTAAGGAACAAACAGATTGCCATTATTTCTGCTACAAAAAATGTCATCAACTTCTACATGCATTACTTATCGCTAAACTGTCCAGAGCACTGTAAAGAGTGATAAAAAAGTGAACCCTAAGGGCAAAAAACAACTTCTTGGACACTAGGCCAAGTTTATGGCTATTAGTGTTCTAGGAATTTAGACTAGTTTTTTCCCCGGAAATGATTACACCTCCCACTCCCTACAGGGAAAAACTACTCCGATCCAACCTTTAAAATGACAGCATCAGAGCTGAACAAGAAGATGCTATTAAAGGGCATTAAATTAAATACAGTATATCCTCCTACAACTTCAATCAGAATTTCAGACCAAGTGTTATTTAGTTCAGCTCTCAAGTGGAGCAGAATAACAAATCGCGCACTTTGATTTACCTTCTCCGAATGCCAAATGGAGACAGGTGATAAAGAAAGCACTCATGCACAGGCTATGAAGTTTCCCCTAGAAATTAATTCTATCTTCAAGATTCCTATCTCAGAGAAATTCCCAAAATGGCACACAAATATGCTTCTGCTGGAGAGATTACTGAAGCTATCCTGGCAAATACACTTAGCACTAATATAGTACCATTCTCAGAAAGAAGACAGCAGAATTGTGTGTCGGAAGGGAGGGAGGGGGGACAGAGGGACGAGACTTATTCATATGAATTGTTTTTCGAACAAAGAATTCTGCAGGAGAAAAACATGCTGCTTTAAGTGTTATTAACACAGTAGAAACAACTTTGCAGCCACTGGAATGAAGATTTTTAAAAAATAAATTTACAGTTGAAGATGACAATATGTAATTAAGTAACTGAATTCTGAGGATGCACTGCTTTCCCATTACATATATCTCCGAATTTTGCTACATATCAATGTAGCCTTGTCAAAGTGCAACAGTTAACACTAATGCATCTAACACAACCACACTAACACTTCTGTGGTAAATATGAAAGGTATGGGGTTTTTCCATACTGGGCAGACTGCTTTCTTAGGAGAAATGACACAGCTATTTAAACTAAATCTGTGTGATTTGGAAGTCGTACTAGAAATGCTGATCATCCTAAAAAATGTAAATATGAAATTAAGGCCAAAGTATTTTTCTTTAAATATTTTTCAGACTAACGCTATGAAATACAAAGCATCTAACACATGATCCAGCTACTTTTAAAGGCTGTCTAAATGTTAATTTCCATTTTTACAACTAGCCAGGAACCTTCCTCACCCCTCACCCTCAAGTTCACTTGTAACGCTGAAGGGGGCGGGAGGGAAAGAGCCCACCCCAAAACCTCTGGCTGCTCTCCTTCTGGGCATACATCTCGTCGCAGTGTAGCAATGGAGCTTTGAATACTTTTGTAAGAATCACAAAGTAACATCACATGAACTTGTACTCTTGTCTCCTACCAGTCACTTCTAGAAAGATTCACTTTACTAGAACAAATCCGCTACGGGCAATTCGTGTCACCAGCAGAGCAGATTAATCGCAAGCACTCTCCACCAACAAAAGTACATGGGGCAGGCGGCGGCCCGGGAACCAAAAGAGGGGTAGCGCGATCCCCCCGCCTCCCTCCCCGGACTCCGCGCACCGCCTCCCCGCCTCCCGCCTGCCCGCGCACCGGCTCCGCTCTGCCCACCCCGGGGGGCGCTGGCACCCGCGGCCCTCCCGGCGGCGGCGGCGGGGCGGGGGGGTCGGGCCGGGCAGCCCCGCGGGCGCAGCTGGCGGCGCG
>JAWWES010000168.1:36684636-36720861 GCA_035583135.1 Lophotriccus pileatus | reverse complement strand
GCTGGCGGCGCGCCCCCCCCCGCTCCGGCCTAGCCGCGCTGGAACCGCACCGGCGGGGCCGGCCCCTCCGCCCGGAACGCCGGGCCTGGCGCGGCGCCCCGGGGCCGCCGAGCGGCGGGGGCCGCCCGGGGGGCCTCCCTCCCCCGCGGACACACACACACACACACACACACGTCCGCTCCACAACGCGCCCCGCCAAACGCCGGCTCCGGCAGCCGCGGCGGTGCGGCCACCGGAGCGGGGCCGCTGCTGCGCGGCTTGTTCTGAGTGTGTGTGTGTGTGTGTGTCTGTGTCTGTGTGCGTGTGTGTGTGTGTGCGTGCGGCTGGCGGTGCGCACTAGGAGGAACTCACGGTGCCCGGCTGTGCGAGCAGCGGGTGCCGGCGGCAGGTCCCCCCACCCCTGCATGGCAGCCAGCCCCGGCCCCCGGTGGCGGCGGCTCGGCCCGGCCCGGCGCTGCTGCGGCTGCTGCTGCTGCTGCTGCTGCTGCTGCAGGTTCAATAAAGAGAAAGTGTTACCGTTCTCGCCTGGAAGGATCCTGCTGAAAGCTTGGCTTGGTGGGCGCCATCTTCCTGGGATTTTTTTTTTTTTCTCCTCTCTCCCTTACTTTTCCCCCTCCTGATGTTGGTGTGTGTTGTGTGTCTAGCAGCAGCAGCGGCGGCAGCAATGGCCCCGGTTAGCCAGACAGGCTAAGGAAAAGTACTGAGGCCAAAGCATCGCGGGCTCCCACTCCTCCGCGCAGTCCTGGTGCAGGTTGCTTGCTCGCTTGCTTGCTAGCGCTGCTGCTGCCGCTGCCGCCGTCCATAAGCCGAGGAGCGGAGGGAGCCGGGGCCCCGCCGGCCCCAGAGACATGCCCAGCGCAGGCAGCGGCGGCGGCCGGCGGCGGCGGCGGGAAGCGCGAGCCGCAGCGCAGCCCCGGCGGGCAGCCCGGCCGCTGGCATCGCCCGGCAGGTGCGGCACACACACACACACACAGACACGCACACACACACGCACACACCCGCACGCACACACACGCACTCGCACACACCCGCGCCCGCGGGCCGGGCTACGCGGGGTGCCAGGGCATGGGGCTAGCAGGGCGGGGGCGGGGGAGAGAAGGAGGGGTGTCAGGGATCTCCAGGCTTGACCACTGTGAAAGTATTTCTGGGCATTTTCCAGCTGCTTTCCCAGCTCCGCTCCCGCTCTGCGTGCAGGGGACACAGCCTCCGCTGCCGGCGCAACAACGCCACTCAGTTGCAGTTTCGCACACTTTCTTCCTCTGGAGTCTGGGCTCCAGTAGGGAAGAGGAGCAGAGGGAGGAAGGGACCCTCTGCAACGCCGCGGGCGCAGAAGGGCGGCGGGTGCACAACGGGCGCAGACAGCGTGTCCCCCGTGGGCTTCCCACGGCGGAGGACGGGCTGGGATGGGAGCGCGGGCCGGGGGGTGCGCGCGCCCTGCCACCGCCAGGGCCCTACCAGAGGTGCCCGGCGCCAGCCTGGACGGGCCGGGCCCGGGGGAACCCCAGGCACCCCCCGGGCACCTCCAAGACTGTACCCGCAAGTCTGGAGAGTGGGCACCGGGTAGTGGTGGGCTAAAAAGGCGTAATGCTGGAAACGTGAACTGAGAGTGATGACTCGCTTTGTTGGTAAACGGTGTAGCACTTCACGCTGTTTTATTAAGGATTATGAAATTAATTATTAAATAAAGGAGCAGGGGAAAGAAACCGCTACCTTAATTGTTCCTTGCAGGACACCGGGAGAACCCGAGCGCTGATAGCTTTTACAGGAGAAATCGCTCCTTCACTAAAAGATTTCTATCTCCAAGGCAACTTTGTGGCTGCTCTGCTGCTGCCTTGGAAGTACAGCTGCCCGGGCCTGATCCTGTTCCCTGGGAAAATCCAGAGGGCTTCCTTGGGGAAAGGAGCAAGCCCCGAAGGTCGGCAGCATTTATTCACGAGAAACGTTTCCGCGACAACTCCAACAGTTTTTGTCGGGGAGGTGGAAGGGGCGGGGGCGGGGCGGGTGGGGGTCTGCGGATGGCTAAGAGCGCGCACGAACCGCAGGACAGAGCCAGGGAGAATAAAGTTAGGAAAAGACCTGGAAGTTTGGCTGCGGAGCGCCGGCCGCGCACCGGGAGCCGGGGGGCTCTTTCCCGCGGGAGGCAACGGGGCCGGCGGGACTTGGCTGGCGGCGGCGCGGGCCGCCCTTGAGCCCGCGCGGGGTACGCGGGCGCCGCTCGGGGGCACCGCCGCGCGCTCGCGGCCGCTACGCACGTGCGCAGGCGGCGGCGGGACGGCGGGGCTCGAGAAATGCGACCCCGCGGCGGCGGCGGCGGGACCCGGGGGCGGGCAGGGCAGGACAGAGCTGCCGGGAGACACCGGGGGTGCAAGGTGAACGCGAAGGACTGCGGAGAGGGGGTGTTTGCAAAGCAGCAGATGCCGTTCGCGGCCGACAGTCCTGTCTCCTCGCCTCCGAAAGGGGGAAAAAAAGTTAACAGGTGTCTTCTCGGCTGTGGCAATAGACTAAGGAGGTGCCGGTATCTGCTGTATTTTAAGGGTTTTCAGAAAGCACGGAGGAAAATCGTTCGACACAAAACACGCTGTTTTGTCTATAGTATATAGTCAAAATTCGGAAAAAGTGCGTAATTGTTTCCCCTTGTTAGCTTAGTGTGCGAGACATCCAGACTCGTCTGGATTCCTAGTGGTCAAAGTACTTGAATATTTGCTAAGCACTGTTTGGATTAGAGGTGTTAGTAGTTTGTCAGAGAAGTATTACTTTTATAACTTGTTCCTGATTACAGATTGACATAACCCAACTAAAAAGTACTAAAAAATTGCATGCTGCCTTCTCTATATAATTCTGTTTAAGTCTCCAGAGGTCTCTTTCATTTGTCTAAAAGCCAATCTGACATTTCTGACCCTTGACTTCCCCACTTCACAGACTAAACTATTGTGATTGCTGCCTGTACTTCCTCGTTAAAGTGTCCGTCAGTTTCCATTGTAATTTAAATATTTTATAAGTGACAAAAATCATACAGAAACCATGAAAAGAAATAAACTTTAATCCATTCTTTATATTGCTCACTTTTTTTTTTTTTTTTTTTTTTTTTTTTTTTTTTTTTTTTTTTGGTATATGAAAGATTGGTGTGTTTGCTTGAGCAAAACAAGACTCCTGCTTAGTTTCAAATGTTTCTCAGCTCAGGCATCATAAGGGATTATTTCAGGAGTATCAGCTCCCTATTACTTTTCATTTAATAAAACCTACAAAAGTTACTACCAAACGTTTTCTATCATAGGCTTCGAAACTATAGGAAGCAACACAAAGTTGTTGAACATCAAAACAGGCAATGGTCGATTATCTAAATCTGGTTCCTAGACCAATTAATTTTGAAGTATTATGGTGAAACTTCCTAATTTTTTTCTTTTACATCATAGAGATACTTTGTTTGGACACTTGAGATTACACAGCATTTTTCTCGGTATTTAATTTAATGTAATAGTGGAAACCAAGATATTCAAGACAGTGCCATTTTTATTGCATTTAGAGAAATGTAAATGTTTTGTTCCGATTTCAGTTGTCATCTGTTGTCATCTACTTTTTTTGAAAATTCGGCTTCCGTTATAAGCTTATGATAGAGCAAACTAACAGATTCAGACTTCTGGATTCTGGTTCCCAGAAACACAAAGAAATGTCAGGTAATTAATTAAGCTTCATGTTAGTATCAGCACATATCGATGAATTGTTAGGGGGAATGGGGAAGGTCTTTAAACTTCATTATGACTTACTGCCAACTTTCTAGGCTTTGCTTCCTAAAGGCGCTCTCTGTGATTTTCCTGCATTTGCATTAGAATGCATTTAAGATGAAAAAATAACAGTGCTGAATATACTTTGGATTTATTGTTATATTTCCCTGTAGTAACAGGTGACATGATAATACTGTTAAAACTACAATGTGGAATTGCAAGTGTGTAACCCCAAGTGAAAATTGTTCTCTTTCTTGGTTGAAAGAAAATTATCAATCAGCATACCATGATCAATTATCCCCCTGGCTGCCACACACTGGGATTTGCACAAGGCATTGACATTGAGAAATTCCTCTTTAGAAAGGATGAGCGGACGGGATCCCAAACTTTGGAGCAGCCAAGCAAAGATGCCGGGGTCTCACTTTTTTTTTCTTTTTTTTTTTTTTTTTTTCTATTGTTGCTTTTCAGCTCATCGAAGACAAAACTAGGAGATTGTGTTTACTTCTCAGTGCATTTTAAAAGATGCTGTATTTTTAAAAAGAAAAAAAAAAAAACAAAACAGTAAAAAAAGCCCAAACAAACCACCTTCCCCTCCAGCCAAGCTCCCCCCAACAAACAGAAAGGAGAGATCAAAAAAAAAAAAAAAAAAAGGAAAACAAAGAAACACAAAAGCACAAAGAAAAGCAAGTGAGGGAGCCTCAAGAAGAGCCGCACAGCCCTCTCCCCCTCGATGCTCACCGTTGTTGGTAGGAGGTGATGCCCTGGACGTTTTGCGGGTTGCCGTTGGCCGCGGCGCCGGCTCTCCCCATGCCCGGTGCCGCCGGCACCCCCCCGGCCGCCCCGCCGGCCGCCGCCGCCGCCGTCACCTGCACGCTGAAATCCGGGAAGATCCTGATCATCCCCGCGGCTCAACACCCGGCGAGTGTCGGCGAAGAGGTGCAGCAGCAGCGACTCTCCCTCCGGCGGCTGCAACAGCAGAGCCAGGCACACTGCAATCCCATTAGTGAGTGGCGGCCACTGTGAGTGAGGACGGGCGCTTTGATGTGAGCGCCTGGGCTGAGATTGAGGAGTTTGGGGGGGCTGGGGGTAAAGAGGAGGTGGGGGGAATTTACCGAATTGCAAACATGCAAAGCGTGAAGATTTTGCGGGGGGTGGGGGAAAGCGGAATATCAGAGCTACAAAAAAAAAAAAAAAAAAAAAAAAAAAAAAAAAAAAAAAAAAAAAAAAAAAAAAAAGGTATGTCTTATACTACTGGAGCTGTAGATATAGGAGAAAAATCCAAGCTGAGGGACGGGGAGGAGAGAGGGGGGCGCAATTACTTTAGCGGTGCAGTGAAAATGATGAGCAGCAAATGTTGCCTTTTTTCCCTCCTCCTTCTCGTCCCTCCACCCCCCACCCTCCACCCAAAATGCAAGTCTTAGAGGATTTCTCTGTCTCAATGAAGTAATAATAAAGGCGGCTGACCACAGTCTGGGCTAGCGCCAACTGTGCGGTGGGGGGGAGGGGGAAGAATATCCCTGCTCCCAGAGTCCTGAGGAGAAGAGGAAGAGTGGAGGATTGTTGCAGCGCAAGTTCTTGCTCTTGGTAACTTGCTTTTGCTCCCCACCCCCCTTCCCTTTTCTTTCTCGCTATGAAGGGGACGGTTTTCACGGGCGAGGAAATGCGCCGCTTTTGTGCAAAGGCAGAGTTTGTTCCTTATTCTAGGGAGCTGACTCTCCTCCCCTCCTAGTGTGCAGCAATGTTATTGCGAGTCAAACTTGTAAGGTGTGTGCTGTCTGTGCACGCACTGATCCCTACTGCTGCTTCAACATATCAATTATACCGCCGGTGCGCAGAGTCCCCTCGCGGAGCTCCCCTCCGGGCGCGGCACGCACCACACCGGCAGCAGCGCGGAGGGGCTCGGCTTCCGCCGCCCCGCGGGACGCGCGGCCGCAGCGCCGCGGCGCCTTTGTGCCACCCGGGGCTGCGCGGAGCCCCCACTGCCCCCCGCTCGGGCGGGTTTGCCCTCCTCCACCTCTGCCAAATGCTTATCCCGGGCCGCGGCTCTGCCAGCCCGCCGGGACCGCTCTCTTTCCCCTGTTTCTGCCCCGGCCGGGCCGCCAGCCGCCGAGCCCGCCTGGCCGCGGCGCTGCGCGGAGGTCGGCGATGGGAAGGAAGCGCGGAAAGCTGAGCGGGAGCGCTGGTCGGCGGCGGACACCCCCGCTGTCTCGTCCTTTCCCCGACGTCTCCCCCTCCTTGCTTCAGCTTTGGGAGCCTCAGCCGCGGTCGGAGTGGGCACGGAGACGCGAGGCTTCCTCGCCATGGTGCTCGGGGTGAGCTGCTGGGGCTGCACTCCGCGCTCCATCCTCCCGCAGCTGCAGTGGAAGTCGAGGGGCGAGGAGCCCGTCCCAGAGGGAGCATAGCGGCTGGGCCGCGTCAGGGTCAGCTCCCGCAGTAGGGTCTCACTAGACCTCCCGGCTTCTGGGGTGACTCGGAAACCACGGCCCCGGAAGCCGAGTTGCTGATTGCTGGAGCTAAAAAGTGTAGTGCCTGTGGAGAAGAACTGGACCTTTCACCAGGCTAGTGAGTGGACAGCTAGAAAAGAAACACGCTGTGCACCGTACACAAATAGCAGCCGTGATGCTATGCCGTTTCTGAGGAAACCGAGGCTTATACCAAGAGGAGTTGCATGGGACAGAACACAGGTAGCAACACTCCAGAGTATGCTGTGTTGGAAAGGTTATGACATCATCTTCGAAGGGGGCAGATGTCTCTGGTTGCCCCATCACTCCAAAGGCACTGTAACCTTTGCTTCCATGAATCAAAGCTGTCACCTAGGCCACTCTCCCCTTTTCCCATGCAACTGTGTGCCTTTTGGAATCATAGCTTGGCTCCTAATCTAACAATATCCTCTTATCTTGACTTTTCTTCCCATTGCTATTCCAAAGCAAATTAAGACACACCAACATTATGTTAAAACAGAGACTGCATTCAAATCCTTTGTATTAAATAGCATCTGTGTTTGCATTCTGTTTTAATACAAAATACTTTGGATTGCAGCTAATACCAGGAGATATGAAACTGGTTAGTCCCCACATGTTGCACATAAAAAGAATTCATAATGAGCATCTGTGGGATGTGGAATGGATCCCATGAGTTAGCTGAAGACCTCATAACGTAAGAGCTGAGAAGCCTAAGTGAATTATGACTCTCTTTCCTCGCAAGTAGGATTAATTTTCTATCCCACTTATATTCATTATCTATCCTGTTTATACTATAGGGACATCAATTGTTTGAGTGTTAAATACGAAGACTTTAAAGAAACGTGTAGGTTAGATAGCTTGCAGAGAAGAGGGGGGATGTTATTGCTAGGAAAAATGTTATTCAAACTCCATGTTTAAAGACAAATATTAGATAAAGCTGCTCACTTTTTTAAAAGGAATGACAATTCTCTTACAACAAATGTAAGGTTTACAAAGTAACCCTCCATCTGCCTGTGGCCCTCCTAGTGATGTCAATAGGAATTTTGCATGCAGATGAAGGCCCGTATATGGCCTTTAGAGAGCAGGTCAATAAATGGCTGGAGGAATAATTAAAGACTTCTGAGCTGCTCCTTTCCTTTTTCTTACATTATAGTACAAGACTGGCATGAATATAGGCTGGGCTACCACTCTAATTGGCTATGGAATAACACTGAAAGGAATTTAAATGTGGGCAGTAGCCATTTTCCAAATGATCACTCCATTACAGTAGTTTTGTCTGTCAATGTATGGCCAGGCAGTAGAGTGGATGTAATCATGTCGAAGTCCCCATCCGTTGATTGTCACTCTTTGCTCTACAGTGGCAACTCTGAGCAGATTTTCATGTTTCAAAGAGACAGCCAGGACAGAGAGCCTGCCTTTAGCCAAGCTTGCTTCAGCTTAGTCTCGAGAGTCACTTCTTTTCATCTGTGTAGGCAGAACCAGGATCTCTGAAATGTAATAAGATTTGTTATGACTATTGATTAATATCTTAAGTGTTAATGTATATAGAAAGCCAGTCTGGATAACTTTGCTTGCACAAGTAAACCCACTGAGTCACTGGAACCACTTGCAAATAGTTTTGAATGCTATGCTAGAAGATGAGCAGGATTCAAAGGTAGGTTTGTGAATGTCTATAGAATACAGAAGCATTTTCTTTCTCATAGCTCTTAAAGGTATCAAAAAACATTGTCTCATATTTGAAGTCCATTTTGATTGCTTGTGTCTTTTTTTTCCCCCAAATTAATCACAATGGTAAAATTCAGTAGGAATTTCTGAGTCTTATTTTATACACTGATGAAAATATCCATCATCAAGCTTATACTCTGTGCCATATTAAATAGCATGGACCCAATGTGCTACATATTTCACCAGTGATAAAACATACCATGATGGATTTAAATTAATTTGATGCAGCATGCTAGTGGAAATGAGATGAGAATAAACCCCAATATTTTTAATTTAGTTTATTTCTTACTTTGATAAAACTATTGATAACTTCTGGTGCCTGAGTGACATAGTTTTTGTCTCAATACCATAACTATTGCAAGATATGCTGCAAGTTGCTTTAGTATTGATTAAGAAAATAAATGTTCTAATAAAGTACTGCTGTTTCTAACTATGTACTATAGACTTTCCTTTCCTAGGCAAAAACACAGTAAAGATAAAAATTAAAACCACATGACAGTGTGTAATACAATAACATTTAATATTTATGCTCTTCATATACCACTCTATCACAATTGTATGTTATATCTTTATTCGCATTGTCAGTGTACTACTGTTCCTTTCTTTCACAGGT
This sequence comes from Lophotriccus pileatus, assembly GCA_035583135.1. Taxonomy (NCBI): domain Eukaryota; kingdom Metazoa; phylum Chordata; class Aves; order Passeriformes; family Tyrannidae; genus Lophotriccus; species Lophotriccus pileatus. The sequence continues at coordinate 36,712,339 of JAWWES010000168.1, read as the reverse complement.
GAAAAAATATCTCTTCGATGGAAATTCATTTCCATTTACTTAAAGTTAAATGGTTTGACTTTGAATTTTCATTATCTGCTGTTGGAAGGAGCCTGTGACAGGTATGAGGGAGATTGCTACAAAGCTTCATTGTATCATCTAATTTTTGCTTCACTTTAGTCAGATATCATTTAGGTAGAGAGTAAAATAGTATACATGGAATAGGATAAGATAGAACAAAACAGAACAGAAATAAAATGAAAATAGGATATATAATGAATTACAATAGAAAAATGCCTTTATCTTGAAGGGATTTTTTTTTTTTTAGTTATACTGATTCCTCACTAGTGAGAAAATTGAACTAATTTTATATAAAAGGAATATGTCATAACAGGATATGGCATTTATCTTCCTGAGATAGGGGTGACCTCATCATTCACAAGTGGTGTAGCTATGAATGAGTAATCAGCCTCCCCACCCATTAAGTGTAGATAAAGTCCACATCTTCTGTCTAAGTATTAAATATTTGATTTATTATTTTACAACTCACCATCTCTACAAGTGTTCACTGACTGTTGCTTTGGTTGCTGCTACCAGTATGTATCATCATTTGGAAGCAGAAGCAGCTCCTCCAAAGGTGCCCTGAATAATAGCGAATGTAAGATGAGAAGGAAAAGGAAAATAACAGATGAGAAGAAAACAAAAGATGGACCTGCAGGAAAAAAATTATGAGCAGAGCAGGGATACGGAAAGTCTTTAACTGACCTGTACTTTTGTTACCTGTAATATTCTAAGAGCTTTATAACATACATGCAGTGAAAATACTTTTCATGTTAATACCTCGCATATATCAGCTACCTCCTATCTCAAGTTATATTGCTCAAGTTATTCCCAGAGGAATTTATATATGTATAATGTGAGAGAAATATTTAGTTAGGAAAGAATTCCTTTTTACTATTTATCAGCACTGCATATTAGGGAAGAGTCACAGTTAAAAAAATACTGTTTATTTCTAGAACTATATACGATAACATAATTTGCTCTTTCAAATGATGTCACGTGCTGTATTTTGTTTTCATTTATTTGTGAACCCACTGAGTGCAGCTTAAAGAAAATATTTGGAGTTTAATTTTAAATCCAAAAGCACTGGCTGTTCATCTGTTTAGAAGAAAAAACTCTAAATAGAACATGAAGTCAAGAAAAAGACCATCACAACTTAAATGAAAGTACTGAAATATTTTCCATCTTCACCATTCCTTGACATGTACTCAGGGTTGGAAGAGCAGATGAGGGAAATGTCTTTTCTGAAAGGTTGCTCTAGGAATGAAGGGCAAGTTGAAGGTAGATCTTTTCCCCTTGCATTCAAAAAAAAAAAAAAAAAACACAAACAAACAAACAAAAAAAAACCCAAACCAAAAAGCAAGCATAAAGTAAGATAGAAGAAAAGCGCCTGGGGAAAGTAGCATCACTATCGAGATAATAAAAGATGTATAAGGACATCAGTGGAAGAACTAGAAAAACTATTAGAGGAATGCCCTCCAGGGCTATCCCAATGGCTCAGCGATTAGCACATTGTGCTGCCGTTGGGAAAGTGCAGGTTTGAGGCTAATCTTGGGATCTCAATCACTGGTAACAGCAGCTGAGAGCCTTTCGAGCATGGGGAGTCAACAGTGGAGAAAGACCGATACATTGCTTACACACCCAGAAGTATGTACATAGGCATGTTCTGACCAGTGAAGCTTTCTCAGAAAGAAGTATCATGTCTTCCCTATTATCAGATTGCATAATTTGCTCTCTGTGTGAAAGCAAAGGAGCGCCTCTGGCCCACCATGTAATGACAGAGGACAGCTCATTTTCCAAGGCTGGAAAATCAGTATTCAAGTCCATTTCTTCTGTATTGTATACTTTGCTCTGACCCCAAATTTTAGTGAATGAGTTATCTCTTAGTGCTAGAGGTTTCCTGCAGTGTTGATACCCCACAAATTCTCTAGCACCTTCAGCAGAAGATCAAGAGGTAGCCAGCTCATTTTTTCCAGATTCTACTTGTTTCTGCAGTGTCTAAACCTGTGGTTCCTCCAGGCAGTTTTAGCACCTGTGTATCCATTTCCACTGTCTTAGAGATCAGTCTTATGCCTCCAAAGTAGAGTAATCTGTTCAACATCAAATTGACATCAACTTAGGGTCATGGAAACCACAGCTAAATTGTGCTGCTTCCACCTTCACAAAAACCTGATTCATACCACACAACTTAATTCAAGAAAGTGGAAAAACAAATCATGTAGGGTTTTTTATCTCCAGGGCTTCTTAGAGATGCCAGCATATTATCCTTTGTTCTCACCACATTTGGATTTTTGGTTGTGCTCATCTGTAATATAAGTGAAACTTTAAAAGAACACTGGGTAAGTCAACATACTTTTCCCTTTCATTTATTTATTTACATTTATTTTTAGCCTCTGTCAGTGCTCCCAAACCACAATAATTTGCAGAAGCAGCTGTTGGTGTGTCCTGAAAAGACAGGATCAGTAGGTAGCTTAAAGTTTTTGGTTCCTCTTACAGGAGGATTCTTACACTTTCCCTTACTAAGTGGCTATTCTCTTCCAGAAGAAACTGAAAAAGGTAAACAGAAGAAAACAGAAGAAACATGCTCTCTTTTTCCTAATAATTTTTTAATTAACAAATCCAAGTTAATTATACATACAGCAAAAAAAAAAGCATTGAGCTTTTACTCAGGGCTCTTTCAGACAAGCCTAGTAAAGTCCATTGTAGCCTTTCTTCTTTGGTAGCAACCATCAGTGCTCTGCTGTCATGCAGCAATGAACACTGAACAAGAATATTCACAAGACTACCCATGCCTGTGTCTCCTCCCTTACTGTCCAAGTTGCATCCAGTGCAGTTAAAAGCTATGCTAGGTCCTCAAAGCCATTCTTCTTCGCAGTTAGTGGGGTATTTTTTTTCTGTTTTATAACAGCATTATTTTTCCACTCACTGAAGACAGTGAGTCTTCAGGAACATTATGTTCCTGCGTAGCACGATCCCAGGTGGGCAGTCATATAGATCTGTGGCTTTGCTAACAGCTTCTGTAACTTCAGAAGTTTCTGATGTTTGATCTTAGTGTTTTTCCAAAAATAATCAAAATTTATAAGGATATATATGTGCCAAATACTTGAATAAAGGCTAGCCTGTCTGAAATTGCATCCTTGTTCAGGCATAGGAATCTCTAACAAAGTAGCATTCTTATTTATAGCTATTTATTATTCTGCAGTTTCAGTTCTTCCTGGGAAGAAGATGATTGTCCGAAGTTTTTTTTCTTTTTTTTTTTTAATCAAGAAATTCAAGTATTGAGCATACTCACAAGATGGTCTTCAAAGTTCAAACACATCTCAAATCTTACTCTTTCAATTTCAAACCTTCTTGTGTTAAAATACAAACCTTTCTAGCATTTTTACATGGTATATCAGAAAGCTTAAAGAGGCAGTTTTATTCATTTCACAGACCCCTATCCATGTTACTTGCATTTCTCTCTGTTGGTTTTTTTTCTCTGCTGTAGTTTTTGTCTAAATAAATTTGATTAGTTCATTCACTGGAACTTAGGAAGGCTACCTAATGTTCTTCTCTTTTCACAGTGTATCACATTATCTCATTTTTATACTCATGACTGGATAACATAGAAAACATCTCTGTGACTTTTGAGTCTCAAATCTATTAGGTATTGGCAACATATTGGATGGACTCTCTGGACTCTGAAGGAAACACATAATGTCATTTCCTGGTCATCAATATATGTTTTAAGTATTACGGAATTAAGCCTTTGCAAATTTGCAAATGTCATTGCAAATTTGAGGCAACATATATTTGGCTTTAGAGTATGTATAGTTTGGGTAGATATGGATGTCTATTGGAAGAAAATTATAATTTGTCTTAGTTCAAAATTCATTAAAGAAGTTTTATTGCACTTTTTTTTTTATTTTTGCCACAATATGGATACTTATTTGCTTTTAATAACTTGACAAGTAGTAATGACTGCATTTCTGCTCCCTCAATAGGACTGCTTGGTGAAAGTTATTACTTGCTAAGGGCATCACCTATTTCTTCTCTGTACATAACAGGGAAGAAAAAGCAAGGGAACTCCTCCAGCCAAACTATCATTTCTTTTAAAATATGTCCTTTATTCTGGAAAAAAAACCCACCTACAGATCTTCAAGCATATTTTATTTGGTATAGATTTGTCTTTTTAGTCTGAAACAAGAGGAAATATCAGAGAATCCAACAGCAGCAACATCATCTGCACAATGTCAGATTTTATTTATAGTTGCAATCTGTAATAATCACTATTTGTCTCCTCAGCTTCTCAATTTCTGCACCAATTTTCTGAATAAATGTTTTTGTTTGACTACAGCATCATGAGAAGTTTCATTATGAATAAAAAAACAAAAGGAAAAAATCACTTCCTTTAACTGGACTAAAATAATAAAACTACATGTAGATAAAAGCTATCACACAGGTACAAGCAAAATTTTAATATTTTGGGGGGATATTAAGATCATATAGAGGTAATTCTTCCAATATTCAAATGCAATCACTGAATTAATTGAAAAGTTATGATTTTATCTTGAATAACGTTATTAACAGCCTACAGTACTTTCTGTGCCATCAATTTCATAACAGCTTGTCTCTTTATCCAGTCCTTCACTATATTCCAACCAAGCACAGTGATTAGTTTTATCTAAAATATACTATACTCTATTACTCTTTCTAAAGCTGAACTTTTGTTTCTTATGAGTGTTAGTCAACTGTTTTTAGGTTATGGAGAAGTACAAGGGGTGAAAATCTGCATAATAAAGAAGATATTATATACAAAACAATCTCAAATGAATAAAATTACTAAGGCTGGTATATCAAATACCTGCAGTAGAAAAAAAACACTATTAATGTTTTTCTTGAATTTTTGTACACCTTACTTTTTAACGTATACACTAATAATAGTTCAAAGTTTGCGTATCTGAAGATAGGAAGAAGAAATATTCAGTTTAAGTAGCAATAATATTCTCAGCTTTCAGAATCTTCTTATTATGAATCCTTGCTACTTCAAGTAATGTTACTCTTTTACATTTGCTTTTTAGGTGAAGAAGAGTCTATGAGTGGGAATAAAGCAAAATATTTTGACTTTTGAGAGACTCTAAACTCTTCAAACCTATTGTTATAACAGATGATGCTTGACATTGCAAATCATTGTCTTCCTTTTACTTGTAAGTCCTGTAATCTGTAATAGACTGTGTACATGCATTCATATGGTGCTGTTTTGTTTGTGCATCACACATGGCTAGAGTTAAATAATGTATAGAGTTTAAAATATATGTTGTCTTCCATTTTAGGAAGATCTTTAAAAACCAAAAGGATATCTTTTAATATGGTTTTCAAGGAAAACAAGAATTGAGAAAAGAAAAAAAAAAAGGAGAAAAAACAAATGTACTATATACACGCTATATACGTGCTAACTTGAATGTACCTTTGAAATTACCAAACAATATTTTTTTTAGGTATGAACTCCATTTTGATATTGTTCATTTTATCATACACACATTCACAGAATCATAGAATATCCCAGGTTTAAAGGGACACATCAGGATCACAGTTCAACTCTTGGCCCTGCACAGGACTATCCCCAAGAGTCACACCATGTGCCTGAGAGTATCATCCAAATACTTCTTGAACTCTGTCAGGCTTGGTGCTGTGACCACTGTTCCAGTGCCCAACCACCCTCTGGGTGAAGAACCTTTTTCTAATATCCAACCTAAACCTCCCCTGACACAACTTCAGGCCATTCCCTTGGGACCTGTCACTGACCACCACAGAGATCAGAGCCTGCCCCTCCTCTTCCCTCATGAGGAAGTTGTAGACTGCAGAGTGTCCCCTCAGTCTCCTCTTCTCCAGGCTGAACAGACCAAATGATCTCAGCCACTCCTCACATGGTTTCCCCAAAAAGATTACATCAACCAACTTCTCTTGATCAGCTAGGTGGATTACCTTGTCATAAGAGGAAATCAGGTTTGATAAGCAGGACTTTCCTCTCATGAAGCCGTGCTGGCTGTGACCAATAACTGCATGTGTGTTTCAATACTTCCCAGAATAATCTTCTCCATAACTTCCATACCAGGCACTGAAGTGAGACCGACAGGCCTGTAATTTCCATGGTCCTCCTTCTCACCATTCTTGAAAATCAGGACAACGTTCACCAGCTTCCAGTCAGCTGGGACCTCTCTGGATTCCCAAGACTTCTCAAAAGCATTATTCCATAATTAAAAAAGGAACATAGTTTTGTAAGCATATGCCCAGTGATTTGTTATTAGGTTCAGTTATGATGCTGCAGGATCAGCATCATTTTACTACAGGACCAGCATCAAATTACTACTAACATTTAAAGTGTTCCAGGGTTGAATCCTCATTATCATATAAGGAAACTAGAATCTGACTCTTCTGATAACTTTGAATGCTAGGCCACTCATTTTTATACAAAATATTCAGAAATCTAGTCAACTCAAAACAGAGACCACTGTCTGAGACACAGTCCTTGTTTGGTTCATGCTGTGAGAAAAGGAACTGGGGAGCCGAAGATGAGTCAATGTCCTTTACCACCAGTAAGTACTGAAGTTAATGTGTGTGTGAGACTCCATTTCTTTGCTCAGAATTACTGTAAACATTCTCTTGTGGAGACATTCTCAATCTAAAAATAATTGTAGTTACACGGTCATTCAGGTGAATTAGTGCAGGGAAACAAAGAAGTCTCACTCATTACTAATGAACACAAGCCATATGCGTTGACTGACTCTGAACACTGGCTGTTCTGGTGTCCTAGGCTGGATACCAGCAACAGAGTCTGCTTGGACAGCAGCAGTGTATGACCTACTAACAGCTAATTATTTATTCAGAGTGACAGTATGATGTTGATTAAAAATATATACTAATATATATGGTATATTAGACCTATAAATATCTCTTGCTTGATTTATTTGGTCTGAGCTCATCTATAAATTGTCTGGCTTCTGAAGGAAAATGGTAAAATTGTCTTGCATGTAGAGGGATTGATTTCAAGTTAAATCAGTAGTTACAACAAAAAAATCCAAATGAACGACAAACTCTGAAGAGCTCAAACAATGCGAATTTTAATACATAAATATCAGGGGGCATATGTATGTCTTGAACAGAGAACAAACCTGAGATCTGGATTGGTGGAGGGAAAAAGGTTCAATTTATTTTTTCCCTCTGAAAAACCAAGAAGAATAAGAAGAACATTCTAGTACAGCATAGTGGTTAGAACTGCAACACACCTTATTCAGTCATGAATTTGAGTAATAGTTGAGATGTAGTCTGTTTCAAGCAAGATGGCAAAAGCAAGCATGCTCATCATTCCTCCAATTATCTCCATTGTCGGTTTAATTTAATGGAAGGATTCTGCAGTTTCCTAAAAAAATAAACCGAACAGAAACAAAGTAAAAAACCCAAACAAAAATGCAAACCAAAACCAAACCAAAAGCAACTCCACAAAAACAACAAAGTATCACCAAAAAAAAAAAAGGCATATGCAAAATACATATTTATATCATATTGGACCTTTCACAGGACTTTCATGAAGACAAGAAGGAATGTTGATCTGTTTGTTTTTAATACATCTTCCTGGGATTTTCATCTTTTCCCTACACCTAAAAAAATCTATTACATGGTACTAGCAAAAAACTCTGCAAGATGTTTCTTTCATATGAGGTAATATTCCAGTACTGCTTATTGGGAAGTGAATAAACTGCAACCACAAGAAGCAAGGTGTTTGAACATTCAGTCTTGAAAGTACGATGGTGGAATCAGTGGTGTGATGCTGTTAAGAATGACTATTAAAGTGAATTGAGAATAATTTTTAATAGTGTTTCATTGAAGTCAATGGGCCAGTGTTATCAGAAGTGAGTCTCATTGTTGTGAGAGATTCATTTTTTATTTCAAGCCATTGAAGTCAAAGGGAACAGGCTACAGAAAGTTAACCCCACACAGTGCAATTATATTCAATGCAGCCTCATTCTGCGGAGAAAAAAAAAGACTTTATTAAGTACAAGGTTCATGCAGCATCACTTTCACACAATATATTAAAAAAAACACCAAAGTAGCGTCACAGAGGATGGTGAAGTAAGTAGTGCAGCTAGGCTTTTAGGATAATTGCACAATATCACTTAACAGCACAGATCATATAATACTACAGCATGTCTTCATGAGAGAAATGTTAGGCAAGGTATCCCATATCCTATACTCTTTAAACAATGTCTCAAGCTCTTGCTTTTGCTAGATAGCCATGAGAATCAGTCTAAAGGAGTCTGATGTCTCATGCAGAGGGTGGCAATAGTAAACAACACCTTCACTGCCTAAAACTAAACAAATGTCTTCTGCCATGAAAGCAATACCTTCACTGTAGTGAACATTTACAGTGTTTGCAACATTTGATTAGTGGAGGATAAATTTAGCTACTTATCATCAGGAAAATTAATCTTCAACATTTTTTTAAACCTAAATTTAATCACTATTAACTTCAAAATATTCAGAGGAACTTATGTAAAACCAGCAGATGCACGACTAGATCCTGTTAGGTTTTGTATGAGTCCAAAGTGAGAGACTTTCTTTGTTTTACCACTTCATGGATTTTGTCATCCCCCAAACACTTACCACTGCATAATCCCATTACAGTAGAAAACTGTGTCAACAGGCAAATATTATAAAAAAACATGAATGTGGAGGTATGTAAATAGTTCAAATGATTACACAGTGTATAATTGATGTGCAGTTTTAGGTTTTGTCCTTTTTTTATCCACAACAAAATATTCTCTATGCTCTAGATCCCACTGATTAAAAATTATAATGTAAACTCTTTTAATATAAGTACAGCAGCTCCAAATTTCATTGAATGCTTAATTTTTTATATTTATGAGTTCATTTGCAGCTAAGAATAATTCTGCAGTTGTGGAACCCCTGGAATGTAAGTGTTACTTAATGCTCCATCAACAATCTGACGAAGGACATAAGCCAATTTAGACAGTGTATATAGGGTAACAAAAGATAAACAAAGTATGTGCAATGCAGTCAATACAGGACTTAAAAAGTGTAAGTCACCTGATGTGGATTAAGTAGTCTCAAATCTATCCTCCAAAACTCCAGATAGGCAATGATGAGAATGAAGCAGCAAAATGCCAAGTGTTCTGTCTCCTTCAATAATAGATGTAATAGAGGATTTTTTTTTTCCTTCTGCCTTAGCTGTAGGAAGCAAATCAGGTGTCTCCGTACTGAAGACACCTTTGTAACTTGAAAGTCACACCAGCATATAACATGCTTTTCAGGTCTGCTTGGAAATGTTGGCTCCTGACCAACTACACTGGTACAAGGCTCTATTACACTGCTCACACTGATACTCAGTCTTTAATGCCAACTCTCTGCAAAGGTTGCAGTGAATTTTTATCTACCCTTGCGTGGCCTTGTGATGCAGCTTCATGGAGACACGTAGTTGCAAGCAAATATCATTCTCTTGATTTTTTTATTTTACAAATTCACTTAGATTCTTGTTATCGTAAAATTGATCATTCAAAACTTTATCAAGGTCTTAAAAAACAGAAAAAAAACCAACCTATATTCCATATCTGGAGATTTTCTTAAAAAACTTTCTTCATGAAATGATATGGAGTTACTGAAAAATACAGCAATCAAAAAGCATTTTGAGAAAGCGTCACAATCAGTCCTGAGCAGGTCACTGAAAATTGCCCTACTAGTTTTGCCTCAGACAAATTCTGAGTTAGCAGCTGTGCTTCTTCCTTGGAGAGCATAGAGGGAGGACAAGTTACAGTCCCAATAGGATTGAAAGACTAATCTTACTAAAAAAAAAAAAAAAAAAAGAAAATTAAGGTTTGACAGTTTAGTATCTTCTAAAAAAATAATAGAAGTAAGAAAGTTAGATGCTGAGATTAGTAAAATCAATGTTACTTGAAAAGGCAGAGATGATAAACCCTAAAAAAAAATTTTTTTTATGGTAACTTCATCACACTGTTCATCATAGAAGGGCATATATATAATTATGTATGCATGGTAGAACCCCTGTAAAGCAATAACTTTTAATGAACTAGCCCTGTTAAAATAATACCTTTCTGGGCACCAAACCAAATATGTACAGGAATACAGTGCAAACCTTCTGAATGATAAAGAAGAAACTAAAAAGAAAATAAAGAAAAGTAACAAAAACAACATTCAGTACAGAAATGGACTGATAATCCTGCTTATATTAATAGCTGTACATGTTTTCATGAAATCAAGATAAATTTGATAAAAGAGAGCCTTTCAAAATTGCTATATGCTGTAGAAATATTATTAATTAAAAATCAGCTCTTTTTCTCTAAGAAGGTTGATTCTAATTTCATCTCTTTTCCTGATTTCAGAAAAATTATACCAGGAATGCATTTTTTTCCTTTAAAGTATTTGTTTCATGGTAGTTGTATGTTTTGCTTTACTAGGTCAGCACTGCACACTGTTTGATAGAAATCCAGTCTCTGATCAGCAAACCTTATTCTACTTAAAACCTTGACTCCATGCAGAGCTTAGATCCAGGTTCTCAAGTAGTTTTAAGTATCCAACTCTTTTTGAAAATAAAATTATACTACCTAAGATCCAGATCTCTGGAGATACTTGGTTTTCTGGACTCCAGTGAGTGTTAGGGTCATTAAGCCTCAGGAGGCAGCAAGCATACTGATGCTTCAGACTATGCTGTCATTCTCACATGACATTCAACTTTTTCCCCTGAATTTGGGAGCCAAAGCTGGTGATGATAACAGTCTGTGAATGATGGGATCAGAGCGCATGAATGTTTGCTTAGTTTTGCATAACTAATTGACTCATCAGGGAGGAACTGAACTTCGAAAGATCACGTCAAACATTCATTTTTGCTTCCCTGAGCAACAGGTTACCAATGCGCAAGATCCTTAGGAATGTGAGTAGCTTAATAAGACTTTCATTAAGATCTCATCTTCCAGATCTCCTGATCTAACATCACATCAATTTGTTGCTGAAATTCTTTCTGATTTTAAAAGGCATGGAGACAAGGCCTCCAGGTGTGGGGGAAGTGACTCACCTAGTGAGCAACCTTCTTCTGCGGCAAAAAAGACTTAAAACTCAAAATTGCTCAAAAATAAAAAGGCAGGAAAACAATTAAGTTTGCAGAATGAATGTCAAGGTGCAAGTAATAAAGAGCAGTCTCAAATACTACCAAAGACAGCATCATAGGGAATTAATTTTCTAAATTATATTTTGAAGGTTAACTATTTTTTCCCTTGATAAGACTCTAGTACTGGTTTCAGTTTCATTTTTTTTACCTCTTGCATTCATTATTACTTTTCACATACTCTTGTATTCCAAAAAATATATTTTACTTAGAAACTGTTGAAACATTTCTGCAAAGTTCTAATAGATAATATAAGAAGAATAAAAATCAGTGTTACAAAGATAGGGATGTTCCATATGAAGTTAATTAGTTTATTTTACATCTCTTTATGCTTCAATCCAAACCCTGGACTACTTTTGTCTCCCCATTCTGACTGTGATACAACCTTCTGCCATGGTGACTTGTTCTGAAGTCACTTGAATTAAAAGGCCATGCTTTGGATCTACATTTCTATGGATGAAATACAGCAGATTAAGTGATTCTGAGCTGCTAACCTCAGCCTCCATCCTTCTATCTGTTTTAGAGCTCTTGTGATTCATTGCCATTCTCCTGAAGTCACAGAGAAAGGACAGACGGTTTTAATTACGACCACAAAAAAAAAGTCAATCAGGCATATGGAGATAACAGCCCAGAATTTTTATGAGACCTTGGAGAAGTTAGCTTGCCAGAACTTGAAACCCTGGAAGTTGACTTATTTCAGCTTGGGAGAAAATTTCCTGAATCACTGATTTTTTTTCCAGGAGAATCTGATAATAAAATTACTAATATATGACCTCTGCTTAGAAACAAATGAGAGACAAAAAGTACAGATAACAATAGCTGGAAAATAGTACATATTTATAAGTAGTTACCAATTGTTTTGAACTTTATTTTAAAACCTTTTGTCGTCAGACTTGCTTGAAGTTCTACTATATTAGGTTGAAATCAGTCAAATTTTACTGTACCAGAAAGTACTGGTCGTTGATAACAGCATTATAATTGTTGTAAAAGATCTGCAGAATAATACATAATGAAATGTCTGGAAGATTTTTAAAAAAATTAATATTAAGGGTAAGGTGTGGAGGTGAGAGTTCAAATGTTTCCTCATATCCTGCGCTGATCAAACCCAGTTGAGTGATCAAAACTTTTTTAAAAAATAAATTTCATAAAAATATTTGGATTTATTTCCTAATGAAAATATCAGTAGTACAAACATCACTATTTCTAAAAGAAAAAGGATTATTCATATTCTGCTGCTGAATGGTGTGGTCTTTGAATTTTCACTGGAAACAGCACCTGCTGACAAGATTTGATAAATACATTTAATCTGGAAAACATTTTAAAAAGTCAGTTTCTAGCTAAATTTAAGTCTATTAGAATAACCTTTATTAACAACACCAAATAGGCAAAAACACTAACACTAACTAATCTGAATTTAAACCTTCATAATATTGACTTCTATTTTATCTATAGGAGCTACTTTAAAGGTATTTGAACAATATATTTTAATTATTTATAATTCTGAAAACGTAGTGGAAGCAGAAGAAGCCTGTAAGGAAGAGATACCAGAAGCAAAAGGTTCAGTTCATAAAACTTCTTTCATTCATTGATTTTCATCTAGAGTAAATGCGGTGGCTGGCTCACAAAAGGTGCCACATTGAATAAAGTATATCAGTGAAACAGTTTAAAGCCATTACTCTCTCAGGCAACATGCATCATCATCTTCTTGCCTGTTGCCTTTTGTGAATGAATGCTGCAGCTTGTGGGAGTGTTCTGGGTTTCCATTTGGCTTCAGGGAGAGCAGGGTTAGACTCTTAACCAAATTCCTACTAACATCTTGAGTGAACTATTCTTTTAAGGACAAGACGTTGGGGGTTTTTTTCTCTGCAGAGAGAATTAACCTAGCAGCAGTGAATTATGAGCAATCATTAACCATTCAGAGTAATAATCAGTTTATTATGGTAGCTATTTACAAAGGTGCTGCGATTGCAGCTAACTTCTAAGTAAGTATACAGAGACTGATTTCTTAGTACCTCCAAATTCTTCAGTCTTCCAATCTGTATTTCTTTTACAGACTTACAGGATAAATCCTGAGTGAACATAATAGCATGAGGCTTTTACCTAAGACCATTTTCTGTCACTGTAAAGAAACACAAAAAGAAAAAGGGAGAAAAATGACCAAAGACTGAAAATAACTACACTAATCGTGTTTCTTGGATAAAAATCTAGGAAAACCAGATTTAGGAATACTGCCAAATTTAGAAGTTATTATTCAGGGCCAAACTCTTACATTTAAAATAACTTGTATCTTAGAATAGTGGCTCAGCAAGTGCTTTTTGGAAACAGAGAGTGCTGGCCACCTTCCCCCACACAGCTATGTGTAAGTAGCACTATGAAGATGTGGAGACAAATTTCAGGTGGAGTAGATGATTGCATTGCTCTTTTATGTAGGGCTTAGGAAATCAGTAAGTCAGCTGGGTTTATAATTTGATTCCCAGATGGAAAGCTGCCATCCTGTTCATAACACTTGAGATGGACTGTATTCAGCTTATAAAACTCTCTCTCTAACTTTGTAAATTCACTTGTCATCACATTTTCCCCAAAAAAGGAATCATGTAAGTATTTTCTCACAACTTAAATCAATTCTTACTAAATGGTCGAACTTCCACATGGTAGTGAACCATTTTCAGTGTTGACTGAAATCAAACCATAGCAAATAGTGCTCAGCTCTAACAAATTAAACTTATCCACCCAGGACAAAACTGGCATTACTTTGAAATCCACACTAGTTCAGTGTTCTCTCCTAAAGGCATAGAAGTAGGAGTTAAGTACCTCTCACTGCAAATTCTTACATCCATCATACGTACTATATCTCTAAGCAGGCAGGAGTATAGTGTCTTCTGAGGACAAGAGACCAGCAACCAGATTGCTCCTGAATCAGTTGAACTATAAGTACAATGAAGCCTAGAGCTGTAGCCATTTGGCAAAGAGCCTTATGATCTGTTGTGCTATGGCATGGGTTTCCTGAGGAGATTTGGCTTCATCATGAATGCTGGTGGCCATTGCCATCACTGTGATTGAGGTGGGGATGGAGTAACAATATGGGAGTGGCATTGGGAAATTCAGATTTTTTTTCTTTCTTTTTTTTTCAACTTATTTTTCCACTTCCATGTGTTTTTATTCTGATTTTGAGGACAGAAATAATCACATACTTACCCTGTAATAATGTAGTAATCTGTCATATAAATACCCTGCCATTATATGATAATTATGGTTTCATTAAATGATCAACAGCTACGATGTTAGCCAAGAATAATTACACATTTGTGCCCTGTATCTTAAAGTGTTCTCAGCTCCCTTTTTTTTCTTTATTGAAAAGGGGGGAAAAATGTTGCTTTGTGAATACAACCACAATTTGGCCTAATCTATGCATTTATTCAGTATGACTTGGAATGCCACAATCTCCTATTTTGACTTTATTCCACAGCATACCGAGGTCTCATTTAAAGGAACTTCACCACAGCTATTATGGCTGCACATTTTCAAAGTTTCTTGAATAAGGGGCCATTCCACATTACTGTTTTTTTTTCCTTTACAGTTCCAGTGCCAGTTAACTACTTCCCAGAAATTTAATAATGTAGCAGTGTGTGGATTACAGCTCTCTGTCTGTACAACCTGGTTTAATATTGGACACTGACCCAAACAATCTGGTAACTTGAAAATTTCTGTTATTGTCCTCAGCTCTGAGTATCTTCTTAGGGTTAGTAAAGAGATATTCTCCACTTGCAAATCTTTTCATTAAGTTGAAATTTGAGATATTGGACATAAGAACCATGTATCCATTGAAGCAGCATTAAATTATACTAAATAGACCATTATATTCCAATCTGAATAAATTTTACTAGGTAGACATGATTAAAAAAATTATTGTTTTAACTGTACATTTACCTACTGTTGACCTTTTAGCACAGATGCATGATTATTCATTACATACAGCTTTTGACCATTCATTGAAACTATGGTTGTCAGTAGCTCTAATATTCTGGATAAATACGTGATGAGTGAGTTTAGGGTGCATTTTGGATGTCTTATCATGGCCTTGTAGGCCCCTCAGTCATCCTGTGGTACCTAAGCCAGTGACATGGAGCTAACAGGTCATGAAGGAGACCAATGGGCTCCTGGAGTGGTAATTACAGTTCAGGTGGGATATCCCTGAGTAGCAAAACTGCCACTATCCCTCCTATGTTCTGGCACTGAGTTGTTCCTCCTGACCAGGAAGTGGTGGCCTGGAGTCAAGAAACTTTAGTTGAAATTGTAATATTTCACTTAACTGGATCAAGTTTATTTTTTCAAAGGCATATTCATAAACACTGGATGGGGAAGAGAGGTATAAAGACAGAAAGTGGAGGACAAGAGAGGGAAAGGAAGTACAATTTTACAGCTTCTTCTGTCCCTCCCAAAATATGCATAGCTTTGGTCTATTAATTCCTGCATTTCTCTCCTGCCACCATTTTTGTTCTGCCAAATGCTTACTTTTGCAGCCATTTCACACTTTTTGTATACACTCTTCCACATCAGCTTTCCCTTTTCCTGCTCTTACTGAAGCTCTTACAACTGCTCTGTTGTAGTTGTTTTGACCTATTTGTCAGCATTTTTCCTTTCATTTTCCTGTGTAATTGAAACTGTCAGTTCCAGAATTTCAGGGAACCTTCTGTTTCCAACATATTCATAGGCTCTGATTCATCATGATAACTTGAGCCCATGCATAACTTGACACATTCATTAAAACTACACATAAACTGAAATAATTGAACATGTGCTTTACAGAACATTTTCCAAAGCATTCCACCTCACGAAAAAATAAAAAGGGCAAGGTTATTACAACACATACTCAGTACTATTTCCTTGTGTTTGGAATAGCTCTAGAAGAGCCTATTTTCCTTGTAGGCAAAAATGTATGATGTTTACATTGAGTTAAATGCAAGCAAAATTTCAAACTCAATACAAACACAGCACTTGAAGGCTGTCATCTTGAAATGTAGACTTTCACCCAATGGAAAACTCTTTCTTTCTCCTACATCCTTATGTTAAACCTTTATTTATTTATTTTAGAACATCAAAAAGTCTCACTTTGTGTGATTCAAGTAATTTATCCTAAATTAATAGGATAGATTGGATTTTTTAAAGTTCAAGACATAATCTGGATGGGATTGAGCAATGAAGTCCATTCATAACATGCTTTATCTAGTGTCAGTGCTTGTCCTTTGAGTACAAGCCCAACAACACAATAATGTGTTCTTAGAGCATAACATAGACTATTGTATACCTTTTTTTATTGATTTGTATTTGTACCATATCACCATTTCAAGTGAGATACAATAAACTCAGCAAGAAACAGGTGCCCTAACATGATCTTTCTGGCCGTAGGAGTCCGACAATCTTTGTCACTACAAATGCCTTGAGGTAGGTACTTCTTGAAAATTAATCAGTAGAAATACAAAAAAAAAAAAAAAGGAGTACAACACAAAAGAATGGAGAGTATGCAAATATAATCTTTAACCTTTGTAAATCATCATGGATGCTATAGGTTATGACTCAAAATGAAGTCTTGCACAGATTGCTGAATAAATAAGGAGCATCAGAAAACACAAAGAATTTCTAGATCCCACAGAGATATTTGTCATCTGCACTTATATTCCACTAAATTGTAAGCCTTACCTTTAAATACTTTCAGGGTACCTAAAAAGTACTTTCCAAGTAGAATTTATTCCCAATCTCTGTTGCTATTGCACATGTGTAAAGGAAAGAAAAACTTCTGCAACAAGCACGAAAATGTAATCAAGAAATTCAAAGCAAGATTTGTACTCCCCCTTCCCAGTTACGACTCAAGAGAGAAAACCTGACTGTTGAGAGGGGAAAAGCAACTCTATCATGTTTTATTTATATATTTATTTATTTTTAAAAAGCTTTACTAAGAAAGGGAATAATTTAATACGAGGAAACATACAAAAGAAAGATGACCACTGATACTATATGCAAGTAGAGCATACCCAGGTAACTTGACCTATATTTTAAAAAATATATATATTTTCTGTCATTGACTGGCAGCACAAAGGCCCTGGTCTTGCAACTGGAGATTTCTCATTGAAGCCCCAGGCCCATGTGAAACCCTCCCAGCAACAGGGTCTGCAGATGTGCTCTGGGGTGGGAGGTAAAGTCTGTAACAGAGCAATAATGTATCTATGGATGAGTTAATTGAACTTTCTGGATGCTTATACATCAACTGTTTAAAAATAGCTGAATATAGCAGCTGCAAAAAAGCTCGCATCTTTCATCTTTATGTATCAGCCTTTTTTTCTTTTTTTTCATTTATGGCTTGCACATTTTAAAAGCGAGCAAGTATTAAGGATTATATTGATGCAAGTGAAACATCTAGTGATATAACGGCAGTGAGGGTAAAACATAAGAGCGAGGTGAAAAATGATACAAGCTTTGAACTTGAAAACATTTTGTGTTGTAGCTGAATGCCTTGGCAACAAGCCATGTGATATGAGTACAACCCACATGGACAGTTCAAAATCCAAATGATAAGGATGCAAGGACACTTTCAAACACATTTAATCTGCCATCTAATTGGTCATGAAAGTATATATTACAGGAAAAAATTACATTTAAGCAATACTAAAGCGAAAAATCATGTAAGATAATAAAACTGCTCTATAAACCTGAAAATAAAGCTCTTTGCATTTAACATTAGCTTTTAGGGCTGTGGCAGATTGGTTTTGTTTTTACCTGCATTTACTTTTTTCATTTTTGCAGTGTTTTTCAGAGGTTCTGTCATCTTTTGAAAGAGTCCTCCCTTCCAAAGTGGGAAATCCTGTTAGTTAAGAATATCTCAAAAGAAATAGAATTTGAAGTGCACATGAAAGACACTTGTAAAGTGTGACTACTTTACAGGCTCACAGATCATGTCAGGTGAAACCAGGCAGTGTTGAACAAGATGATCATCCAAACCACTGTGGGTGGCCCTCCACAGTTCCTGCTGGCTCAAAAAGATGGAATCTTCTTCACAAATCTCTGTTTTTCAGGTCGTGTAGTTGCTGTGCTTTTTCTTTTGAGTTTCCTCAGGTGATTATTAGAAACAATGGTCACTGTCATTCTGATTTCCACCTCAGACAAATCTTATTTTTTTCTTCTTTTCCTCTGGCTAGACACATTCAAAGAGAACTCATGTGAGAATACTAATGACATATTTGGGAACCCTCCTTTATGTATACTACAGTTACTTTCTTGGGACACTCTCAGACAGATGGGTGTGTGATATATTAACTCTGCAGTGTTCCTTACCAGACAATAGAAGAAACATCAGCCCATTAGCAGTCTGAGCAATGGCACCTCACATACAAGACTTTCTTAGTACACCGTCTAAAAAACAGTCAACAAGAAAGTGTAGGAATTGATTTCAGTTTACAAAGCATTAATATGCATTTTCCTCCTAAAGAGTGAACAGTCTGGGGTATTACTACTAGTAGTCCTACTGCTACTACTATCACCTTTGTCATTAAAGAATAAGACTTGCTGTTCTGGAACATTCAGCTGGGTACTCAAAAATGGATCCTGAGGAAAGAGCATCAGAAATTTTATGTAGAGTAATACTTATCCTGGTATACAATCCCTGCAGTCAATGTTTTTCTTTAAATTCTGATGCCTTACCGAAGGTGGTTATCCTGACTCTCAGGACTTGTTTTCTGGAAGGTACTGAAGATCCCCTTTCTACATATAGGATACTTTGGATTTAATGCAGCATAACTATATTCTAGTCAGTAGCTGGAACCAACAATTTTCGCAATTTTCTAGATACCACTGTCCATGAAGAGAATTAGTAAAATATCTGTTAAATCTGAAAATCTAGAGTTAAGCTCCAGTTTGAAAACATCTGTTTCTTGCCCTGCATGATGGCTCCTATGAAGCCTTTTTCCCCTGAAAACATAGGAAATACAGGAAATAAAACCTGCAACCAACCAAAAAAAACCAACCAAAACAACAACAATGACCACCAATCAAAAAAACAAACAAAACCAATAAAAACGAAACCAACAAAGCTTAACATCCATTGCTAACACCTCTAACACTTTGGAAGTAGCAAAGAAAACAAATCTAGTTCTGGTGTTTGTGACCCTGGTATGCTATAAAATAATTGGTGTACTATTAGACTTATTGGTGAGTTCTTCCTGATGACACATTTGATTAGGAAGTCCATATTGATGGATATTGCTGGAGATATTGCTGGATTAGATCACAAAATCTGGACTTTTGTTCATGTGAGCATAACATCTAGGCAAAGCCATTATTTTACCTTTAACAAGTAACCAAAAGTTTTTTTAGTTGTAAGTCAGTCTTTCTTTGTCTTGCTATAGAGCAGGTTTTTTGAAGGTCACTGGGGATTTAGGCTTTTGAGTCTTGTTTCCCAAAGAGACTTCAGTTTTTAGAAACCACTGAAGAAAAATCAGAAGAAGAAACATCATTTCTGAGTGTGAGACCAACACCTCTATTACTCATAAACATGTAGTGGATTTAATGTTAAAACCTTGCTTTTACCTACAGTAGTCCAGATAAAACTGCCAGCTGCTTTCTTTTTAGTTCCATTTCTTTGAATGCCAGTGTCTAGATTTTAGATGCAGTAGGATGGTGCTTAAGATCAAGAGCTCTCAGACCATATTCATTCCACAGAACCCTCTGATAATCCTGAAGAAGCTATTTACTTGATCTTTCTTCACTATAGATATTTGCCCTTCTTGTAAAGGGAATAGTGATGTTAAATTTTACCTTCTCATAGCAAGGAATGTGTATGAAGAAGTCATATAGTGTGGGGAGTCATACTACAGAAAAGTCTATAAATATATTTCACTTGAGTTGCATCCCTGACTGCAAGTGTAGCCTTCCCCGTCTTGTGCACTGGTGATTGTCTTTGCCATAAATGGAAGAAATCGAGCAACAATTCATCTCATGAAGGACTTAGAAACAGGTAGTTGGATCCCTAGCTGTCTTGAATAGTAAACAGAAAATGGTCTAATGTGATGTAACAAATTAAATTAATTCCTTTCATGTGTATTGTCTGCATCTAGCCTTTCTTTTCTCATCCCAAAAGAAAACAGGTCTAATACCCCCAATGTAGAACAAAACCATATATCATAGTTAATTAAGTAATTGCTCTAAATTGCTATAACTAACAGATGCATGCCTAGGTATGTTCACATTGTGAATCCACAGAAAAGGGTATAAGAAATTAAGAAGGTTCAAATGGAAGATAGATCACTAGATGAATTACTTTACCCTAAATATTGTAATTGGCCTCTCTTACAAGAATGGATACTTTAAAATTCTAGAGATGATAAATGAAGAACTTCATTAATTTAGGTCTTTACCCTTGAAGGAAATGTCTCTTTATATATACATATAATTTTTTTCCCTTCCTCCCCTCCCTTCTGCTCTCTTCTTTTTGGCTGTAGACTCACAAAGCAGTATCGTTGTGATCCAGGATTTATTTGAAGAGATTTCATCTGGAATGGAGTCAAGCAGAGCAGTGGCAGGGGAGCTTTTACAGATTATGACCTGTAATCTCGTTAATACTCTGAAACACAAAGATCTGAATGTTGAGTAATTTTGGACAAGACTATGCCCTATGTGGCTACATGCTCTTCTGACAAGACATGCTGGAGGCCAAGACGAAACTAGCTTCTCAAAAGTCCAGCATGAGATAAAATGCTGTTTATACAACTACTAACACTTAAATGTAATATTTTCAACAAGAGCAACATAAACTTTAAATCATAAGAACATCTTCTTATTCTCTGTCACCTTGTACAGTGTTTCTTCTGGCAATAAAGGGCTGCCCAAGACTTAGTACAATATAATTTCATCCAGTACTGTTAAAGAGAGTAGAGCAGTGGCCAGAAACCCAAAGCTCTTAATCTCACTTTTGGAGTTCATGAGACAGCAAACTGGCTCACAGAACCTTGCTCAGGTCCTCAGCTCTTGAGTAATTTTCACACGTTCATGAAAAACTAATTATAGAGATAAAAGGTATGTTTAGCAACTTGAGCTTGAAGAGCCAGAGCAATGTCTGAAAAAAAAAGCCCCGTGACTAGATCAGAAGTTTCTCTTTCTTGTCAAGTGAAACACCAGCAAGATTGTTGTGGTTTGTAAGTAGCTCCTGCATATGCAGACCATGCTGAAGAAAGCTTTCCTATGATGGGTGTGTATTTTAAATAGTTCTGAGGTTCACTTTGAATGGAGTTCTGGCATGACTGCTTGAGAAGAGGTTGTAGAGCAGCAGTAGCTGTAAGGTAATCTATCATTACGTGAATTCTTTGGTCCTCTCCTGAATCATAGTACCATTGAATGCGCTGAGTTGGAAGGGACTCATCAGGATCATTGACTCCAACTCTTGGCCCTGCACAGAGCACCCAAGAGTCATACCATGTGCCTGAAGGTATTTGTCTATTGAACTTTTCAGGCTAGGTGTTGTGATCATTGCTCTGGGGAGCCTGTTACAGTGCCCAACCATGCTCTGGGTGAAAAACTTTTTCCTGATATCCAACCTAAACCCCTCCTGATTCAGCTTCATGCAGTTTTTTTGAGTCCCATCTCTGACCATGAGAGTGAAGAGACCTGCACTTGCCCCTCTGCTTCCCCTCACAAGGAAGTTGTAACTGCAATGAGGTCTCTCCTCTGTCTCCTCTTCTCCAGGCTGAACAGACCAAGTGACCTCAACCACTCCTCATATTGCTTTCCCTAGAGGCCCTTCACCATTCTCATTGCCTTCCTTTGAATGCTCTCTAACAGCCTAATGTATTTTTCCATGTCACTTGACCTTGCTTCCACTGGGTATATGCCTTATTTTTTTGCCTTATTTCCAAGATCCCTGCTCAGCCAAGCCAGCCTTCTGCTTTGCCTGCTTGATTTCTGACAATTGGGAAATGTCTGCTCCTGTGTCCTTAGGAGGTGATGTTTGAAAAGTGACCAGCACTGAAGGACTCCAGCACCTGCAAAAGCATTCTCCCAGGGCATTACTTACTAGTTCCCTGAGCAGCCTGAAGTCTGCTCTCTTCATATCCAGAGTTGAGGTTTTGCTGGCACTTTTCCACTTGTCAATAGAGATTTTAAACTTGATCACCTCGCGGTTGCTGTGGACAAGATTGCCACCAGTGCCACTCCACTCACAAGATCCTCTCTGTTGACAAGCCGTAGATCAAGGAGAGCATCATTCTGAGTTAGTTCCTTTAGGACCTGTTCCATAAAGTCCCCGCTGAAGTCCCCAGTAAGGACAAGGGCAGTTGGAAGAGTCCCTTAGTTCCTCAAAGAATAATTCATCAGCATCATCATCCTGTCTGGGATGTCTTTATAGCAGTTTGCCCTTTGGTTCTTACCCAGAGGCTCTCAACTCTGCCATTGCCAACTGTGAGCTCCATACATTTTATCCCTTCCATTACATACAACACCACCCCACCCTAAGCCTTTTCTGCCTTGCCTATCCCTCCTGAAGAGCCTGTAACTGTCTAACAGGGCACTTCAGTCACAGGTCTCATCCCACCAAGTTTCACTAATATCAATGATGTCAAATCAATGATGCCAAATTATGCCAAATTTCTGGAACTGAGCTCCTCTTGTTCGTTCCTCATGCTGCATGCACTGGTGTAGAAACATTTCAGCTGTGGTACTTTGTAGCCAACACCTTCTTAAGCAGGAGGGATCCTGAGGGATCCCCTAGTGCTGTTTTCTTCAAGTTTTCCTATTGCTCATCACAGGCAAGCCTGGTATTTCCCCTTTCCCCCTTCCAAGCTAGTTTAAAGCTCTGTCAATGAGCCCTGCTAGTTCCTGTGCTCCAGCACTTCTTCCCCTCTGAGAAAGGCACATCCTGTCCGGTATCAGTAGACCAGGTGTTGAGTAGATGATCCTATGGTCAAAAAACCCAAAATTTTTTGGCTTACACCAGCCTTGGAGCCACACATTGATCTAATGGACCTGCCTATTCTGATCAATATTTTTGCTTGTTACTGGAAGTATATCAAGGAAATCTCTACTTGTGCTCCTGATCCTTCAACTAATCACACCGAGGCCCTGAAGGGTCTTTTGACTGCCCTTTGTTATTTCATTGCTGCCAGCTTGAGCAACCAATAGCATGGAGAGATGTAACATGGAGAGATATATGAAGGCTATGGAGTTCTTCAGCCAATACACTTGAGTGGTTTGATTTTTTTTTTTTTTTACTTCAGATTTTATCTTTTTTCTGCAGCACAAGGGTAAACAATGCCACAAATGTTTCTCTTCCTCACTCATTATTTACATTAAGTATTGAGGGAGCAATTTTATTTATTTCCCCCCCCCTTGGTATCTGCACTGTAAACAATTCCCCATTTTCTCAAACTTTATTTCAAATTCCCAAAATTTCCCAAATTTTATTTCATTCAATAAAATTACAAGGTCAGAAGGAGCTGTTCTGCCTAACTGGACTAATTCCTGCATAACAGAGACCATAAAATTTTAATTGAGCTAGCAAATATATTTTAGAAAGACACCTCACCTTGAATCTATGCTGAATACATCTACTTTTAAAGGATAGTGGTCACAAGTAAAATAGACATCCCAAAGTCTTAGGCAGCTGAAGTTGCGAGATGAAGGCTACCTTAAGCAAGCACTTGGCCACAGAACCATATGAGTTGAAAGTCTTTACTTGCCTCATTCTTGTAATAATAAGAAAAAGTTCAAGTATTCCATTTTCATCGTGACATAAATAGAACGTTACATGATGCAAGGTAAGTGTCTTACTGTCAAAAAATGCATCTTATTTCCAGTTTGCATTTTCTAGTTGTAATTTTCCATCACTGGTTCCATTTTATGCCTTGTCTGCTTGACTAGATAGATCCTTATGATTAGCAACAGACATCCCATACATGTACTCAGATTTGAGCATTTTGAAAGTTAAATTATATATATAAAGAGTAGGAAACAGTTGTTTTCCTGAGTTCTTTTAAATATTTCCAACTTTTTTTTTTTTTCCAATTTTGGGAGATAAGCAGGGATTATGTCAGTAAAAGTTTGTCTAGAGTTAATGATACTTTTTTCTCCTCATCCATTCTCTCATGTATATTATTCCTCTTTGACATAACTTTGCTCTCCCAAACAAGTTCTCAAAACAGACTAAACTCAAAATTTTTAAACCAACATGTTTTTCACAAGTGTGACTATAAAAAAAAATCCTCTGCACCAATATGTACTAAGAATGTTTGCTACATTTTGATGGGCAATTTAAAATTACCTGTACCAGCTTCCCCAAACTATAAAGCATTGTTAATGCATTCATTTGAAGCCAGTGGGAGCAGCCTGTGATAAAATTCCTACATAAAACTGGTCACATGGTGTAGCAAGACAGGTACCTGCAAACAATGGCCTGAATGCATCAAATTGCTCAAAATTTTCTGTGACTTTTTTTGGTAAGAATATTTGGTTAAAACTGTTACAGTGCCTACTTCTTTGAAGAACAGTTGTCCTGGTAATTCTCCTCTCTTTTCATAACACACCATATGTATTATCAGCATATATCATTGTAGGTAAGATCTGTTTTCAAGCCTGTGGTGTTTCCATGTGTGCTTCTGCACAGCTGCATAACAACTTCCCTCTCTGCTAGTGGCCTAAACATGGCCACAGCATCAAGATTCAGCAATAGGATACAAGATACTCCTCCCAGAGGAAATAGGGTTGGGAAGAGAACATCATACTCCAAGTGCTGGCTCTATGATTTAGTTCTAGTACCTAGATGCTGGCCAGACCTGTGGAAAGCACAGATTATGCTGAAATTTTATCTTTTCCTCCTTGCCTATTTTAGTAGCCATTTCTATAAGTAGCTATGTAGCACACTGCCTAAATCTTGAGTAATGATGTCTTCCAGCTAATTGTAGATTGCTAATCATAGAACTCTTCCTTGTTCCTGTCTCTCTTAACAGTTTAGTAGTAATAAAAGAAGATTAATCTTTTGATTCATCTTTGACTTACTTCAAAGTATATCAATCAAGTGGATGAAAACTGGAAAAGGTAATCGAAGAAGTAAAGTATACAAGATATTTTTTTCATAGGAACATTTATAAAAGGTATATGAGTGTGCTCTGGCAGCTAGGAGAGTCAACCATGTCCTCGGGGGGCATCAGGCAGAACATCATCAGCTGGTCAAGGGAGGGGATTGTCCTGCTCTGCTCTGCACTGGTGCAGCCTCACCTTGAACACTGTGTGCAGTTTTGGGCACTGGAATATAAAGAAGACATTAAGTTATTAGAGAGCATCCAGAGGAAGGCAATGAGGATGATGAAGGGTCTAGAGGGGAAGCTGTATGAGGAGTGGCTGAGGTCACTTGGTCTGTTCAGCCTGGAGAAGAGGAAACTGAGGGAGGACTACAATCCAGACAGGTACCAATCTTTTCACCCTCATTTCCAGTGTCAAATATCAAGGAAATGGCCTGAAACTGAGTGAGGGAAGGTTTAGCTGGATATCAGGAAAAATTTTTTCACCCAGAGTGTGCTTGGGCATTGGAACAGGCTCCCCAGGAAGTGGTCACAGCACCAAGCTTGACAGAGTTCAAGAAGTGTTTGGACAATACCCTCAGGCACATGGTGTGATTCTTGGGTGTCCTGTGCAGGGCCAAGAGTTGAACTCAATGATCCTGATGGATCCCTTCCAACTCAGCATATTGTATGATTCCATGTGAGGAAAACTTCTCAAAACCTGGGGATTTTCTAATTGAAGGTAATTTATAACTTTCAAAGCACAGTATAGCTCTGCTGTTAAAGTTCAACAGATAGACAAAAAGCCTTTTGAACTTGCTGAAAGTCAGTAGTCATGTATCTAAACCTAGAGTTTGTTGGAAAGCTAAACCACTTT
The DNA here is from genome assembly GCA_035583135.1 of Lophotriccus pileatus. NCBI lineage: Eukaryota > Metazoa > Chordata > Aves > Passeriformes > Tyrannidae > Lophotriccus > Lophotriccus pileatus. The sequence continues at coordinate 36,686,217 of JAWWES010000168.1, read as the reverse complement.
CTGGTGGCAACCCTGAGAAAACATTTTCTTCATTTCCATTTTTCTAACAGGATCAGTTTATTATCTAGTTTTTTCAAAACTGTAAAAGTGAATGCAAGTTTTAAAAAGCAGGAAAACTTATTTTCCTCTTCTAGTCTATGCTTAATAATTAGGAGAAAAGAACTGGATTATTTATAAAATCTTGGAATAGTAGGCAGAAAGAATCAGTTCTGCTACTTTCTGTCTTCAGTAAAATTGGATTTAAATTAAAACCATATTTATAAAAATATACTTAATTGTCAATTAAATAGTAAAAAAAAACTTTAAATTTGAGTGATCTATAAAAATTATTTATCAACGTTTTACTGCTTGTTTTCTGGAAAGAATAAACTTTTCCTTAAGGAAAACAAAGTACGAATGCACAATAAGACAATATTCAGTGGTACAAATCCAAGCTTCCTGTGTGCTGATTTAAATCATTCCACCCTGAATTCAGTCTTTCCAGTCTCTGTGCTTGCGGTAGTAGAGTTTTCTGGCCTTCCTTCAGTTTCTCAGTGTCTTTGTGGTAATGGCTGTGCCTAAAAAGGGAATGAAATGTTCCAAGTGACTTCACACAGACATGCCTAGGGCCTGATCCAAGCCTATTGACGAGGCTGGAGTCCTTCCATTTGCTTTAGTGAGCTTTGAATTGGTTATTTTATAAGGATGTTGCCTCCTGGCTTCCTGATGCGGTAGACATGCACAAAGAGGCCATATTTGCAATGTTCCTCTTTTTGTAGTCTATCAAACAGCATCTTCATATTTAGCTCACTCTTACCATAACTTACTGTCTTATTCAAAGATCTGGCTTAGGTCTTTTTCTTAGATATAGGGCATTTAGGAATATTGTACTAATTGTGTCACCTTTTTTTTTTTTTGTAATTGAATCTGATTTGATTACTTTCTATACACAAATCTAATTTTTCTAGATTTCCTCTGCAATTACTTCTCTTTCCTCACAAGTAATGTCTGCTCCTCCCAATTAAACTTAATTTATGAAAATTAGTATCTCTGTTTATTGCCTTTCTGGGATTGTGAATGAAGTCAAACAAGGCCAGTGTAATACAGATTTCTGTGGTAATCTAGGTTTCTCTTTCTGTGGTGCTTTTTATCAATATCCTTTGTATACAGTCATCCATGTTTTCATATCAGTTGATAACTATCTTTCAAATCAAACTAATCTGAATTTGTAAAATCTAGAAGTAAATATAGATTAATGTTTTATCAGAATCCAAATGTGGTATAGATACTGCTATAAACTTCAAGTTTATCTAGATTCTTATGGACTTTCTTAGTTTATCAAATAAACGCATCAGTTACTCTGTAAAAAAAAAAGTAATCATGTTCAACAGTGAAGTTTTACTAGTTTTAAACTCACTGTGTGCATTTTGTGCAACTATTTAGTCATGTGGATGTTTAGTGGCCCTGTTCCTCCACTCCATGTCATACAAAGTAGTCACTACTAAAGCTCAGAACATTTTTGAAAGCTGATATCCTTTTCCCTTCCCTTCCCTTCCCTTCCCTTCCCTTCCCTTCCCTTCCCTTCCCTTCCCTTCCCTTCCC
>JAWWES010000168.1:36645483-36684536 GCA_035583135.1 Lophotriccus pileatus | reverse complement strand
TTCCCTTCCCTTCCCTTCCCTTCCCTTCCCTTCCCTTCCCTTCCCTTCCCTTCCCTTCCCTTCCCTTCCCTTCCCCTAGTCCTGTATGTCTTACTTTATCAGGCATTAAAATACATAAATATGGAACTAGTACAAGTTCACAGTTCAACTCTTTTAGTAGTGTTAGTGTCAGTCATCTTAAATAAGCAACTTGAAAGTACTCACATATTTCAAGTATTCTCTTTTCAGTCTTTCCCAATATGAATTTCACTGTGTCTGCCTGCCTTAATTTTTATGTCCTCTTCCTCTACTTACTTTAAAGAAATTATTATAAATTGTTTTTACTGTACCTTACACTGGTTTAAGCCATCATTTTAATTTTTTTTTTTTTTATTTATGACAGACACTTAGCTCAGCCTTGCTTCTTCTAAAGTAAGTAAGAGTGTGAATGGTATACGTAGAAGCCCCAGGAATACTACCAGTCTCACAAGTCTCACTGTGTATGTAGGTCACCTCTAAAAGTGCCAAAGTGAGATCAAGCCAGGAATCAGCCCCCTATGCAACTTGGTTTCCATGTAAAGACATCAGAAAAGGAGCTGTAACACATCTGAAAATACTCTTGATGAGCACACAGGGTGAATACCTTGCCTGTTAAACTGACTTTACCCTTCGTACTACAGAGACTACTTTCTTTTGCTAATGATTTGTTATCATTATATCACTCAGCTGAAATACTTCCTGCCTTCTCACCTTGGCGGAGTTTTGGGTTGGTTTTGTCCTCCTGATGTTCTTTCCATTTTCAATTTCCACAGCAACATGTTGATTCTTGTTAAAGTCTTATTCAATCATTCATCATGAAACCACAAGGCTGCCTCTTGAACCTCATGCTCTGCCTTTTTTTTTTTTTTTTTCAGTAGCAAGTGAACTAGTATATTTTGATAAAAGTGACGTTTGGGCATCATAGGTTTGTTCTCAACTTTAAGCTTTAAGTTTTCATTTTTGTTTTACTCATTAGATCCTTAGATAATTAGATTCCTCAGCTTAAATTTTTGTAGGATTCAAAGAGCACTTTCTCTGAATTAAGACTGCAGTTTCAGGTATCTTTGGGGGCTTTCCATTGCAAAATTTTATTTGAGTGATGAAGAAGGCAGGACATCTTTTCATCATGTTTTCTTTATATTGGAAAAAAAAAAGAAAAAGAAATTGCTTTCAGGGTTTCAGATTTTTTTTTCTAAATAATTTAATCTTCTCTTATTTTACACACAGATATTGATTCCCAGTAAAATCATTAGGAAACACCTGCACTTTAGGAGTAGATTCTTTATGCTTGAAGGAATAACTGAAATAAACTCCAGAAACCTTAGTGAATAACTTTCAGTCAAAAAAAAAAAACCAAAGTGGCAAAGACTAATTGCAGATCTCCAAAACAAACAAACAAACCAAACCAAAACAAAACAAAACAAAAGGCAAAACCACAGAAGATTGAAATCAGTCTGGTTTTACTAGGCTTTTTGAGTATTAAAATCTCACTTAAAAACATCAGTCACAACTGCATAGGCAGCCTCAGGAGAGACTGTACTTGAGCTCCGGAATCATGGAGCTTAAACCAGTGTCTAAACTTAACCCATGCTGGGAGGAACTCTCGCACCTTCTTGGTAAACAGGAGAGTAGTACCCCTAGTGTGGTTGGTTTATTTCTTTCTTTGAAGGTAGAAAACCAAAAATATATATGATACACTAAAATAATAAGTCTTTAGGAAAGGAACATTAGTCAACAAATTATTGTAGAACACTGTTCCTCTAGATGCGAGTGCTCTTTACAAGTAATTTAACTTTCAGCCTGTGAGAAGAAATGTCTGATTTTCTGACAGTCACTTTGGCTGACTCCCCTACCATCGGCAGATGCTCTTGTTCAGGACACAAGTCCTAGCTTATTTTTTTTTCATGTTCACACAGTACTGTGTGGAATAGCAGGATTCTGGTCTTGAGTTCTCATCCCTCCGGGCAGAGCTCCAACACTAATCTCACCTCATGAGTCTTATGTGTGGCTGCCAGGCAGGTAAGACAACTGTCCTTTAGAAATTACAAAGCAGATTTAGCAGCTTGAGAATACCTTGTCAGTGAGACTGATACAGCCTCCTAATTTTTGGCACTGCTCCTTTGAGGAAAAAAGTAATCATGAAACACAGTAGGGATAATTACCAAATTGAGAAGAGAAAGCTTTCAGATGAGCAACAGGCATATTTTGGGGGAGGGAGAGGAGAGTATTTGCTATTTTTAATTACAGCTCATTAGACACAGAGAATCAGCTCTCAAATCTGTGGGGAGACTGGCATTATTTCAGTAAAAGTCAAATCAACTACCAAAATATCATATAAATCGGAAGTTTCTTTGCTCTGTTTTGAATTGTTTTCCTCTACAAATCTGCTTCTCTTGGCTGCACACTATCTTGTGAACACAGCTGAAGTCAGACCTGTAGACGAAAACAACTGATGCTGAAGATCCAGCACCCATACCATGCGTTTTCTAATGTATAGCTCCCTGAAGCACGAGAAATGGATTCTTTCAAACTTGCTTTAGTCTGGTGCTCTACATTAGAGCTGTGCATTAGAGCTCCTGTACATTAGAGCACCAGGGAACAAGTTTTAAAATGGTTTTACTGGAGTGCAGTGGAGGCTGTGTGCTTTCACACCACCTGCAATGTGAAGCAAAGCCTGGAAAGTGGAAACCATTGCGATCTACTTTGAATACAAATGAAAATGCTAGTATAGATATAAATGATCTTAAATATGAATGATCTGCAGCAAAATGAGGCTACAAATGTTGTAGGAGAACTTCTGTAAGAATATGCACAGCAACTGAGAGAGATATGGAAGCTAATTTTTGACCAGGAAGTAAGTGGGAGCACAGAAAATTTTGGTATAAATCCCATATTTGTGTCCATAAAGATAAACAACTCCTTAAGTGATGCAGCCATGAAATCATGTCCCTGAAATATTTCTCACTGTAATATAAGCACTACTACATGCAGGTTTGGTGTCTTTTGATGTCAAGAAGGGTCTGTCATAAGCCAGCGATTATGCAAAATTATTTATGCTATTGCAGCCTCACATTTTATGTTCCCTATGTTAACAATTTTTTAAGTTCACTCTTTTCTAACTTGTCATATATTGCTCCTTTTATTTGAAATGTGAAAGTTGATGGATTTGGTGTAAAATTGGTTTAATTGAGATTCCATTTAGATTCTACTCTATAGTATGATGAAATGCCTACTAGTCTAGCACTGTAGTTAATTAGAAACCTGTTTAGGACATGAAATGGTATGTCTCAATTTCTAAATTGCCTATCAAGAGTATTGTATGAAATTTTGATGTTTTCATGAGAAAGTAGTACTGATGACTGTAATAAAATGCCTGTGGATCTGAGTTCAGGGAGTAATTCTGAGATGAAAGGAAATGAAGTCCAAGGGATGTGTAGAATGTAAAGTCCTGATATGCACATTAATTCTGACCAGTTGTAACCTTTGTGTCTCTTCTCCACACTTTTCCCCATGTCTCTTTCTTTCCTCACTTTCTCATTTATGTGAAAGACGCTACTACATGCAGAGGGCTGAGCTGTGAGAGAAACAGGCAAAGAATAAACTTCATTTACATGTTTTTTTCAGAATCCCCCTGCAACACTGTGTAGACCAAGACATTCTTCATAACTTGTTTGCTCACTTTTCAAAAAGTTGGGGAGTACCAGAAAGGCTGACATAAGGCTATATGTCTACACAGAGCACTGGTCCAGTAATTTTTGAGGACATAATTGCCATAATATCTCTCCATAAGAATTTATTGCAGGGAAGAAAATGCTGTGCAGATGCTATTAATCTCTTGCTGCTACGAGCATGATATTCTTTCAACAACTGAAACAGAATCAACAAATGTATGTATTTTAAACCACACTCAGTACTGGTTTTCAAATGTATGTATTTTAAACCACACTCAGTACTGGTTTTCTTAGCTTCAGTTTACTTTCCTCTCAAAACTCTTCAGCAAGTAGCATTTGCTAGGCTATGCAAAAATAGGCATTTCATATGAGTTAGTCTAACTTCTTTTCAAAGCCTTTGAAACCGACTAATTTAAGTAATGTTAATGCAAGGAAATACGTTCAATAATTGTTGCTGGTGTTCACACCTCTTCTCGTGAAATTCCAACAGAAATATAAAGTGCCTAGCACCAGAAGAACAGTATTTGCATGATGTAATTATTTTTCCACATGAAGGAAAAAATGCACTGTAGAACTAACGGTATTACAGAGTGAACAGACAACACAATGAAACTGGATAAAGCTTATGTGGGAATGATCGGTATTGATTGCATGTGTTGCAGCAAGATGATGCAAATTTCAAGCATTCTTTTCTGGGCCTTCCCTCAGAGAACAAAATAATAATTTTTCTCCTCTGAAACCAAAGGGCCTCCAACTAAGATTTTCAGAAAGCTTTGAAAGGAAGCAGGGATTTGTTTCAGGCACTTCCGGCAGAGGTAAAAAACCTCTTAAAGAAGGAGGGAATTACTGGGAAATTTTTCTTCATCCTTTATACATAAAGCAATATTTTAATATAGTTTCACTTAATTTTTCTCTAGGAACCATCTTTGATATAGTAAGATAAGCATTAGAGTTGGGTGCACATGCAACCACTAATTTAAGTTTTCTGTCAATTTTTCATTTGATAGTCATGTTTTGAGCATGCCTGTAGACATATGCCACAGTGTAGGAAAGCCAGTGTGCACTTTAAACATTCAAAACCTTCTGACTTCTACAGCTTTCCCATTAACTACTCTTCTCAAAGCATGATATGAATCACATCCTCTGTTCTCATGCTAAAGTAGAATTTTTGAAAGGTAATTTGGAGGCTCAAATCTGTTGATCTACGTAGCAGAATTAGTAATAATTTTTCAATTTCATCCATTACTACTTGCCCAATTCACTGACTGGATTGACTGCTTTCAGAGCAAAGCTGTTATTCAGGTTGGAGACCTCTGCAATGGTTGCTCTATCCATCCTATACTGGAATAAAATACACGATACTAATTCTAAATTCCTCTTTGAATTCCTTTATGAAATAAAGATTATTGCTGGAGTTCAAATCTCTTCTTTACTATGGTATTAGTTCTATTTGCTGAGTCTATCTACATGAGACTCTCAAATGCAGTAGTTGTTAACCTGGGTTATCAGATATTTTCTATCATGGCTTTAATTGTCTCGGTCTACAAAAAGGCTTTGTTGATCGAGACTGCCAAGGGACACAACTGTCGGTATTTTTAGTTTGTCTCACTGACTTTTGTAAGATATCAGACAGAAAGTGGAGCTACACCTCTAATTTATAAATAAACCAGTTATACAGAATCCGTGAAGATTCCCACTAAGAGAATTTAAAGTATTGTTAGCACACCTGTGTCACTGCAGTTCTGTTGTGGGTTATTCTCATTAATAATAAATTAATAGCATGATAAAAAATATCTGGGAAATAGTATCAAGATAGATCAGAAGTCATTGTCTGTGTTGCACAACACAGATTTAAAGGCAGAAAGAAGACCCTTAAGTCAATGAACTTCAGACGTATGTAATAACACAAAGAGTTTATATGCATGTGGAAATGCCAAACAGGAGAAAATTATTTGAGCAAATAATGTTAAACTCAGAAGAAATGCATCACCAATATTTTCTCTGAGGAAATAACTATGTGAGGGGTCAATCCTGTTCTCTACACAGGCAAAATTCCTTTCAAGTCAGTGAGAGTTTTGCTGTTGTTTTGGTATCCAAATTTATTCAGATTTATAGTTTGAAGTGTCTCCTAATCTTTCCAGCAAAAATACAACACTTAGTGGTCCCAATCCAGAGAAGACATCCACATAGATAGATTATTATTTACAGACAGACTGATTTACAGGGGCAGAGACTAAATCTACCATGAAGATTGTTGACATAGCCTTCCGCAAAAGCAGGCCAAGAAACATTAATGTAAAACTCTCTTCTTATTGCTGAGTGTTGTTTATAGCTGTTCTGTCGGTTGCTCACCTCATGTAGATTCAGTACAACTGCTCATTAATTCATTCCCCAATGCCAATTTTTGTACTTTATTTCCCTTCCTGTTAAAGAGGCCTAACTGCTGCAAAGTTAATATTCTTCTGGTACTGGAAACATGGAATTTATATATGTATTCCATAAGAAGCTTTTATATATAGGCAGGCCATCTCTTAATCAGATTATAAACTCTGCTTGTTTCATTGAGGTGCAAGAGCATTCCATTTGCAGTGGCTTCTTTGGACATTGTGACAGCATACCACTGCACATGAATTTGTGCTCTGAATAGGATTTCAAACGAATTTTAAAATCTTTTACCAAATCTTTTTGAATATTCCAGAAAGATAGACTCTATTTTCTTACCATTGTCAGAACAAATAATTAATTTAAAAAAAATGCAACATAGCAAAACAAACAAACCAAAAGCTGGCCTTATTAATTGCACTCCTGGTATCATATGGTGCACTTACTTTTGGAGAAGTATGTTATCACAGTGAATACCAATCAGATCATTGATTCTTTGCATGAAGTCTATATTACTTGGGTAACATACTCACTCCTATCCCCCTGCAGTCCAGTCATTCCAACAGTAACCTTCCTGGGTGCAGAGTGGCCAGTTATATTGAATTTTGTGGAATGAATTACTTTCTATAAAGTAATGAATAATTAAAAGATAATGTAAGGTGTAATCTCTGTATTAAAAAAACCCCTACTGTTGCACTTAAAAACCCAAACCAGCTTGAGTACTTTTTTTCTCCAAAGCAAATAATTAAAAGTTAAATCAGAGAAGCGTGGTAAGTTGGGCAATTAATTATTGGAAAAGCATCTGGATCTTAAAAGATTTAGCAAGTAGAAGGAAATAATTGCGGTAGGATCTTCATTAGGTTTGATACATTTTGCGTAACTTTTTTTACTATTAAATTAATAGTCACTCAAATATTTCTGAAGTAATTAACCTAACACATATCCTGGCTCTGGTCCATAATATACATCCATAATGCTCAGGTCAAACTACGTGATATTCTTGTTTATCTTTGATATATATCAAGGCAGAAGCATGTTTTTTGTACATGTCCTCTACTGAGTTTGTATAAAATGCTGAGCTCAATAATCCAGGTTATGCCTACTCTTTAAAATATGCTTTACAGAAGATTTAAGAGAAGAAGAACAAAGAAATTGTACTAAGTACAGTATTTTATACTCACTGCTGGAAGCACAGTCCATATCACAACAGTCAGTTTAAATTATGGTAGTGTTGAGCTACATGTTGAGTTTTAAACTTAACACTCCATTGCTGTAATTAAGAGTGGTCTTTGACTTAAAAAGTGTAGGAAAAGAAAGAGAGAGTGAGAGAGAACAGGAGAGGCAGGGCCACAAGCCCTGTTATCTGTTAAAGCTGTATTTTATATTGGCCTTGATACTTAGAAGTTTTCTGACAGTGCTACAAAGTGTTCAGATGATCAGATTTAATGACTTTGGGCACCTAGATTAGGTATTTCAAGTTTAGGAGACTAAATTAAAACTACATGGCCTCATTTGAAAGCTGTTATTTAAATAGGGGTGAACGGAATTTCTGGAAAACAGCTCTCTTGATTCAAGACCCAGATATGGATTGAGAACCCCAGATTTTGAGACCTACATTCAGCTATTTTGCACTAGATCACGATGTTCTTTCTTGCTTTTAGGGCTGCAGTGGATGTGGAGAAAACCAACACTGTGTACAGCAGCACTGCAGAGGCATTCCTCTATTTAGATCTTGGCTTTGTAAGAATGAATTGTTTTTTGTAATTTCCGCCCCCCCCCCCCATCCCATTCCCTTGAAGTGAAACAAGAGAGTATTCTTAAGGGGGTTTTAAGATGGGGGTGGGGGGGAGTACTGTGAAATTCTAAAACTTTTAAGAAAATACCTATCTAAGAAAAGGGGAAAAGAGACTCTTTTGTCAGCCTTAATATCGAATGCCATAACCTCAGAACTTTTAATATAAATTGTAAGCAGTGAGACAATTAGTTGTTGTTGACAGGAAGAAGTAGGGCACAATTGTTAGAGAAGGCATGGATTAATAGAATCAAGGAGTTGTGGCACCTACAGGACTGAGGATATTTAACAGCCATTTAATATCTTTTATTTAACTAGACAAAAAGATGTTGTGTCTTATTTATAAAATATTTTATATATCAGAACTGTTATCAGTATATTGCTGATAAGATTCTTGTTAATAGAAAATAAAATAAATCATAGGAAAGGTTTTAACTGTCACAAAAACAATGTTTTGAATCAGGCCCGAAATTGGAAAAAAGTAGTGACAGTTTTGTCCCATTGAAGATGATGCTTTAGTCACTTCAGAAGAACATTACCTAATGTGAAGATATTCAAGAACAAGATGAAATAATACCTTTAAAAATATTCTCCATTCCTAGGTTTTCCTTGTAACTAAGGAGTTGCCTGCTTGAGTTTTAGTTATTGAAAAGCTGCTCAGTGGGCTCACAGGGGTGACCAGCCTATCCCTCCCACATTTAGGGATTCTTAAGGGTTCCTCCCAAACTCAAGAGGCAACTTGAACCTGTTTCCTTCACAAGGAAGGCAAAATTTTCCATCACTTCAAATTTTGGCTTAAAACTCATTCTAACTGCAAAATTCTGTGCTAGCCATGGGAATAAGCATGAGGTATTAATCTGCTTAGGTTTCAATAATTTATCCTCTGAGGCACTCAATGGGTAGCAAGTTCAGCCAAGTAGCTTGAGGAAATGTTTAAATCGAACTTTTCCACGTGTTAAAGAAACATTGTTGACTGACAGTAAAGCATAAATTAAAGTCACAAGAAAAATAATCACAGAATCCATTCCTATGATAGAAAGCTTTTCAGAGGTGCATGAAATCCCATTTGAAGCTAAACAATATAGCCCATTTCTGTCAGAATTTCTTCTCTTTAACCTATATTATACGTGAGTTCCTGCATTTAAAAAAATAAAAAATAATAAAAAAAAAAAGGTTTTGCATAGATTTGAAGTGTTTGGCCATAATCTGAGTTTTCTAATATGGAGATATTTACCAAAAGTTATTTATCTGGATCATTAACTATTCTGTCAAGATGGAAGTATTAAAAAATGTAATCAATAGCTATTTTTTGTGGTAACTTAGGAAGATTTATCCCATATTTCCTGTCAATTACTTTGAAACCTATTTCCTAGTTACCTCTGCTGAGAACTTTTCTTTCTCCCCTCCTTGATCTTTAATTTTTAGGTCACAGTGGAGAAATAAAAAAAAACCTCAGTAAATACTTCACACTGTACCTCATAATAACCATTTTATTTATCCACCATCTTGATGTTTTATCAAAGAGTTGAGATGTGATGAGTTTCATACACACTAATTACTAAAAAGGCATATAATTTTGAATTAACAAATAATTCATATTATCAAAGTATGATAAACTATATGAAGACTTCAGGGATAGGTAAAAAATCTATTTTTTATTTCAAGTTCAAAACCTTATCATTCTAACACTCTAGAACTAGAATAGCTTTTGGATATGTTTTGCCTGCTTTTAAGAGGAATAAAGGTCATTTAAAATCAGATAAAATACTTCTATAAATTGCCATAGTATCATTCAGAACTCTGAGTCTCTTCAAGCAAGATTTCATGTTTGTACCCTGGCAGAGTGGGGCCTGCCAACCAAGGGATGGAATAAGCGTGGCTTTGCAACCTGCTTGTTCCTTGAAATGTTCTGACACCGGGAATGGAGTTGTTTATGGGAACCAGAAATTAAATCGGATCAGTTCCTTTCAAGCTACAGTAAATAAAAAACAGAGGGTGGCTGGAAATGCAAAACAGAAACAGCTTGCTCATTTCCAGACCTAGGGCTGGGGCTCCTAGGTGCTGTTGCCATACTGGTACTAAAGCCAGAAACTGGGGAAGTTGTAAAAGAAGCAAACCAGAACTCCAAACCATAGCCCATACACAGTTCCAGGTCCTGATGGCTTTAAAATATAAAATTATAGGCACTTGAAACTGTCCTTTTAATTTCTCAATTTTGTTATGCTTTCACTGGCTCTTATGAAAGAGAAAGAAAGAAAGGCAGAACAGAGCCTTAACCATGGCTGGGAGACTAGCAGAGAAGAGATGAGGAAAGCACAGTCCCGTTCTCTTTGTTGCACCTCTTTGCTATAGAAAACTCTCACTGCTTCTTTTGCAATCTTGAGAGAGGTCAGAAAAGAAGAACAAATGTGACCCCTAGAAAATAATCTCTTTCATCTCCCTTGCTCTGCTAAGGATACACTTCTTGTCTTGCAAATGGAGCCGTTTGACAATCATTGCTCTCAGTGTCTGGTTAAGCTTCATCTTTGGTTCTAACAACTAGTGCACTTTTGACCTCCCTGTGCTGCCGTAGACATACAGTGGCAAAAAAGGTCAAGGAACAACTTTTCCACAAAGATTATAGTCTGGCAAACCTTTTCCTCTGGGTAGCCTCAGAACTTGGATATTGGCCTTATTGGACCTGATTTTAAGAAAATTCAACGTTGCTCCAGTGTAAGCAGTCTTTTGCTATTGTTGTGGAGCTCCCATGCTAGTCCCCTTTTAGAGTCACCCTTTTGTTTACACTTTCTTCAGTGTTTATGGTTAGTTTTCTGTGAGTTTGAAAAGGGAGGGGGATAAAAGTTTTTTGTTCTCTGCAAAAGTATGGGCCTGTCTACCTGTAGAGAGAACAAAGAAGCCAGTAATGGCTGGGACAGGAAAAGTAAGTGCACAGTTTTTGGAATCACTAAATTATTCAGCTTCCCAGAGTCATATACAGGCATTAGAAATTCACGGAATACTGAGTATATAAAAACACTAAAGCTTCTGTTTTTACATTAATAAAAACTAAGCTTTTCAGAATTGTCTTATGTAAATACTCTTAACTCATAGATTGTAAAAAAATAACTGCAATAACTATTCCATTTTGTCTTAAAAAAATATTAAAAGCTTAGTCTCACACAAGTGGCCAGGAATTTAAATCCAGGCACCAGTCTATCAGCTAATTTATGTGAATTATCCAAATGACCCATTTTAAGATCCTTTCCTGTAATTGTTTAGTTTTGTCATGTTTATATTCTGGGACCCATACTATGCTACGAATAAGCTGTGTCTCTTGTCATTAGCCAGCGCTAAAGGACAATTTGTCATGTGTTATGGCACTTTTCACCTTAACTGTGAAAAGGATCTAAGGTCTGAAAAATCTAGTGTCAGCAACAATAATCACAAGTTACAATACAATTTAAAAATTATAGTATTATATAGTATTATTTAACTGGTAGAATTTCTTTAGAAATTTTTATTTCCTTTTTTAGGCATTTTTATTTCCTTTTACTTGTGTTGCTTGTTATAGAACTCCATACTCAAATGCAGAACAACTAGTATTTGCTTTTTCCAAAGTTATTTACAGCAGTAAAATGTAAAGATTGGGTTATGAAATAAATTAAGTTTAAAACCTTCTCTTTCTAACTGGATCTTGAATCAGATTTCTATACGCAGAACGAGATAATGAAAAGTATAGAAGTAGTAGGTAATATGAAACACTATAGCAAATTTATCATACTTAAAAAGCCTTTTTTTAAGCATATGGTACGTGAATGATTTCAGGGATTTTGACTAAGTAAAGGTGCTGCAATAGTTATTTCAATCATTTGCCACATTTCAAAGAGGTGCTGGCCCTCTGATTCTCTAGATAGATTCATCCCACTTTATTAGCGCTTTAATTAGTTCATATTAGTTGCTTCTGGTTTCCATCTATGTAATGGAAAATTATCTTTCATAAAGACTGGCTATTTATGGGGCCACTGTGGCATTGATTTACATCATAACAGTACGGCCTTTTAAAGCAACCATATCCTAGTATCATCCAGTTTCTTATACTTTCACCTTATATCACCACTTATTTATTTATATGCTGCTTTGCCCTAGTGTGTACAAGACCTCACTATCCAGCTTCCACTTTCCAACACTGCAGAGGAAGAAATACTCAGGAATCTTTTACCCCTTTCATTCTAATAATGTTCTCTGTGCTGAGAACAGAATTTCCTGATAAGCAAACCAGATGATAAGAGTCTGTAGCTGCTTTATGGTGCAGGCATTACTAGTAAATGAAACTGCAAGAGCTCCTTTTTCAAAACCACTATTTATGGATCCTTATATAGGAAAAGCTTGGCTTTTGTTCACTAACATTGCCACAATGAAATTACATTTAAGGAGTTCAGACCTATTTTTAAATGTGAATGGGCATAAATGGAAGAACTTTAGTAGTTTAGTACTTTTGTCTTCTTTTGAAAATTTGTCTGATGAGAAGAATTTTATGTGTTTTATTTGAAAGTAGGAGTACAGAGGAAGTGTTGGAGGGTTGCTGTTTGATTTCTCATTTTAATTACATACAGATATTCTTCCAAAACCTACTCTACTGTTACCTTACTCTTACTGTGCAAGGCAAAAATAACAGTATAGTCACAAAAGAAAAAGGATTGGGGAAAATGTCTTAAATGAGATGCTCGTTTGAATATTTGGTGTGCTGTTCATTGTTAATGAAGTATAAGACAAAGGACATTTTTATCCGAACTGATGTTTCAGTGACTAATACTGTAAAGATTACATATTTACCGTGTGGTTGTTAGATTCAAGTATATAATTGTAGACATTGCAATAGTTCTGTTAATAATCCACACCTACCTTGAGAAATGTTTTTCTTAGTTGTGCAGCAGCCTCACAAAATCCACTCTTCTCCTTGAGTATCAAATTCTACTTTCCAAGCACCTGATCTGTCATTTCATTCCTTCCTATTAAAGTCTGTCAGCTGCCATTCACAAGAGTGTCTTGGAAGTTTATCTCACTTTCTTAAGCCTTTGTTTTGCAGCTCAACACATATTCAGTGCTGAAAGTCAAACTTTTCCCCGGACGCCCATTTTTCCACAGCACCAGATCTCTATATGTTTGTTGCAGATACTAAATAACTCCAGTTCTAATACCTCTAAAAATGTCATGTCAAATGTTCTTTATAGAAGAGCCGAATGAAATCTCAGCTCCTGTTCACAGATGCCAGGATTTAACTGCAAATCTATTTTGATGAAATTTCAGCCCCTGTTCACAGATGCCAGTTGTAGAAGGTGAGACAGGGCAAACCAAAAGATTGTTCTGGTAGCAGCAAGAGTGACTGGAAGCATGTTCCTGCAATATCTTTCTTTTTTATCTTTCCACAAAGTTCTTAAGTATATGATAAAAAATAATTATTTGAATTTAGATTTAACATAAACTTTCATCATATCATGTTTTTAATCTCACTAAACTTAAGACATAAACTGAGAGATATTTCATTAGTGTGTTTACTGTCATGTAAGGATCAGAAAAGATAAATATTATTGTTCACCGTTGTCATGGTTTCATTTGTTCTTGGAGCTATGCTGGAATTTCCCTTTCCCTTGCCCACTGTGTTGTGGGAGGCAGTGTTGGACAAGGTGGCTGTTTCTAGGCAACTAAGTGGCCCAGAAGAAAGAGCTAGTAAACCTGCATTCCCATGTTAATTGCCTCACCTTGTCTCCAGGGAAAAGGGGGAGGAGACTGGGAGGCCTGAGCTGGAAGCCGGAAGGGGCGTTGAAGTGTAACCAGAGCTGTCGGACCCCCCGCCCCCCGGGGACTGCTGCTCGGGAGCTGTGGGAGCGGCGGTAGGTAACTGGAGCTGTCAGAGCAGTCGGACTGCTGCCCGGACTGCTGCCAGGACTACTGCGGGACTGCTGCTCGTGGCAGTATTACAGCTTGGAGCTTTTGCTTGGATTCCCATTGGAGAGGGACAGAGCCACACCCTTGTGCATCTCAGCCAGCAGGAAAGAGTGTTCCATTGTTAGGAACTGTGTCTTCCCTTCCCCTCCTCTCTCCCTTTGGTAAGGGGGGGAGGACATCCATTGTCCAGCCCCTCTCCAGCAATCGGGAGACCCCACGTGGTGACCACTAGTGATCCAACAGCTCCCCCTCCTGACTGACTCAAACAATTGCAGGCTCCACATCTCCAGTGGTTCAACAGCACGTCCTGCTGACTGTGGTTATAATTGCCCCAAAGGGTGCAAAATTGAACTGGTTTTTTCACTGTTGGTTTTATTCATTTGTCTTGAAGGGGACTGTTTCTGGGAGTAGGATTATTGTTTGGGTGTTTTACTTGTGTTTTTTCATTGTTTCTGCCAATACATATAGACCTTTTAATAAAGGGCTGTTATTCCTACCTTGCTATAATTTTATTTTCCATTTTCCACACTGTTCCTCAATCAGAGTCTATTTATTTCGGATTTATAATTGCTTGGAGGAGTTTTGGATCTTCCTCATAATTTATTCCCAGCAAAACACTTGTGTCTCATTTAAACTGAGACAACCATTAAAAAGCCACAAGGAAGTAATTTTAATGTATATCATATTCTAAAAGAACCACCTGAATCTTTGTAAGAGGATGTATAAGTCAACTTGCAACCGAACTTCTATAGAGTTTTTTTAAGAAAATGTTAAAATTAAGAATTCCAGATGTATGCAAAATGTGGGTCCTCTCCTGTCTTGCTTTAAAGACTCATGAAGTAAAAATCCTGGTGTAGAATTGCCTTGAATGAAAAAAAAAAGTGCATAATATTGCATAAAACTTTCAAAGTACAATGAAAGTCTAGGACAAATATAATTATTATTGTTGGCTTATCACCTCAAACATGTTGTTGTAAATGTCATTATATCAGATGAGTTTGAAAACAGGTTTTCCACTTCGCACTTTATTTGACAAGGTGATTCATTGTGTAGAGCAGTTTAAGATGTCAGTCCTCATGGAAAGAATTGAGTTGTACTGATGGGCTTATGAGCATTCCTTCATAAAAGTATATGATTAAAGAAAGGTTAGTCTTCTGAGTATTGTTACCCAACTGGCCTGAAATATGACTGTTTTCTTTATTGAAATGTAATTTATCACAGTTAACTCCTTCTAGTTAGCCATGTATATGTTACATATGGCATATGGAAAGCTGGTTATAGTTATCCACAAAACCGTGAGTTTTTTTTAATGCTGCAACACAATAGCTTGTAATCTTCATTCTCAACAGTAAGAGTAAATAAAGAGTAAAGAAAAGACATACAGACATTTCTTTTTTATATGTATGGTGTGTGTTGTTAGCTCATTTTTGACTGCTTCAGAGAAAGGAAGAAATCTTCCATTTTGCTTTAGCCATTATTGCATTGAGTTTGGGAAATTTCCCCTCTTCTTTCAACAGGAAACATTTTTCATCATGGAGAATAAAGTTTGCTCTCACTGTCATTCGTTTGGACTAACCTCCTCTCTTAGCACAGCTGCCTATTCTATATTTAGGCTTCTTTACAATCCCAGTAAACTATTTGACTCAGGAATTTCTTGTAGAAATGAAATTCCACAGATTAACTGTATATCATGAGAAAGAGTATGGTATCTCCTTCCATCATGTCTGAATTCACTACCAGTCCATTTGCATGACTGACTTGGTAGGGAAAAGAAGACAGATTTGTCTTAACAAAACCATTCATTATTTTTAATATTACAATGTCTAATAAATTACAAAATACTATTAAATAGTTATATATACTATAGGCATAAATCAACTTTCCTTCTCTTCCTCCTCCCCTCTCCTCCCCTCCCCTCTCTTCTCTTCCCCTCTGCTCTCTCACATATCTTACTTCTACACAGGTGACCTTTATATTTCTGGATGCTGCTCTATATGTGAAAATCCAGTGTGCAGTATGTAGCTAAGGAGTAAGGTGCTGATATAGTGGATGCCTTTGTCTTCCTCTCTTACTGTGGCCATAAGAGTGGTGAGTGGCACAGAAATATGTACACACAGATTAAAATTTGACTTTTCTCAAAATTGACAATAATTATTAGGAACACATCCCTCCCCTTCCAAACTAATCACACACAGATACCCCTCCCCCTCCAAGGAACCTCCTCTTCAACACCCTGTGTTTAATGCAATCAAATGTTAATTAACTGACATTGGTACACCTGATTGATATGCTTGGCATAACTGAATAGCAGATTCAGAAAAATGAGTATTCATGAATAGCATCACTTTACAGTTTCCATTAACAAGTCTAGTAACAGAGATAAATGTTTCAATACAGTGTATGCTCCTATCATTCTACAAATATTTTAACCAAAGCTACTTCCCATCAGCCATCCTTGAAGTTTCACCTCCTCCTCTTCTTCTCTCTTCTTTTTCAGTTATCAGCCAGCATGACATTTGCAGATCTGAATCCTCCCTCCAGCCTAGCTGGCACAAATTCAGCATCACGTATCTCCAGTAATATTTGTACTCTAAAATTACTGCTTTATACAATTTTAACTTCACTTTTAACTTAGCTTATCCCCCACTCACCAGAAATAAAGCAATACTACTTGCTATTGTAAAGGAAATTCTATTTTAAAGCACTGAAGCGCTTAGAATTCCTCCTTCCATCCATCTTCCCTTCACTCCAAGCCCCTACTGCTTTGCTGCCACTTACCCATCTTTCAGTGTTACCTGTAAATTACTTGTTACAAACCTAAGTTACAAACCCTTCATTTAGTTGCTGAGCTGTGCAAGAATAGGTATGAGTGAACTGTTCAGCTTCAAAGACCAGAGGATAAGATGCAAGAATATGTAAAATAAACAGCAACAGGTTTGATAAACATTTATGTTCTCTTTTAAGACAAACTCCTTACAGAGAAAGCTTTCTTTAGCAATCATAATAATAGTGGAAAATTGAGCTCCATGTGCAAGAAAAGCTTTTTAAAGGCTTTGCCTCCACAAAATATGGCCAAAAGCATCACTGAGCAGCTGAGCCAACACAGATACTCAGCAACCCAATAGAACTATGGGGTTGTGCTGGTTTCTTGATTCATGCAACCATTTTAACCATTGAAAAGACATTTCCATAATCCTTTCAGCACTTTGAAAGGTCCTACTTTGAGGTAAGTAAAGCAAAAACATAGATTTGTCTAACATCACCCTGCCAGGATAAATAATGACCAATAAATAGAACTATAATTATTCTGCATAGCTTGGAGTCTTCTTGATTAAACTACTGGCAGGGGGCTACTAGGATTTACAGAGATTGCTTTTGTTGTTTTCCATTTATAATTTTTTGTCTGCCATTGTATGTTACTTAAAATCTGCTTGCTACGACTTCTTTTTCAAGCTTGCTAGAGGCAGATGTTTCTCAGATCAAGTTTGGTCCTCTTCCTTATGAAGAAACAACAGAACCCATGCCCACTAAAGGGAATTTGGGGTTCAGGCTTTTGATTCAAGAGCTACAGAGCAGAAATTCAGATCTATATGCACCATAGCCTATGTGAAATTGCCATACTGCCTTGTCTAAGGACTCATTATTTCCAGTAGCATTTATCTCTTCCTGAAAAAAAAAAGGAAAAGATTTTGAGTATATGGTTGATATTCATCATCAGTTCTTCCAGAGTCTGATTTTTTTTTTTTAATTCTATAAATGAAGTTCATTAAGAATGGTTTCTGGTTTTCCATGATTGCTTGAAATCTTGTCAAATATGTTTCCCTTACCCTGTCACTCTCATAATGCTTGGAAAATGCTACAACTGGATCACTGTTGCATTTAAAACATCCTCACACTAATTGCAAGAAAGAGAAAAATCTTTAAAATATTCCATGTGTTTTAAAGATTATTTTCCCTTTCACTCCCAGAATGTCCCATGAGAGATGGGCTCAACATAAAGCAGAGGTAAAAATATTTACTCATCTAACTGTTCTTTTCATGCCATATAATTTATTTTAAGCATGCTATAATTCTGTAATTCTTGTAAGTTTTAAGAATTAGTTTGACAATAACTACAACATCACAGTAATATCTGTACTTTAAAATTACTGATTTATAAAATTTTAACTTCACTTTTAACTTAGCTTATTTCCCAATTCACCAGAAATAAAGTAATAATACTTGCTATTGCAAAGGAAATTCCACTTTTAAAGCACAGACCTAAGTGATGCCAAGTTCACTTATGGTGTAGTCCTTAATGATATTTCTTACATCAGGGATGAGCATGTATTTACAAAGCAAATAGTAGCCATATGAAAAAAGTAAGCATTTCAGGTTGCTAGAAAAAGCATGAAAGACAGGGCGAGTCTAAAAAATCAGACACACAGCACTGAAGGCAATAGATCAGATGTCATTTTCTGGCCAAAATCTCTCTCAAAGTGATGCTATTATTAGGCATAAGTTTGTAGAAACTTGTCAGTGAAGGAGATTGACTTGGCTAAGAACTTGACAGTCCCCGTTAATCCTCTTGAGCCAAGTATTAGTTTGGTCTGGCCCAAACATTAATAACCCCTTTACTGTGCACTGCAGCACAGGAAAATTTACAACTTTGTGCCTGATGTCTTCAAGCCAAAAAAATAACCCAAAACCCAACAACAACAACAAAAAAAACCCACGCAGACCTTTTACATTTTAGTCAAAGTACCTTGTTTTCCTTAACACAAGGGAATTGGAATGAAACTAAAATATGTGATATGGAAGGCTATGTCATCTGTGTATCCTGTCACCAAGGCAGAAGGTCAAGATGCCATCTAACTGACAATGACTCTGCATTTGAGCTTATTGCAAACCAAACAGGAGCAATTTCATATATATGTGAATTACATATATGAATATATATTGTATATTATTATGAATATATTTTAAAATATATTATATACTTCATATATACTGGTATGTGTTTGTATGCTGATGTGTACACATGGATACAATGAACAGCACAAATTGTAAAGACATAGAGATATCATCTAACTTTCTTACCATTACAATGGTGCAGAGGCACTGTTCTGTAAAAAAATCTTTCACCTACCTTGGGAAAAAGACAAACCATTAAGTGAGAAAGTCCAGGGACATGGCTTACAAAGTTATCCATATTTAAAACTACTGAGATTACAAAAAGAACCATTTTAAATTGTAGTCCCAGGCACGTCTTTCTGCAGTGGTGTTAGTGTGCACTCCCTTTGCTTAGAGCTGGAGAGCTTTGGCTCTCTGAGGAAGGAATGTGAAGAAGGCAGGAAAAGGAGATCCACATGTCAGGGCCATTGCTGTCAAATGGCCTACTCACACACTGCAGATGTTCCAGCATGAGCCAGGGAGTGTATGGAATAAAAAGCGGTCTGTGGAACTTTAGGAGGGGATAAATTCTGCAGAAAGCTTACAGCATTCTTCTACACCACAAGAGAATTTCACCATCAGGGAATGGGTTTTATATAGGACTCTCCATATGGGCTGATCTTAGAGGTACTATTGGTGTATCAACACTAACTTTACACTATACCAATACTTTCCTTTAAGAAGTTAGCTCTAGCACTTGCAAGAAGTTGTAGCACAATTTGGCCATAAGCATGATTTACGCTAAGACATGAACTGATTCTGTAGAATATATATCAGAGTTTTCTCTTCCTTTAGAATTCAATTTTTATTTACAACAAAGTCAATTCTGAGAATAAAAATTTAAAAATGGGTAAATCTTCTAGCTGTGCCAAAAAGGAAATTGTTGATAATGTTGGGTCTTGCATCACAATCATAAAAATGATGACTTTATCTCATGAGACCAAATAATATTGTTGTGGGATTAATAGTTAAATTAAAATGTTCCAACCCCTCAGAAAGGAACCATGGAAGTTTGAGTTGCAACCATATAATATTCCAGATATTGTATGATGAATATGTGGGGTTTTTTATTTGACAAGTACTCCTGTTTTCCCCCAGGAAAAAAGTGAATTTGTGGCAAATGACCTCATAGAATGGTAGAAGTAATTGATGGAGTTCTGTGCAGTTCTGCAGGTGAGGTGACAGATCTGAAAAGCATCTGACTTATTAGTTTGCCTGTCATCACGGTGTAAAGTATGAATATAGTCAGTTTAAAAAATACAGCATAAACCAGAAAATTCTAGGGAGAAAAGAAGAACAATTCTTAACCCAATTCCCCTGTCAAGACCATTTAAAAATCATGGTTAAGATAACTCATAAATTAGCATAATTGTCACTGCAAATATTTTACTAAAATTAGGGCTTGTATTCTGAATCACTTCATATATATCTTAAAAATATTTAAAATATATTAAAGTGATCTATAGCTATATAGTTATACATTTTAGGTATTTATACGTTAACCAGTTAAGACTTGTATTTGATACAGGATATGCAAGTGCAGAAATCTCTGCAGATTCAAAAGGCTCCCATAATAAATATTTCTGCTTATTTACACTTTAAGATAAGAATTGTAACTGCTGCCCTACACACATCATAGGCTTCCTAGGGCTGCACAGTGGAAATTTAAATTGAAAGATAAATAATTTGCCTCTTGCAGTAATAGGAAGCTGTTAATAATTTGGAAAACATGAGGGTTTTTAAATACCTTCTCCTTCAATGTTGTATGAATTTGTAATCTGGTCTGTGTAGTTCATCTAAGCTTATAGCTAAGCTTGTCAAACTGATGCACATTTTTTAAAGGAGTGTTGATACTTTTTTTAAAAGCATTTATATACTTGGAAAAGGAATGATTAAAGGTGGCATCAGAGGATATTGTTTGTCTTTTATATTTCCTGACATTCCTTCCTAATAGTGTTTTTAGGAGATGAATGCCATGTTTGCAGAGATAGGTTATACAGCTGGCTGGTTGGCTTTTTTTGACCACACAGTGTAGTTTTAGCCCAAGATAAAAACACTTAAAAGGTACAGTCTAAGTCATCGAAACGGCCAGTTGTTACAGTGTCTATATGGAGAGAGGTTATTCAATATAATTATATAAATGAATGAAACTTTATGAATTGGACAGCAAACTGTTACTGATAAACAAAGAAAAGATCCACTACAAAATGCTATATAAATTACTAAATGTTTATGTCTCCTTGTTAGGGCCCAAAGACCTGCAGAATCTTTAATGACATAGCTCTGTACCTCTGAGCCAGGTAATACAAATCTTCACCAGTTACGGAGTTGTATATTTCTAGGGAATATTTGGAAAGAGAACCACATTCTTCTGAATTTTGATAAAGCATTCTGTTCTTGAAACGCAGGTAAAACAGATCACCAGTTCTGCTTCTTTTTTTTTTCCCCAATAAACTATGTTTATTACGCCAATTCTAATTACCATGCAATCTAATGGTTTTAAGGCTTATAATTTCCACATCACTGGACATCACAAACATGAAAGCATTTTATACTGTCATTATACACCAATGTTTGCAGTTGGTTATACATATATACAGAAATTATTCACACATCTTAACCTTGCTATTTCCTCCTTTCAAGCCAACATAATTCTACTGTGAAAGCAGCTTTTTAATAAATGGTATAAGAAATACAGCAAGGCACACATTTTTTAAAAACTTTTTTTCTCAATACCACCTCAAGAAGCATAAAAACCCAAAATATTGTACTTAATTCAGTAGAATGTCAACAGTTTCTAATATACAACACCATATAGTTGTTTCTTGAAGTGTTGCATAGATTAAATTTTTAAATTAAATAAATAAAATGCCGTTTATTTTACTTGCTTAATTCCTATTCAGTCAGGAGGACTAATGACTTCTTTTTGCTGCAATCCAACAAAACTGTCACTTAAAAGGTAAAATAGTTTCAGTAAACTTATGCATTATACAGATAAATATTAAATTTTATACATAAAATAGAAGAGCACTGACAGGTACAATTCTGAAAAGATGAACCAGACTGATCATGAATTCTGCAGAACTTCAAAGAACAGAATCAGTGATAAATAGTACAGGAGCATCCAATTTAGGTAGGGGAGGTCATTAGAGGTAGCTTGGGAGAGGAATCCATATGAAAGCAAATGGCCTTGCTACAATACAAAATGATCACTGACATAGGACTAGCATATGCAGCCTGATCACAAAGCCAACATGGACAAATCACATTTGGAAAGAAAATTTATCTTGGGAGTCAGTGCAATGAAAGGCAGTGATACAATGGAATTGAAGGTCATCCCAGGGTTTACAGGATGAACCTGCACCTGAATTGCAGCCATGTTTCTAAAAGGAAACAAAAAAGTAATAGTAGGTTACAGAAAATGAAGTTTTATTTGCAAAACATAGGTCTTCCAGAACAATCATAGATAGTAATTAAATGATCATATGCCAGAGCCTTTAACACAGAAGCATACAGTAGGCAAACAATGACTTTTAACAGCCTGAGGTACAAGTTGGTGTAAAAAAATGAACTTATGTAGAAAACTAACTGAAAACACTTTGTTTCTAAAGAAACAAGGGTATTCATCACATTTGACCTTTTCCCTGGATCCTGTTCTCATCCTTACCTGTGAACTTACCTTCAGCACACTCAGAAGTGCACCAATCAATGAAAACACAGACATTTTCAAAAGTCAAGCAACAAAAAGATCTAGTCATCAATTGTTTTAATATTTGTGCAAACATATATTTTAAAATTTCAGTGGAGAAGAGGACAGGATTGTCACATAAGTACCCGTGAATACAACTGTCAGTGTCATCACTGCATTTTTAAATTGTAAATAACTATTTAGACACTTCTAGTACCAGTGATGAGTCAAATTTGCATACTATAGAATTATCCAGCGCAGAGTTTAGGGTTAAACTATTCAGCAAAGAGCACAGGCTTATGATGAGGATTATGAAGAAATAACTGTCAGAATATAGCTCAAAGATTAGTGCAAAGCACATCTCACAGGCATTTCCTAGGAGGCACTCCAGACATGCATTATGTGCCTTCCAAGTTAAGCAGGAATATCTGGATCTATCCAGTGACCTTCTTCTTTGATCTTCTTTGCTGCAACTGACCACCACCCTCCCCATTTAGATGAGAAATACACTTACTTGAAAATAGTAAAAAGCTCAACAGTTTGTTTAGATATTAATGAATAGCTGATCTGAATAAAGAGGAAGATTGTATCAAAAGATATCTACAACTCTGGCATGAGTTTCACATATCTAAAGTAAGAAAAGTCTTACTGATGGATTATGACAAGGTTTTCAAAAATTATGTAATTCACAGACAATACAAGACTATCTGTTTATTTAGATTTTTTCAAAGTCAGCTACTGTAAGGAGCTAAAAAGTCAGACTGTTTTAAACTCCATAAAGAAACTTCATAGTATTTGTTTCCCTATAAAAACTTCTAGGAAAAAAAGGGTAAGCAAAGATTTAGATTATTGTGGTAGTTCCAGTCTCTAAAAGTAAATTATTATATAGCAACTATTGTGTAAACTTGCATATTATTTTTCTCCTGCAGTAAATAATTAACAGTCCTTTGCATTTAAATACCATCTTTTATCTGTGGATCTCAAAATATTTTTAAGTAAATAAATCATGCTTCATAGGTCCCATGGATCATTATTCTTATTCTTTTTTTTCTAAAGAAACTCAGACAAGGAAGGAATAAGTCATAAAAAAAAAAAATCTATTGCTGAGCAGGAAATAACAGTCAGGCTTTCTGAGCACCAGTCCTGGGTTTCTCCTGGTAATGGTAAGTGGCAGGATATTCTAGCTGACATTGCAGCACTGACAGAGAAAATCGATTTAGTTTTCTTATTCCAAGCAAATATTTTCCCCAAATTAAGTCAAAACTTAAATTTAAGTTACAGAAGGAAGGAAATAGCTTTTGGACTTACTTGTAAGAACAAACAGACTACATACAGAATTCTAAGGCATCCTCTAGAAAAGACTTTGGACAGAAGACATAAACCTCCTTAATGTATTGATATCTATGGATATTGAATATGTAACTAAAAATTCCCATCCCATTGGTGAGTCATAGGTCACAGTGACAGCAGAAGATCACTTGATCTCATGTACAGAAAGATTGTTCTTTCAAGGTGACCCCTAATTGAGAAATAAAATCATCATAGCTTTATGAGCACCTCTGTTGAAGATCTCTGTGTTGGCTGATCTGAGAGACTAGTCAGTGCTGATGGATATAGTTTTGAGACTGCCTATATAATTGTTATCATTTTCCCACTATGTTATTTTTTTAATTTTTTTTTTTTTTGGTAGTACACTACTAAATAACAGCATTGCAATATTTGGCAAAAATATTTATTCACTACTAGTTTTATTCTCCTGTACAGCCAAAGTAAATACTGAAACAGTACAAAATCAACCTACATTTGAAACCATGCCTTTTTCAACTTTGAATTCTCGGTATGCTTTTAAGGTACACATATACTACAGATTATTTTTCTCTAAGTATTGCAGCTACACATGGAATTACACATTTAAATGAGCTTACAGCACAGGTGCTACAGGGAAAATAATGGTGTTTGCCATTTATCTTTCAAATTAAATAATGTGTTTTTAAATAGTAACTTTTTTCATAATACACTTATGGGAACAACATTTATCTGTCACATTTTAAAAGATGTATTAGTAATAAATGTAAATTACCTTTGGAAAATCAGTAATTAGCCTCATCAAAAAATAAACAATCTGCCACCAAAAAGATAATCTTTAGCATAGTTAAGTATAATAACTGTTATTTGAATAAGTTAACAAATTAGGATAGATTGCTCCTGTAATTCATTCCCCATAGCATGAGAGATGAAGTTAAAACATCAAGCTTGTGAATGGGGGAAGGGAGCTCAGACTTTAGTGAAACCAAACCTAGCAGCTCATATTTTCAATTTTTGTGTGCCTGAGATAAACTATGTGTGTTCTAAACTTCACTACTGGGAATAATACAGTACAGAATTTCCATGGAAGCAATGCTATGTGTACCAGTTAAGAAACTAGTGTATCTTCCTAAATATAAAAAGTGGGATGTAGTGTGAAGTGCTTTGTTCTCTTAAAAGTATTTGTCAACCTCTGGGCAAAATCGGAAACTATAACCTAACCATATTGAATTGTTGCATACATATTCTGCATTACATTCTATTGCATTGTGGGGCATTTATTAATAAATCTATCCTCTATGTCCTCACACCAACTGCATATTGTCATATCCCAGTCTTGTGAAAAAAAACCAGCTGGTTACCATGCAAGTAACTATGAAGTTCTAAAGAGTGAGGAAAGGTTTATACAGTATTTTGAGATCCTCAGAGGAAAAGTACTAATGAATTGAAAAGACATGTTATTATCTTCATCAGTGAAAGAATGAGAACAAGAATAAAATCACACTCACTATAGCAAGTATTCTTCCTCAAATCAATATTATAAAAATGAGCAAAAAAAATAAGAAAACTAATAAACCAGTAATTTAGGAAAGCTTGTGTTTACATAATTATCACTTATTAACCTCAGATTTTTGTCAACATCTCAATTTCCGAATAGAGGCTCCTATATACATATAATCCATTTAATGTTATTCCAGAATACATAGTATCATCTATGAGTTTTGTAATTCCTAGCTGATTTCCAATGCTTCTCCAGTTGTTTGGATGTGTCCAAGTATTAACCTAATTGACAATCAGCAGGTCATGGTAGCCTATTTTAAGGCCATTTCAGAAATATCCTCTTTGCTATGATGGTTCCAAGATAATGCAGTAGTCAAATAGATATGTGTTGAGATAGTGGCAAGCTGTAGACTCTTGCTGTCATAACCTAAAGGCTTTGCTAGATATATTTTTACGTATGTGAATGTGTGAATGCTGGATAAACTGCCAGTATATGTAAATGAAAAGCCCAAAGCATAGTAATATAACATAGCAAAATCAGGAGATGCGGGAGTTAGATATCTAAGAGCGGAAAAGCAATCTATTTTGTATAAATAGGACGAGATCCTCTGCTACAGCTGTGTAGTTTGCAATAGGAGAACACTATTGGTTTCAACGGGCAGTGACGAATAACAGCCTTTTCTCCTAGCAACATCATGGAATCACAGCATAACTTAGGTTGGAAGGAAACTTGAACATCAACTGGTCCAACCTTCTGCTCAAAGAAGGGCTGTTTTCAAAGGTAGAAAGTATTATTCAGGGCCACATCCACTTGAATTTTGAAAATCTCCATGGATGGAGATTCTAGAATTTCCCAGGGAAACCTGGTCCCAGACTTAGCCTTGCTACAGCTTCTGGCAAACAGCGACATTTGGAACTGGATTGGCATTTGGAGTTGCCATGCTGGCTGTGGTCTACTAGAAGAGTGTTTCCAAAGAATAATGGCATTCCATGTAGCTATGCTGGCTTTTGCACGGAACCACTAGTGAGATTCAAAGCAGCGGTGCTACATGCTAGGAACTGATTCAAAAGTTGTTTTGTAGATCTTCTTCTGTTGTTTAATGTGCAGTAATAGTTAAACATTTATCAGAGGACAGAAACTCCAGATCTGAACCACTTTCAAATTTTAGAAGAGACCAGGGCCATCTTTCCATCTTAGGTTCCACCATCTTATTTGTGATTCAAAATGCATACCACAAAATAGAACCGAAGTTTGCAGTAATGCTGTGTGGCTATGAGTTTCCATCTGCTTTGGTATTCAGGTCTTTATTCTACACTAACCCCACACTATACTCTTTAATGATGTTGCAAAGATTTCTTGTTTTGGTAACCTCAGCTTTTGGTCTAACACTGTGTTGTAATAACTGGGTTCTTAACAATGGCTTACTGGATTTCAAACATGGTAAACTGACATCCAGAGATGACTTATTATCTCTCTATTCTCCAGTCTGCTTAGCCATTCTTCCTGGTTTGTCTGGCAATATTGTAGAACTCCAACTCACTAGGCACCCAAAATTCTTGTAGAACCAGAAGTTCATCTTCATCAAGTGTTTTTGAATCTCTTCCAAAGCCAGCTGACTGTGTAGAAGAGCATCAAAGAGTGGAGCTGGTTTCTGGTTCCACAGCTCAGTTGAGGAGGAAAGAGAAGGCTTATATATTAATTTTGAAGAATTCCCAAGTTCTGCAAGATAGCAGATTTGTTCCAGAAGGGAGCGGCTCCAGTCAGTGCAAAGCCAAAGGGCAAAAAGCCATTAGTATTCACTGCATTTGTTGACTAGTGGCATATAAATTCAGATTATAGTGTAATTAAAACAAATTATATAGCACTGTAATGAAACAGAAGCCCTGGCTGGTGATTCATCTCCTCTCATTGTACAAAATTGTAAAAAAAAAAAACAACCCCAAAACCTAAAAAGAGGTAAAAAGAAAAAAAAAAAAAAGAAAAAAAAAAGAGTGCAACTTGTAGAGTACATACCTGTTTTTAGAATAATGTACGTGCCTTGAGATGGTTACATTCTATCTGTGCATATTTATATGTCTTTCCTTATGAAGTTTCAGGAGATTTTCTTCACAAGTAAGAGTTTTTCTGTTCTGATGCAAAACATCCTTTTTCTGTGAATGGCCAGGCTTTATCTGAAATGCTATAGCTGAAGCCCCTTCAGAAGCAGCAACGCATCCTTTGTGCTCTTCAGTTCCAGGTGACTTCCATGTACGACTCTTTTTAGTGCTAAGCTCTAGACAATTTTTTTCCAAACTTTCAGTCTGTCCATCTGAAATTTGCAAATCATCATCAGCATTTTTCAATTTGTTTGATGCACTAAGTTTGTTAGGATTTGGGACATTGCTATTATTGTCATTCCCACATAAAAAAGATAAATCCCTACCTTCGGGTGAAGTTTTAACTTCTAATGGCTTTGGAGTCACTTCACCTAGTGACTCTGCAGATGTTTCAGAAATAGGGTTAGAAATAGGTTGCTGCTGCTCAACTTGTGCTTCAGGAGAACCATTAGAAATGGATTGTTGCTGCTCAACCCATTCTTCCTCAGGACAGGCTTCAAAAAAGCATTCAATATTTTCTCTCTCATCTGTGAAGTCCAATGGCACAGGAGTGCTGCTCTTTTCCTCTATGTATTTGAATACCTCGCCACAGTCACTATCATGAGAAGAAAGTGAAAGATAAGAATAGAAGTCCCCTTTTCTTAGCTGGATGGGTCTATGAGAGTGTTCTAACACCTTTTCCTTGATCTGTGCTAATGAAGCTGGAGCAGATGACTCACATTCAGGCTGTGACTTACTTTTTAAAGCTGTTGATGCCATGTCTATTATCTCCTTCACAAAATTGTGTACTGAGCCATCCTCCATGTTTTTTTTATCAAAATCAGCAGATTCACAGTTACAGCCCAAATCAAGACCATTGGCTGAGGAATTGCATTCTGTTTCACTGGATTTCAAGGCAGCACAACAATCAGCAAATTTTTCAGTAATGTTTATTCTGTGTTGTTGACCATTAGGTAAGGATGCCTGTAAAGTTGTATCTTGCATGCCTACAGAACTAATTTCTGAAGAAGATTCAAGACAAGGTTTTTTAGCAGGAGAGGAAGCAACAGAGTGATGATTGGGCTGAAGATGACTTTGACATTCTTTTGGAGGGTTTCTGAATCCAGCTGAGGACAGAACAGTCTCTTTACTATCCATATGTGAATCATCTGAACTGTCTGTAAATGCTTCACAGACACAGCTTTCATTTTCAGCTTCTCTGACATCAAGTGTTGCATGAGTTTTGGGCGTTGCTGCTATTTTAACACCACCTTCCTTTTGACTGCCAAGAGTATTTTCAACATTGCCATTCTCCATATCATCCACAAGCTGATCCTTCACAACCTGAGAGATGTCTTTCATTGGGTGACTCTTTGTCCCTTTTTCATGATCACATGGTATATTCTTACTATTGCCATTATTTTCTGACATTTTTTGTACTGAACCATTCAATAGTGTTTCAATGTTTAATGTATCTGTGGCTTTTGATGTCTTGTTACTAACTTCTTTACTGTGTTGAATTTCGTCACTGAGGTTACTTTTTCTTTTCTCCCTTGTCAAAGAAAATTTTGGTCTAATCCAGGTTTGGAGTTCATTTTTTATATAATCAAGTCCTGAAATTAAATTGCATTCTTCATAAATATCCTCATCAGTTGCTATACTGGAGTCGTCATCTTCATCTTTGATACCTAGCTCTTCCTCAGTTAAGGTAAGAGTGGAACTTGAAAGCAAATCACTGTCATCTTCATCATCAGTACAAGCAGAAGTGCAGGAGACGTTAACAATCATGCTGACATTGACATCACTCTCATCAGCTACAGACCTATTAAGGTGTTTTCTAAATGATGCATTTGAATCTGGTATTTTATTTCTGTGCAGTACAATGTCTTCAGAGCAGAGAGAAAGATCCTCACTGCTGCTGAGTTCAGTGAGAGAAGCTGCTGAATCTTCATTGATGGAAGATGCAATATCTAGAGACAGCTGTCCAGTAAAAGACATTTTTTGAGAGCTACTTTGGAGTGTTATATCAGAGATGCTGCGCTTTATCTTTTGATCTGAAGGACTCTGGATATTCTCTAAGCGATTCAAAAGATCTAATGTTCTTTTACTGAGCTCTCCAACGGAATCACTGCTTGCACTTATGTCTCCTGAGCCATGATGACTAAAAAGATCTTCGTTGCTTTTGTAGGAAGTCAGCCAGCTCTCCAAAGAGGTACTTCGCTGAAGACCATCTCCACTTTTAAAAATACCTGAGCTGAATAAATCCCCTACTACAGACAGAGATTCTAATGAAGAACTACGAGATAAAGCTGAAACCAGTCTTGTATTCTCTGTCACAGTTATTTTTCTTACAGTTTCTCCAGATTTACAGCAATTGGGATCTGATTCTCCACAAATACTTGCCAGAGTATGGTCATGAATAAACCCATCTGGTTGTGACTCTACAGACTTATGTTCAGAGTTACTAGGCATTTTATCAGAACAAATGTCATGAAACAAACTACCCTCTGTATGTGTTTTTTCAATTTGTGATTGTTTCATTTTCACTGGTAATTTGAATTTGGAGCCTTGAAGATATGAGTAATCATAAAATGTAAACACATCATGTTTTCCTTGCAATTCTTCCAAAGGAAAAGGGTTAGACACAGCAACGCTGTCCAAATCCTCACCATTTTCACTTCCACAATGTACAGAAGGTGCCAACTGGAAATCGTCTGAGAGACTAGCATGGTCTTCTTCATCTTGCTTTATTTTTTGATTTATTACATCATCCACTTGACTTTCCACATGCCCAATTTCAGGATTACTCTGACTGCTTTCAATATCATTTAGCAAAAAAATTTCAGAATTATTTGTAGTTTCTGTATCACATTCACTCACTATCCCACTCTCACTCTCAGAATGCCTGCTTATGTTTCCACTCTGATATATATAGTTATAAGGTTTTGTCATTGTGGACCCCCCTATTAGATCTGGCAGGGATTTGGTAGATGAAAATGATGAGTCTTTACTAAGACTTTTGTTTAAAATGTTAGACTGTGTCACATTGGAGACTCTGGATGTTTTTTTCAAAAAAGGCATATGGGTTTTTTCTGATAATTCAATATTATGAAGGCTATAGACCTGATAGATGTGAGGATTTGGAGGGGAACTAATGTTGGAACAGCAAAGAGGACTTCCACGATTGCTGATACTTTCGTCTTCATTCACATCATTATCATCACATTCTCCTGAAGCAGATTTCTGGTTTAGATCATCCTTCTTGAGCTCCTGATCAGGATCACTTAAGTCTTCATGAATACTGATGAGCTTATTACTTATGTCAGTTTCATCCCATTCTAGTGCATCTTCACTTGGACCATTTAGATCCATCAAACTGGGATCAATAGCATTCAGAGGTTCCTGTAAAAGAAAAAGTCAAAGATTAGAAATATTTACAGCTGTACTTTAAATGCTTCCACTGAAGTCATGCAAGTAAGTTAACAGGAGTAAAGTACATCTTTGGAACAATGATCACTAACAGGCGTTTAATTTTTTTACATTTGTGTGTGCCATTAAAACGATCAATTAAAATTAAACCTATTGCATTTTGCATGATTTCTTAGTCTTTTTTCTATTTGCTATCAAAATATAATACAGAAATTTGACTTTTCTTTAATAGACATTTCTTTAATAGACATTAATTGTGCTTAGTCACTTTATATGTAATAAGTTTTAACCATTCTGCAGAATCACACAGGAGTGTGTTAGTAAAATATATGTAATTATATTGCATATATAAGAAGGTCTCTTAACCAGCTAAAGTTTAAAAAAGATAAGATATAAAGGACTTATTAAACGATTTTTTAATTGTTTCTAACAAATGTTTGTATTGTCAGCCTTAAAACATGAGACTTGTTGAATTTTTGTTAAAATTTCTATTTATTCTTTACATGTGAAGAAAGGCAGTACTAGTCACCAGTAAGATGGACTAATGAATATAAATGTCTTCAGCTGAAAATCAATCAGTCTAATCAAATACTACAAATATTTCAAATATTGTGTCCTGATACCTTTCTCTGGAAAATAAATAATTGAGCTAAACTTAATTTGCTTTTTTAAAGACTTTTGTAACTTTCTAGTAATATTTGTTATTACTATTCAGAACATATGGTAACAAGAATTATTCCTTCTAAAAACATGTGGGAGAGGAAGAACACCTTGACAACTTTGCTCACTCAAATGTGATGTGTCAAGTGGCCAACAGAACCAAATCTCTTTAAACTCTTCAAATGAGACTGAAGTGGTCCCTGAGAACAAATAAATTTCACTTTATTTTTCTATTTATTGGGAAGCTTCAATTTTAGAGAAGGCTATGCTTATACCCTGTCTTGTAATAAACTGTTGACTAATGTAGAATTGTTTAGTTTAAACAATCTGAACAGCTGAACAGTGATCACTGTATCCAGAAACACAAGCACTTCTTCCAAAAAAAACCTTTCAACTCTTATCTTTTTCTCTCTTTAGTTTTCTTTGAGCAAGTGTTGTTTTTCAAATACAGCACTGATATCATGCCAAACAGCAACAGCAAATAACAAAAAAAACCAAAACCATAAAAGTTACTGAAATAAAACAGACAAAATGAGGCTGTAGTGCAAAGAAGTACACTTGTGCATGACTTAGTTACTTAGATTCCTCAAGACTCGGCCAAGGTTAATTGTGCAGGGAAAGGCATGTATCTCTGACTTCGATTCTCAGCTGGAAACTCTCTTTGAAGTAGGAACTAAAGCTGCTCAGCCCTTTTGTGAGAAATCAAGGGATGTATTCCAAAAGTTCAATAGTTAGGACACAGATTTTGGTCATGGGACACTTTGTCAGCCTGAGCGTAAGAGGCACGAACCAGGTTATCATTCAGAAGAAGAAGCCTTACCTACATGCTCTTCTGAAAAGAAATCTGCTTGTCCTGTGTCAATTTGTACAAAAACAATTAAATATTAATTCAGTCATAGATAGGTGAGGAAAATTTTGTCCTGCAGTCCTGTGTTCAGCACATTTGACCAGCAAAAGGAACAAACCTCTTCTCCAGTGACTAATTATGGGTATAGGTGGCATTATTTCTGTGCAAGGCGCAAGGCTATACCATCCCAGTTTGTCCAGTAAACCAAAGGTTAAAACAATCAAATGACACCAGGAAGAATTATTTTCTCCAACCTGGGCAGAGTAGCTATCCACCATTCAGCAGGGTGATACAATTATTAATTTATTTCATAAACCAGGGCACTCTCCATGTAAGATGAATCTGTGCCCTCATGCTTCATTGGGCTTAGCTGTAATGTAGGTCCCTGAGTCCTGCAGCTGAGTTAAGGTAAAATAATGGGCAGATACAGGTGTCAAAGAATTTTTTCCTCCTTGGCAGGTAGGGAGGTCTTTGGCATCTTGTGAATCTGTCATGTCTAATGTTGAATCCTAGATTCTCTTTGTGGATCTACCTACCCCAAAGCTTTTATAGAGTACCTTTTTCAGAGTCCTTTTTACCCCCTGTGAGATCGGCTAATGCTAAACTCCCAGAAAAACACCCATTTGCTGGAAAACTATGGCTATCAGAGCAGTTCTGTACATTGTGGAGTTCAGAAATCCTTATTCAGATTTGCATTTACTGTGTTTTCATAATGGCTCTTGGTTGGTTCTTAGTTTCCCACCTGCAGCTGACCCCTAACCAACCTGCAAGTACGTGCAAGAGAATGAAAATAATTAAGTTAATTTGAAAACCTGTTATATTAAAATACAATCAGATAAAATGACTAATTTTCTCTGTGGCATGTTTTATGACTCTGTCGTACTCATCATTAGGAAGACATTGCTGTGGAAAGTTTCCTAAACTGCACAATTTTACTGTTTCAAGCTTCTGCCAGCTGCAAGAAGAAATTACTGAAGGCAGGAATTCAGCAGCAGGTTCCAAGGATTTTATGTTCCATAGAATCTGATGTTGTTTCTCAAAACAAAACATTTGGTCCTTATTGGTCAGGAAGATAACCTTCCCCCTGTAAATCAGTACTTGGCTGCCGTGTTTGTTCAGCAAGTCAGATGGACTAAAACATTAAAACATTTAGAGTTGTGACCTCAGCCCATTCATCTTCACTGAGTGCTCCCCACTTCAAAGCCTACTTTTTGTTCTTCAAATGCACATGCTTTTCTGAGGCCTGGTATACACTCAGAAGTTTTGCAGGCAAAGCTATGATGGTAAGGGACTTTATTTTATTTATTTATGTATTTATTTTACTTTCCTTCCAATTGTTAGTTATGCTCAAAAAGATGTAGATGTGGTCATTTTATCAACATAGCTTTCTCTGTCCAAGGAACTGACTGAATTGATATTAGTGAATTACTACTGTTGTTAAAAGAATTATATCCCTTAAAGTAAAATTTTAATGGTTATCAGCTCCATTGGCAGCCCTTCCCAAGTTCTAACTGAAGCAAATCACCTGGCTTAAGTCACAAACATTATGTATTTGGCATTTTTAATAGGGGTATATATTTTTACCTTCTTTTTTTACAAAATTTAGTGAACTTCTCAAACAAGAAAGAGACTTTAGACTTTGAGGCAGTTGTTGGAGAGAGTACACCATTGTCTCTTGAATAAATCTCTGGAGTGAAAAATAGAAGGCAGTGTCACTCCAGCCTATGTTTGCACTGACAGTAGTAGCAACGTAAAAAACTGGAACCTCTAAGGACTATTTTTCTCAGATGTCTCTTTTCAGGCTGGTCAATGGAGAGGTAGGGTGCTGAATGATTACAGTTATTATGATAGTAATAGATTACTAGGTCTTGCCAGTAGAATGTTTAAAATTTGCCAAACTGATCCCTTACTTGGTATTATACAGAGGAGAGCACAATATCATAAATATTGAATGGTATCAGAGATGGATTCTGTTTACTCATTTTACTAGGAAAAGATGATATTGTTTCTTCTGCTGTCTTTGTTTTTCATTTGAAAGAACTGTATAGTATTGTACAGTGCATCTTTTACACAAAGCAAATAAATTTTCCAGTGGGGAAAACTTTACTTTTTTAAGAGCTGAATCATGCTTTTTATTCTGTTTCACCTAATTAAGAATGTGGCTTTCCTACAGAGTTTGCACTTGCAGTCCAAATGATGTAGCCTGGTTCAAGGTATTTGAGTAACTGGACTAGTGAAAGGTGTCCCCGTCCATGGCAGGGGAGTTGGAACCAGGTGATCATTAAGGTCTCTTTCAACCCAGGTCATTCTATCATTTTGTGATCCCTTCTTGAATTGCAAATACCCAACAAGAAAGGGGTCTATCACAGACAGAAATGCTGATCTCCACATGTAAGACAAACTATATTTAAAGAGAATGTTTTAGTGTGCTACAGAGCTTTAGACTTCAACATGGTGAGCCCCGTATGCTTACCCTTAAGTCCCGGCCTTGCTGAAGTCTGTGACGAAACATGTTGCAAAGATACCATGATGCCTGGCAAAAACTCACTGGATACCAGCCAGTGCAACTGATTGCACTAAATTCCCCCCAATTTAGAAACTTTATTTTAATATGTGCAACAGTCTGTGAGTGTAAATGTATATGTATTTTTTCTACAAAATGGGTAGTTTAAAGTAGGTCATTGTGGCTCTATCATTATAAACAAATCTTAGGAAGTATTTACTGAAAATAATCAATTGAATTATAGACTCAGAAAAGTGAAAGGTTAAATTAACTCTAAGGTATTTGAAAATGCTGCATTAAGGCGTTTAGCTATTCCTACTTTGAACCCTGAACTATTTTGCTCAGGACAGCATTCTCATTTCAGTGGGATAACTCATGTGAGCACAGCTAGGTGTGCACTTAAATGCTTTTACAGTTGGTGTTTAATGGCTAAGCAGTTAATCTGCGGACAATGTTAATGGGAAGAAATAAGGTCATTAAGCCAAATAAAGACATTTCCTCAGCCCCAGTGCTCTTTAAGGATAAGTGACAAAAGTGCACTTTTTCATTTGTTTCCTTTACTAAAATATGGATAGTTTTGCACTTTTTTTTAAAGCAAATTATATTAAACAATGACACTCTGTTTCAGCTTCATTTGCATGTGCTACTCCAGTACAGATACTTTGTGTTGGTGAAACAGGCCTGTAATGTCACCCCTACGTACTATTATATTTTTTTAAGGAATTAACATGAAAAAAAGACCTTTTACAGTAATAAATAAAAACTCTGTTCCTCCCTCCTTGCAACTTCTCCTTCAATTACTGTGGCCAAATTATCCAAACTCAACTGTACTTAGGGGCCAGAGGAAAAAGAAGGAAAGAAAACCACCCCCCACCTCCAGGAATGCATGCACATTCAAGGAAGACAAACATGATTTTGTCTTTTGAAAAATGAAAGCATGCCAAGTACTTCTTCTGAGGGAAATAGTCATGTGCACAGTACCACTTCACTTCTGCCTCCCTTAAGCTCATTTTCTAAATGGTGTTCCCTATATCATAGTAATCCAAAAAACTATCCCTATTTCCCAATATCAATGTTTTAATATGCATCAGCATAAGCATAATATTCCTTGTGCATAATACTGAAGTGACCTACACATTACAACATAATCTCAAAATATATGGAAGCAGCATGCTTTATCACAGATCATAATGTCTTACTGCATTTTACAAATATTATTGCCTCTCTCAATGAAATTATACACTCAGTCCTGCGCATGCAGAACTTCTCTTTCTCTGTTAGGGGTCACATATGCTTACGGGTAGTGCCAGGCTCCTACATGGGTGGTTGTATGTACAGATTCCTGTACCAGAGGAAGCACACTGACTTTGTCTCTACTCCCTGCAGCCACAGATGCCACCTGCATGGGTCTCAGTGCAAGCTGGGAACAACTCAGGTTCCACCATTGCTCAAGTACTTATCATGATATTTGAAGTTCTCTGGTAACGCTCAGAAATAACTGTCTAGAGGATAGTATTTCAATACACACATTTTAAACCAGGTAATTTTCTTTATCATAAGAGCCGTTTTGTGGGTACATCTTCTAAGCAACAGATAAAATGACTGCATGTTAAGAGGATGCCCAACTGAAAACTATTAGTCTTTATTCGTACTAGAAGTGTTTTAAAAGTCAGAGAAATTGGCTGTTCTCTTAAGCATTCTTTTGCTATTTAAATGTCACATGATAATTCTAGGTAACACTCTGGGATCAGTCCTGCAGGCTCATGAGTCTTATGAGGGTCTTCTAACTTTCCTGGTAAGCTTCCTGCACTACCAAATGGACAAAAGAGAATGTACAAGGCTCCAGCTGCTCCATCACACTCTAGTCGGTGTGTATAAGCCAGGCTGAAACAGAAGGTGAATCATGTCAGCAGAAGGCCTGTGGAACTAACTTCTATCACAGATGAAGATAAAAGCAGGGACTCGACAAGTTCAGTCCCTGCAAGTTCAGTCCCTGCACTGTGTCCAGAGTATCACTGCTAATGCTCTACCCATTATCTGTTTTCCATCCTCTATGGAAGCAGTGGCCTCTGGCTTTCTAACATCTCTGGTTCTCATTTGCTGAAGAAGCCCTTTAAATGTTACTAGAAAGAAGAAGATCATCTATAAAATTTTTATACTGAATAATATTGTCATCCAAATAGGTTTACAATCCCAGACCTATATTCCAAATTATGTATTTGGGCTTTTTTTTTCTTTTTTTTTTTTTTTGTGATGAGAAAACCTGGCTACATGGCATATTTTACTGACTGTTGTTTTTACTGCTTTGTAGCTTTCTTTTCATCTGTCAAGAGGTTACATGACAGGATTTTTTGCCCTTGAATGTCATTTCGATCTCAGCTTTACTTCAGAGAAATACATGATTTTCTTTTTTCAAGAATCCAGCACAAGCCCTTTGAGAAACTCGTATAAAAACATTCCTAGCTTTATAAAACCAAAATGTTGCCATGCACACCTAGTTCAGAACAGAACAAATCCTGGTAATCTACCCCAGATACATGCCCATGCAAGTTGGTGGGAGTTCATCAATGCCAAGTTTCAGAATTTGACCAAATCAAAGACTATTCTTTATGGTTAAGACAAAATATCCATGAAAACCAGGAAATACGTGGAACGCCCATATTGATGGCAAATCAACTGCAGTCTGCACTTAGATGCTCTTGAACAAAATTGTAGTAGCAAAGCTACAGTAGCACAATAAAATCACTATTCCTTTGTCCTCGTGCTAGTTAAGAGGTCTGCATACTGATTAAGAATACTTTAAATTTAGTATCATTTACACTGGAACTGAGAGTGCTTTAACAGTGTACTCTCAGTTAAACCAGAACAACTCAGTGGACACTGTGAATGGGCTTAGTAGACACAACAGTCATCTCCAACCTGCAACAGGCACATCAGGACACCTGGAATCACAGTGTTTTTAAGAGCTTTGTTTCAGCAGAAATGAGTGTTTGTGAAAAAATGCTATATAAGGTACAAAAGAGCAGGACGGAAGTCCTTGGGAGCTTGACCTTAAGAGACACCTAGAAAAAAAGTTTTCTCACTAAGGGCTGGAAGAGAGAAGCTTGAATTTCTAAATAAAAATTCTTCCTGTATACTGGAAAGGGAGAGTTTATCTATTATTTATGAATGACAGGACTGCATGAAAAATATCTGTCTCTATCATCAGTTTCTTCTTCTCCTGAATCAGTTGAGAAACCACCAAATTTAGCCTAATTCATGTTATCAAAGAGAACAGACTCTTTTCCCCCTTATTTAAACTTTCAACGCAATTTCTTTGTAATCTCAGTCCAGGCACTTCCTGAAGTCATTGATTCACCATCTGTAAATTTGGGATATTGACTAGGGGGAAGTTAATAAGCGGGTATTGTTAAGTCAAAGGCTAGAAGAATACTGTATATTATAAGTACTTGCACAGTCTGCCTAACTATGGATTTCCAAGTGTTAAGTTAAACACCACAGTTGTCAATAAATGGCAGAGAGTTCTGGTGATGAATCAAAATTACAATGGTAAGCACCTTGAGACTACAACAGCGCAACTGCTCCTTGCCTTTACAAGTCTACATCTAAGAAAAGCTGCTTTTCAAGCGTTGCAATATAGAAACACCGGCCTCATCTCCAAATGTAAGAGGTCTCTAGGCAGGGCAGAGCTCTTTCACTAAGATCACCTCATCCTTGAAGTACCAGATTTTTTTCTTGTCTCCATCTCTGGTATGTCATTATGTTTATAGCTTTTTCTGTACATATTAGATGCCAACACAGCTCCGGAGCTGGCTAGGAAAAAAAAGGAATGGAATTTTCAGTTTAAAGTAGTTAACTGAATAGGTCCTATGCAATATCTCAAGTACTGGTATTATGTGCATATTTTTGTTTGGTCACTTGGGAAATGATTTAATATAAGCATACTTTGTAGAAATTCAGTTCAGAGAAGACAAAGTGACAACTATATCCTGTTACATTTGCCTGCCTTAGTTTGACTGAGTACAAAATTACAATGGGGAGTAGCTCACTGTTACAAAATCACTATCTGCCATTATTAAGCTTTCTTCTGTTACAGGAGAGTTTATTGTAAATGTTACACATTTTAAACTTGGGCTCAAATCGAAACATAAACCGAAGATTTAAGTCTATCCACAAGGACAATTTTCAGTGCTGGTGAGGCATAAAAGGCCCAATGAATTCAAAGAGTTTACAAATTGGTGTAACAACTTGTCCTAGTTAGAACAGCTGGGACCAATTCATCACTGGATGGGTGTAACCCAAGCCTGTGTATTCTATAGCCTTCC
>JAWWES010000168.1:36498404-36645383 GCA_035583135.1 Lophotriccus pileatus | reverse complement strand
TTGTTATTCTGACTTATAATCTCTCTTTTGAGTTGAGCTCATTTCCCCTGCTGGGTAACTTTTAAACCAGCACACAACTGAGGGGCACAGGGCTATTAGTATTAACATTATTAGTAGAACTATCATTAATAAGCAATAAAGAGCTCAAAGTCTTTCATGCAGCAGCTCAGGTTTGTACTGAAACTGAATGTTTGACATGTACCTTTTGTGTAATGCTTAGAAAGTTTGGAACAATTTATGGTATTTAGTTTCAAACTGAAACAATAGTTCTCCCCTTTTAAAAATTAAAAAGGATTTTTAGAATAAAGAGTCTTTCTGAATTGTTCGGTAAACCTGTTGGATGAGCTGTGACACCATAAGGCTTAGGAACTCATTTATTATGTTTGTAGATCAGAGACTGCATTTATTCACAAAGTGAATCTCTAAAACCTAGCTTTCATTACAGCTGTGGGGAGGTCCAGTCTTTCTTCCTTCACTTGAGAAGGTGAAGCTCAAGAAGATAATTAACCATGAAACAATAAGGAGGCTTGCTGGGTAAGCACTAGTGTGAAAACAGTTACTCCTCACAAAAGAGGGGAAATTAGCTGGCTGGATAAAAAAGGAAGTGTCAGACTGGAAGACTGAAAGGACTGCCAGCATAAGTAGATAGCTCTATGCATCATTAATGCAATTTTTTAACAGTTAAACGTCACTTCTTTCTAAATTTAAATGCACTTAAATGCTATGTGTTAGGGGAGATTAATATGCCATTTTAAAATAATTTCTCTTCAACTTTCTGTTTTCACATTTCACCAGTTTTAGTTACTCTTCCCACGTAAGAAAAAATCACTGCTTCTTAGTATTGTATTCTTATTTACAAAGCCAATGAAAACAGTGTTCTAAAAATATTCTGTTGGTCATTGTATTTTACAAACTCATTATTTTACAAACTCATTATTTTACATTAATATATATATTTTATGAACAGAAAGTTTCTTTTGATTTTACTGTTTCACAGAGTAAAGACTTATGATATACATTTCCTTTCAAAACTTCCTTCTACTCAGTGTTCCCTGAAGCAGCCACATTTTTGGCAGAAATTCAGTTATATGCTATGCCAAAAGAAATAGAATAAACAAACACTGCTTAATGCAGCTGGTTAGGTAATTTACATATTACTGCACACACCAGACATGAAGAACTGGATATGGATTAGAGCCACAACGATGACACAAATGTCCTATATGTAAAGAGAAATGAAATTAGGATCATCATTGCTCATGATTTAAATTTTATTATTTAACGTTTATTATAGTATTTCTGATACTAATGTATGTATTTAAATATTAAGTAGATATACGCATTATATTTTCTGTGTATTTTACAGAAAAATATGCTAGAAATATCTTGGAAAACTGTTAAGAGGGCACATTTTTGAAAGGTTTCTTCTGGTGAAGAAGGGCATATCCCAGCCTTTGGAAACAGCAAAAAAAAACTCCAAATACAATGAAAATCCTCTAGGTGCACAGTAAAACTTCTTTACCATAAATATGATATAAGTAGACCTCAAAATTTTCAGGTTCATGTGCTTTCACACAGCATCTGTCATTTTGGGTGAGACCAACAGTCCATTCAGCTGAGTCCACCTCCTGCAGTGGCTAGTAGTGAAGGTTTTCCATGGAAAAGTTAAAAACCCTCAAACAAATAGAAGGGTATAGAAACTGCCATCCCAAATTTAAGAAAGCCTGTGGGGACTTTCAGAGTTGTAATTTAATAAGCATTAATTGATGTCTCCTCCATTAATTTGTCTAATTACTTTCTGAACTCATTTGTATTTTTTCTATCCACCACATCCTGTAGGAACAAATTTCATTTTTATTATGTACTGCATGACAATAGTATTCTCTTTTGATAGTTTTAAGTCTCCTGCCTAATCATTTCATTTGGTACCTTTGGTGTCTTAAGAAAAAAAGAGTAAATAATTGTACCTTATTTATTTTCCTGCAATTTTAAAATAATTTTTAATTGTGTTCCTGTCTGCTTAGAGCTGATGCAGCTCCTGGAACATCCTGTAATAGTGAACAATAATATACCAATTATGCATATACTTCCTGAAGATCCTGCAAATACATTTCCATAGTGGCATGAGGATTGTGCTGCTACCATCCAATATGGAAGGCTCTTGCAAGATGGAAATAACTGATGTACATCCTGTCAGAAAATAAGGTTTCTTACTCTTTTTCTAAAAACTATTTTGTTTGAGACCTCTTGAAACAAAATACCTGGAAATCAGCTTCAATTACACTCACAATTCCTTGCAGAACTGGAGTCATTAGAGATGCAGAGCAACAAGTCATTAAATTAATTAAAAAATTACAAGTTTGTGACTTTTGTATTTCCCTGAACTCTAATTTTTCAAACAATACTGGTCTGAATCACAAGTTTATGATTAGTGGATATTAGGCATCTAAATAAAACACTGACTTCATCCTGTAACCAGAACACAATGCACTGCAATGTGAGTCAGTGTCTGCTGAGCACTTTTAAATATCTGACTCTATACTTAAGTGCCTAAATAAGAAGTGAGTTCTTTTGAAGACCTGTCCTTGAAAATAAAACCTAACCATTTTACCTTTTCTGTTTTTAATGAGGTATTTGTGCCATTTAAATGGTGTTTGACAGTTCTTTCAGCACCTACATGCATTGGAAACATCAGGTTTCCAATTTCTGAATATTACTTATTTTCCTACTGAAATTGATTATTCCTGAGAATTCAACTGAAGATTTTACTCATCTTACAGTTCAAATGTATGTTTCAGAAGCAGGGAATGTCTCTTTATCAAAGCTGTGTAAAAGTGCTCTACGCACTGTTAATTTGTGGCACAAAAACCCAAGATTAATAGATTGACAGATGGTTGGTAGAAAATATGCCACCATGCTATAAAGGCCTAAACCTGTTACTGTAGTGTTCACTTTTCCCAATATAAAGTTATAAATCTCAGATTTCTAGCTTTTATAGGATTGAATTCTCCCATCTCAAAACATGAATTCTACTAATTACTTGTAGAATATTTATTTTTAACAATAGTGGCAAGCTGATTTATTAATATTTTAGTTACCTATAAAAGCAAAGAAATTAAGAATATTGATTATGCCAGCAACAGGTCAAATGCAATTACACATGAGAGATATGACCGAGTTTTCATGATCATATGTTGAATTACAGAGCCATGTGATAAACTGGCATTTTGAAGGCCTCATGGGCCTTCTGAATCAATTGGAGGTTTGTAAACATCAACCATTAAAAA
The DNA here is from genome assembly GCA_035583135.1 of Lophotriccus pileatus. Classification (NCBI taxonomy): domain Eukaryota; kingdom Metazoa; phylum Chordata; class Aves; order Passeriformes; family Tyrannidae; genus Lophotriccus; species Lophotriccus pileatus. The sequence continues at coordinate 36,642,096 of JAWWES010000168.1, read as the reverse complement.
AAAATCAGATCAGCAGAGATGTATTACCAACTTTTTACTTGCTATGAAATTTTCTCACCCAACTCTAAAATGGCACCAGTTTGAAATACAGAGTCATAGATAGTTGAGGACCAGAAGTATCTTTGGGCTGCATGGATAAACACAGAAAGGTTGTGTGTTCCCAAAAGAAAATATTTCCAGCTTCTTACTGGGAAACACAGCACCACCAGCCAGCCTTGAAAGTTCTTTAGATATAACAGTTTAAAGTGTTTAAACAAGTCCAAAAAACATCAGTTTTTTCTCTCCGAATTTATACATTTAAACAATTTAAAACTGAAGTAACCAGAAAAAGAAAACAGAAGAAATCCAAAGAAGTAGTCCTTTTGAAATATAAATATATATGTAGATGTATGTACAAAAATTTGTGGCATTAAGCCAGCAAGTTTATGTAATTGTTCCCCTAAAATAGTACAGAGAAAAAGATTCAAAGTATCTGTGACTTTAAGACTTGTCAGTCACTGAAACTGACTGCTCACAGGATGCTACTAAAAACATTAGTACAGTCACAGTATTTTATGCCCAATTCAGACACTATGCTTTGAGACAATTCTAACACCAGGTACCCAGTCTTATAACACTGTAATCGTGATATTTTCTGCCTTGAATAACTGAAGTCAGTTTTTCACTCTAGGATGAGCTGTGGAGAGTAGTTATGTACGATCAAGCATCCATATTTGGGTTAAAAATAATACTGAGAAATATATGCTTCATTTATTTTTTTTAAAACTATGAGTGGCTATATTGAAGCATTCCCAGTATCATAAAGAAAAATACCTTCTAATAAAGCAAGTAAATTTCAAACATAGCACAGAAAAGTTGTGTGCTTCATCAAGAAAAAAAAATAAAGAGAGTTTGAAATAATTAAGTATTGTGGCAGTTGACTTTATCATTAAAATAACTCTTTATTTTTAATGAAATATAATTTATTTTCCTAAGCTCATGCCAGTAACAAAAAGTAAATTTCATCTCTCATCTTAAAAGTTTGCTGGGTACCCTGAAAAGGTCAAAGAAACTAAATGTGTCTGCAGATTAGCAAGGAGTTGCAGAACAGAAATATGCATCTTAATGTATGTTGAATCCAGGTGCGGTGGATGGTGACTGAAACCTGCTACTGTAGGACTGTGGTTGAATAAGCTATAAGAAAGGTTCTGGTAGGTTTCATTATCATACAAACTAAAAATTCATATGTAATACACACCACCAACATTAGCAGAAAATATTTTATATCTGGAAGTTTCAGTGCAGAGTATAGGACTGAAAAAACAGGAATACTGAGCTACTCTTTCTGCTTCAGGTGGTTCACTTTCTGGAGCAAAGATAAACTGCACTGAAAGAGACTCCACAGCCTGTTCTATAATTGTCCCTACTGAAACAGTGCTACACATGCAGAATGTTGGTAGTATTGACCTTTACTTTCCAACCTTCTCCAGAGGGAGAACTCAGGTTTACCGTGGTTTAACAGAGATTGTGAAATAGGGAGATAAGGCTGCCTTAGTCCATGGAGTCTAGATTAACCATTAGCCTCTCCTTGTCCAATCCAACCAACAACTGAAGAGTCCACAACATGATTTAAATTAGAGCAATGGCTAAAATCTGGTTTGGTGGCAGTGAGTTCACAGATGGTTCACTCTCTCAGAGATCTGGACTTTGTCTGGTTTGGCTGGGGTTATGAGTTTGAACTTCCTATCATTTTATAAAGCCATGGCAAAACATGACAACATCTGCCAGAGTGAGGGGAAATAGCTGAATAATGTATTTCATCCCTAGATTGTTACATTATCAGTTGTGACAGAAAGTTTTGCAGACTGAGGAAAGAGTAGAGCCCTCTGCTGAAAGACTTAAATGTATTTCTTTTTTTTTTTCTATTCATTCTAAGAGCCCACCACTGCAGGTATTCTCAAAAATATAACACAACATTTATCTGAATTTTGACTAAACTTAACTGGGTTTGCCTTTTTTTTACTAAGATCTGCTGAAAATAAGGATTTTACCAGCTTTGTTTTGTCATACCATCCAGGCTCTCTGTACTGCCACTGCCATGATGGCTGCCACTGTAACTATGGCTGGTCCTCAAGAGAATTATGAGGAATACAAGAATGTGGAGCACATTACCTATCTTCAATTACACTTCAAGAAAACTCTAGACCTGTGTTCACCATTTGTGTAACTACATTTTAGATCCTACAGATAATTGCTCCATATCACAAATCAATGCAATGCAACCCAGAAGCTCAAAAACATACCTGCCTCAAGTATGAGGATGGTGCATCACATTACAGACTCTAAAATCAAACACCCATTCACTTAAAACACAAATATTTTAAGGAAACACCAACGTGAGCAGTCTTCAGTGTTGAAATATGAGTAAAACAAGATGACTGACAGAAACAAATGCAAGCCATAAAGACTGTGCTATCATATGCTAAATGAAAAAGGTCCAATATCAAAACAAAAATTACTTGTGATAGATAATGAAAAAAATTAACCTGTAAAGGTTCAGACATATGTCATTAAATAATTTGTAAGGGCTAGATTGTGTAATAAGTGTTCAGCGCTTTACAATACGTAGTGTGCCCTCCTCAGCCAATTAAGTTAATCATCTCTCAGGACTTTGCTGTTCTAGACACTCCTGATGAAATTCTAAATTTTATACAAGTTTTTTATTTAGATCTAGCCTTAAAAATAATGGCTTCTGATGAAATAAAAAACTTTCAGAAACTGAGTTTTGTTTAGCGAAAGTATCTAACAAATAACTGAACAATGACAGATTCATTTTTTACCCCTGAGGGATGGGGGGTTTGTGTGTTTTTTTTAAGCTTAAAACAAGTGACATTCCATGGCTTGAAAAATATTGTACCAGTGAAGTGAATATAGAAGAGTGAAAGGGGCATATCATGTCTAGCATTATGAAAAACTGTTTTCCAGAAAGCATCACAGAAACAGATAAATAGAGAAAAAGGATAAAGATACAAGATCAGAAGCAATATAGTATTTTTTAACAATGTGCTTTTCCAAGTTCATTATAAAGAAGCAAACCAAGAGGATGTTGGGAAAAAATTCTAAATAGCACTTTAAGCAGGCTCTTTACCTCCTCAGAAACAAGCTTGTGGAAAAGAGAGAAATGCCTTTCTTTTTCTTTCTTTTTTTTTTTTTTTCCAAGTGAGCTGTCTCACCAATGCAGATTTTCCCAAGTCCTTACAACTCTAATTAAAACGTGGTAATTGGTTATGTTACCTCAATTACCATGATGCATGGACATTGATGCAAAGCGACACCAATTGAATCCCTTGGGTGTTATACCCCAAGGCCATCCCATTTATTGTGGCCTTATTATTTTCAATTATGTGGCTGGATGTACAGCATACTTTCAAGCCAATACAGATGGGGGGGTTTGCTGGACATACAGTATCGCATGATGACTTAGAAGAACAAGAGAAATAATTTTCGTTTTTTTTCATGAAGTATAGTAGTGATCTTAGTGATCAGACAAATGAATATTTCAGACATATTCAGGACAATATGAGAATTACAGCACCTTCACCCAAATTGCCTTACTTCAAAATCTCCATTTTAAAAGCATGAATAATACTGTTCCTTCAATAATTAGCTCTCTCTGTTGAACTGTCTGCTCCATAAAACAGATAAGTTTCTCATTCAGTGAATGGGCAGTCTGGAGAAAAAGCAGTTTCTCCACTCACCAAAAGGGCAGGAATATTGAATTGTAACTTAAGTAAAATCCATTAGAAACCACAGTTTTGTTTCTCTACCAGCCACAGCAGTACAATAGTTTTGTATACTCCAGTACTGGTAAAGCCATCCCAGAAAAGTGAATTTCCATGGTCACCTCATTGTAGCTTTCTATACAGAAACATATCTGACCTGCACAGAACAGGTCATTGTGAACACAAAATTGTGAACATCTGTAGCAGCTGGAATAAACCACTGAGGCTAAACACATATTTTACATATACACAGGGTATACCATAGGCTGAGCAAAAGATAAAAAAATAATTGCAGAAAACAACTTAAATATTCCCACTTTGGCGTAACAATTGTAAACTTATAGGCATGACCATAACTCAGTCTGTCCCAAAGCCTTTTTAACTATTCAGTCTTTTAAGTAGATTAAACCTTCTAAAGGAAAGCACACAGTGAGTTAAAGCTTCTCCAGCTCTTGAGCAGGAATTTTAGATGGCAATTTTGAGTTTAGTTGACTAAAGATTGTTGTTATTATTGCTATCGCCAGACAGACTTTTTTCTTTTAAGATGATTGCTAGCAGGGTGTTGTTAGGCAAGAGACCTGTGTAATTCCAGTTAAAATTTAGGTGATATGTAACATTGTATCAGCAAAATATGGAATTATAAATTTGGATGAAAGGAGTTTACAACAAAAAAACCAAACCAAACCAGAACACTAAAACCAAACAAACAGATGGGGGAGATAAAAACCTCTTTTGCTGTAACATATTGTGACTGCTTCTGGTATTCTGTATTTTTGATTGTATGAATACTTCATTCCATATAGCTAGATTAACCTACTGAATCTAAACATATTTCATCCTTCTGGAGTGATTCTTGTTGATAATTTCACATTCTAGACAGAACTTTTTGATTATGAGAAAGACAACTTTTATCAGATTTTAGGTGCTTGAAGTACATCTTAATATCTTGTTATTTGTAAAATTATGGGGCCTACTATTGCAAAAGGTGAGCAAAATCAAATATTGCTGAGAAGCATCCACAAAGACAAACAATTCAAAATAAACATAAAAGCTTTCTGTTCCAGCATACCTTTGTAATGCTTTACGTGGCCCAGGTAAGTGACTGAATGTAAAAAGGGGCAAAAACAGGACACAGGAAGACCCCAGTACACAAATTAAGAAGACAGTAGAAGATGAAAGTGACCCTTGTACTGAGGCTATATAATCATCTGGGGTATCTTATTTACTGTCAGCAAGTCAGATGCCATGAATGAGTCAGATGCCATCAGGGTATAAAAACATTTCATTTGTTTTCATAAATTACAGTATTTTGTGGGCAACCACAAATAAAGACTTGTTACCAAGGGATACACTTTGTGTGCCAAGACTGGCACACCATCAAATACAGAGAGATAGGGAAGCAGAAGAAATGGTTCTGGTACCTACCCAAGAAATGACTGCACAGGAACTGAGTGAAAAGGAAGGTTAGAACATGCCAAGTCAGGCCAGGGAAGTCAAAGAAACACGAATCCTACAGTGGCTGGGGCACATTTAAACATCAAGAATACAGATAGTTTTATTAACAAAAGAAGCTTGTAGATACTGACATACTTCAAAAAATCATAGTGTTATAAAGCAGCCTAGCATGAGAAGTTCCGAAACAAAACAGCCCACAGTGAAAATTAGATGAGCATCATGATATCTCTAAATGGCTGCTACTTCTCAGCAGAAAGAATGATACACACTTGGCCGGTGAAAGTCCAAGCTCTAATTAGCTCATAACAGTTTATTTACAGTAACTACAGACACAAGCAGTAAACTGCTTTACACACAGCAGCTGCTCCCATGCAAAAGAGGATAATATGATTTCACTACAGTAACTTGGACCTCTGTTCAGCACCTTCTAAGATATCTCACAAATGCAACTTCTTTCAGTTCCTAGACAAATAGAAGATATATATTTACTACCAAAAAAAAAAAAAAAAGATGTTTTGTAGATTAAAAAGTCAGTCAATCATCTCTTGGTACTTTACACAGTTGGAACCTAGCCTGATCTCTCTTGGGCTATTATAGACCCAACAGATACTCAGACTCTAATAAATAAAATTCAGGATTCTCAGAGCTACTTTTTGTTTCTCTGTTGGTAATACTGCACACACTTATTTCTGAAGCTCCAAAATTCAACTCTTTTTTCAACTGATGGTCAGACCATTAAACATTTTGTGTAGCACTTACGGAGTTTACTAGAGCTATTGCTGCAATACATTAGTAATATGATTAAAAATATTCCAAAAATGGAACTAGCACAAAAATATCACCAGTGTTTCTGAAGAGAATTAAAAATGTCTTCCAGTATATTTTCTTTCTTTATCAATCTTTTCTTTTCCTCAGTCTCATATTTATCTTCTAATCCTTCTTGCCCAGCCTATTTTATTGACGAGCTTTCTTACTTCTGTTCACATTCTTGTTGTCTCAGACTCATTACCATCAAAACTCTCTGCAGTTGTTGAGATTGCATTTTTCTTCTTTCATTTCTTGACTTCCCTCTCATGTAAATGTAATGTATTGTTTAAAACTCCTACCTACATTTTCTCTAAAGCTTCTATCTGGATCCTCACTAATTCTGTTTTTATTTTTAATTCCACTGAAATTTCTCTAACATTTTCTCACAGTCTTTGTTTTACCGGCTTTGTTTTACTTTTGACTCCACTTGAACTCTCAACAAATTACTTCTTTTGATTTTTCTGCTCTCTAGATTACTTTTTATCTTCTCTGTGTGTTCTCCCTCTACTCAGGGCTGCTCTCAACGCATTCTCTGCCCAGCCTGTATTTGTGTTTCAGATTGCCCCGACCCACCAGCAGGACCTTGCACTTGATCTTTTTGAATTTCATGAAGTTCACAAAGACCCACCTATCAATACTGTCAAGGTCCCTCTGGATGACAGCCCTTCCCTATAGCATGTCAACTGCACCACACAGTTTTATGACAGTGGCAAAATTGCTGAGGGTCCCCCTGTCCACATCACTAATATAGATGTTTCCAGGAGGATCTGCTCCATGATTTTGCCAGGCACAGAGATGACACTGACTATCATATATTTCCCCAGGTCTTTGGGTTTTTTCCCCTTTATAAAAATGGAGGTTCTGTTTCCCTTTTTTCTGTCAGTAGGAACTTCACTGGACTGCCACAACTTCTCAAATATGATGGATACTGGCTCAGCCACTACATCCACCAGTTCCCTCAAGACCCCCAGATGTATTTCAGCAGAACCCATGGACTTGTGCACTTTCAGGTTCCTTAGATGGTCTTGAATCTGATCTTCTCCTACAGCATGAGCTTCTCAGTCTCCCAGTCTCTGCTTTTGACTTCTGCATCTAAAGCAGTGTGGCTGGAGCACTTGCTAGTGTTGACTTAGGCAAAATAGTTGTTGAGTACCTCAGCCTTCTCCATGTCCCAGGCACTCAGGTATCCTATTTCCTTCTAGAGAGGGATCAAATTTTCCCTAGTCTTTCTTTTATCACCAACGTACCTATAGAAGCTTTTCTTGTTGCCCACCATGTCCCTGGCCACATTTAATGCTCAGTTTCCATGTATACCTCAGGGGCTACCTGTTCTTGCTTCCACACTCTGTTTTGGTGTTTGTGTTTTGGTTTTTTTTTGTTAATTGTTTTTCCTTCATCTTCTGTTTTTCACCAGAATTGAACAGCCTTTTACCTTACCTGCTTTCCTTTCTCCGTTTTAGATGATAATATACATTCAGATACCTGCAGTTGCCATCTGTGGACAGAGGGCTCAAACAAACTCCTTTCATCTAACACCACTCTTCTTAGTGTCCACTAACATAAACTAAGCACAAATAAAATGGAACTCTTGCTCTTTTCTCCCTGGATCTTTTTTTTCCATGTTTTTTCAGTATGACTGTTCTCCCTCTGGTAATCTGCATCAGCTGTGACATCTACAGCTTTCATTAGATGAGGAATCTAGTTCAGTTGAGAGGAATCTTAGTATCACTAAGATTTGACATTTTTCTATGGGTCATATAGTGCAAGCTCTTAGATGATCTTGGTTGTTTCCAATAGCATTCCTCTTCAGTTAATACTTGCCTCTCTGTACACAGATGTATAAGGAAAGGCAGAAAATGAATGATTTCTTTTCTCTATACCCTTGTACACGTTCCTGTAGCTTCATCGTTCTTACACTTCCTCCAATCAGATCAAATTTTTGTTGGCATAACTGACTCTTCTCAATTATCTACAATTTTTATATTGTTAGTTGACTAATCCCACGTTTATAAAAACAATGCTGGTGCTACATCTGCTTTTCAGTTGTCTCCCTTCCATATTGACTCATACAGAGACATGCCCCTTTTGACTTGTCCTGACAGTCTATTCACATTTCTTCCTTCATCAAGTCCCATTTCTATCTCAATACCTAAAGCAAAACAGCCAATAAACCAAATGGATAGAGGAGCACTTCCGTGTTATAACTTTTGATAAAGGCAGGCAAGCCACATTATTTTTACCTTCAGTAGTCCACCCATCCACAGCATCATCCTCACTAATTCACCATTTCTTGGCCTCTTTAGACTAATAGCATTTATACTCAGGAACTGCTACTGTTTCTGAACAATGCCCTATACATCTTCATACTATAGTACCATAACTAAACCAGAGAATTACAGCTTCTGTTATTTTTGTAAAGGAGCTTTAACAAAAAGAAGTCCAAAGTAGTATTTCATAGTTAGTCAGATAATTGTTAAGAAGGATGTAAGTGTCAAGCATTTTTTCCTTTGCTCTGCTTGGTATAAACCTAAAAATTTATATCACTTGTTCCCAAATCTCATCAAGGGTCATCACTATATGAACTACATAGGATTAGCATTGCTGTCAGTGTAGCTGCAGTATACAGACTTCAGCAGTATGACAGTAGCACAAAACACACTGACCCAATTCATCCATTACAGTCAATTGTGTTACAGTAGGGATTATTTTGTTCCTCCTGCTTCGTAATATGGTTTTATGCTGCAGAAAACTAATCTAATTCATGTCACTTAATGGATGGTTTAAACAGAGTGCTATTTTGCCTCTTAGGAATAATTTCCCTGAGATAAAAGCAAATTATTGCATTTTACTTATATTCAAATAACACAGGATTGTATATTAATCACATATCCATGGCATTCTATGTGAAATACACATCTACTGTTGGGATGTTAATTAAAACCGGTCTTCGTTACACAGGAAATACTTTTTCTAAAACATATTCTCAATCAGTCAAATATTCCCTGGGCCCAGCTCTGTTAGGTCCTGTGCAACTTAGCACCAAGAGAAGATTGTTTTTATTGCTTGATGGGATCAGATGTCATAAATATCCAACAAACAGATTATGTATATTGGGAGTTCACCTTATTAATCAATTATGTCCATAGAATACAATGCTTTGAGGAAAACTGCAGATTCACTTGTTGGCAGTAAAGACTAGGAATGGCACCTTCAGTCACAAGAAAATGCTGAGAGATGGATGTGTTTGTCTTGTGCTGAAAGAGTGTCTCTTGTGAAGAATGAAACCCTACACTTTTAAAGCAAGCATCACTCACCGAGTCTTTTTCCAGTCGCTTCTGTAGCCTTGTTTGCCACTGAACAGCTTGCATGACAATGGCTTCCCACCTTCTCTCGAGGTTTACAATTATCAACTGCATGGACTGGTGATCTGCATTTAGGTTGCAGGTCTCCTGATCATCCAGGAGATGCTGGCATAATCGCAGCACAGAGGCTACCCCACGACGTCTCTGTTTGATCTCACAGCATAAAGACTGCAGGATAGACAAATAACAGATGTCAGCGTGGAATACTTTGCAAATTGAAACATTAAGTATTATCTGATATTCAATTGTGTCCAATCTCTGTCTTACAATATTTTTTCAGCTCTTCCATAAATTCCCATACTTTAGTGTCAAAGCTTAGTGTTTTATTTTCAGATAAACACAGTCTTATTCTTAATAGCACAGTAGTAACATTATGTTCAGTCTTCTTCAAACAAATGTCATATATAACTAACTGTCTCAATAATGCTGAAGGTTTAATGATATAAACTGGTTTATTCTTCATTTCTTTTTCATTCGATTGGAACACATCTGAAATGAGTTACCTTGACAGTAATCAACTTCAGAAATTCTACAGGAAAATAAGAGTGAAAAAAATCATAGTCATGCAATGTGAATATGTGTATTTTTAGAAAAAAGACAATAGAATAAGAGTGAAAAAAATCATAGTCATGCAATGTGAATATGTGTATTTTTAGAAAAAAGACAATAGAAATTATGGGTCCTATGCAGCCTGTCACGGGAGAAACATTAAGAAAGGAGAAAACCTCATACAGAATTTTCTACAGTTGTTTTTTGTTATCATAAAATATTTTCGGAATAGTTTCATATTCAAGTAAATGTAGGAATACTGTGATAACTGTATCATCCTTGAAGATGAGTAATTCACTGCATTTATTTCATCATACTGATTCCCATGCTACTGAGAATGCAGTCTGACGTAAACCAGTTGATGGGAGACAATTGCTAAGCCCTAATATTGAAACAGTGCGAGTCAGGATCTGTTGGTTCTACTCCAGAAACCCAAGAAACTGCACTGAGAATCTTATTGAACAGCAGTAAAAATAATGCATCCTTCATGGCAGACAGAACTAGAGAGAGACGTACCACCTGGAAGCAGTTAATGGCATGGGGTACTTTCAAGCATGATTTTATCCATGACTATACTCTAATGCCATTCAACATCAAATCACAATTTTATTATCTCATAATGTATTTTAATAATAAAATCTATGAACCTGGGGTCTAGAAGGCACAAATGCATCCAAGGATGGCAGCTTCAGCCCAGCTTCTGAGACCCTATACTTTTATAGCATTGTAGTATTCAACTACTATCAAAGGATTGTGCTACTCCTGAATTTAACAGGACTGTGCTCTACACGTGGGAGCTTTCCAGATAATTTAAATTGTAACTTGCCAACATCTGTTTCCCTCTGTGGGATGCCACAGATGAAAGTGCATAACCCCATGAGAAAATCTGAACTACCATTTTTTTTGAAGGCTGGGTGTTTGCCCTTAAACTTCCAGTTAATGAATAATAAGCAAACCAAAATAGCCACTACATCTCTCAAAGCTGTTCACAAGCATTAACTGATAAAGAAATCAGGATCCGCCTTCCTGAATTTTATTAGCAGAACAATAACAGTGAATTCAAGTTCCAAATTTTCATGTCACTGTTTTTTTTAGAAAATCGAGTTTATACCTAACAATGTTGTAACTCAAAGGAGTACTTTGCTGCTGTGTTTGATCAGTAATATTAAGCTGCAAGTCTGAAGCAAAACATTGGTATACACATTTAAAAACATACGTTTTTTCTTTGCCTATGGATAGTGTGCAAAAAGACATTTTTTTTTAAAGCCTTCAAGAGAAATGATGATTAAACCCACAAACATAGCTGAATTACTAGCCTATTTTCACTGGCACAACTGGGCCATCCTAACAGTTAACAGATTGCTTATTAATCAACAAGGGTAAACAAGGCAATGAAATCTCATTTAAAGCGGAAATTCTAATTCCTAAAAGTATTTCTGTTCAAAACATTATTCCCGATAAGACTTCATTAGAAGACATCTTAAAATGATTAAGTACATTTGATTGTAAAGTAAACTGAGTAGTATATTAGCAGGTGGACATTTCATACAGATGTTCCACTTACTGATGTAATGCATTCTATAGCTATTTAAATCACCCTAACTCTATAATAGCTAGAAGTCTATTACTTCTATAATAAGAGAACCCTGTACCTTTAATATTTCTGAATTTTAAATAAAGGAATGACAAATTTCCAAACCAGTATTTATGACAAAATATGACCAGGAATTTTATTATTCAATTTATACCAGAACTGCATTTTCACTAACGTTTCCTGAACTTGCCCTTATTTATTTTCCTAGAGTTCATTGCTAGTTTCCTTCACAGTTCTTGATGTAACCACCACGCCGGGCACATTTCCTTTCTGATGCTGTTCATTAGCCTAATGTCACATCAGAAAAAATCCAAACAAAATCAAACCAAAAAATCTATGTAAAGAAGGTCAGGGTTCTTATTTTACATTTTATAACAGCTAGGCAATTCAATTTTTTGGAAATGATGGTAAACTGAAGATGGTAACACTTATGCATATCTATGCAGGCCTGCATTAACTTCATAGAAGTCAATACAGCTCAGAATCTGGCCCCATAACATTAACTTGCCTTGATCTATCTGATTAAGTCATCCCTTATAAATATTGTTCTTTTTTGATACAGTGCCATTTAATATGATGAGGTAAGGAGAATTGCACTCATAAGCCATTATACGGGAGTTTAAGTGAGGCCTTTACATTATGTTATCTGAAAGTAGAGCTACAGCATCCAAGTCATTTCTAATTTATATCAATTTTACACCAGCGTAATAACAGTAGCTTTACTGAAGCTATTTGTGATTTACATGGCTGTGACAGTACAATTAGGCCTATGGCACTTTTGTTTCAATTTTATTACATGATATTATGGTTAATGTTAAACAAGAGAAGAACGAAGTGCTTGTATCTAATAGTGTGTTGAAAGAGTTGGTTATAGCAACAATACTTTAAAAGCCAGAGAACTTAATAATGTAAAGATATCTTTAAGCCCTATATAATAGCACTAGCATTAACGAATTTAAGCAGTATTAGGTCTTGTGTTCAGTGTCCTAAAGGGACACAATAATTGCCTACATCCTATTACATGAAATATCACAGTGTTGAATATCCATCCATGTTTCGCTATTGTTAAAAATGGCATGCTTGTATAAAAACCTGTCAATATGGCAATTGCACATGCAAAGTATGCTTCCAGGACCACAGTTACTTTAATTATTTGCAAGGTACATTCTGCACTGTCCACAGCTGCTGCTATAGTAAGCTACTGTGCACTTAAAGGTTCAGAAAATCAGGTAATGGTCTAACAGTAGACTTAGGAGCATCACTTAGGCTCACTCAGTTTCCTGTGTGAGAAAAAGATTTGCTGAAAAACAGATTAAGAGATCAGACACTTTCAGTTGTGTCTCCTCATACTATCATGTGTCCACTGAGCTGTGGTAAATGTAAACACAATCCAAATCTTTGCAAATGTGAGAGAAACATTCACTTAAACCATTTGCAGTGAGATTTAAATAAATGTATTTGACTTTTTTGCTGCAGGCTGAGAGTATACACAGTAACTGCAGATGCCGTGTATGAACTTGACTTTGTGTCTGAGTCATTTACTTCACAACAGACACCCTGATAACATTGAGGTGTTAGTCATTATAATGTTATTATGGTCATGGCTTCCCATACAGAGGATTCCTGTCCATACTGCTAGAATCTTGGAAGATTTTTCTTCCCTCTGCCTACTCCTATTTTCAGTGCTTTGAAGTTATCACCCGCATAGCTAAAAAGGGCTAGCTGAAACTACTTTCGTAGCTTGCTAATACGAGGCCTTAAATCATCTGGAAAAGCCCCTGCTGGGTCAAATGATATCAAACGCGCTTTCCAAGCCATAGGCTAATGGCACTATCTATGGGAATGGAAGTGGCTGTGATCTGAACAGAAGGTGCTTGGCATAGCTGTGTGACTCCTAAGTGAATGGCATATGACAGAAACATGTCTGAAGCTTTAGGCAGTGCCAGAGCATATGAGAGGCAGAGGAACGTGGGAAGTTGAGGAATATTAGATCTCCTCAAGCCCCAGTCTGCCTCCACCCCTCAGCCTTCCTGCATCATATCAGTGCCTGAGTTGTGCGGCACCACCTGCTCTGCCCAGCTGAAGATTTATGGGAAGTAGGTTTTCTCACACAACACAGAAGATGAGTTGGCCACTGAAGCACTGTTACATCAAGGATCTTGAGCAGGTGTTTAACATTAAGTATTTAAAAGTACTAAGATTCTCACTATATTCTGTGAGACTATTTGTGCTTAAAAATAGTTTAAAAGTCAGTCTAAAATTAGTTTAGCTCCCTTAAATCCACATAATATACATCTTCACCACATAAAATGTTGAGATGTGGGGGGTTGTAGCCTCATTTATTACATATTATTTTGAGAATTCATTTTTATGGGATCTGAAGTTTCTTGCTTTCACTCTACAATTGGGAATAATAAACAGAATCACAGAATCATAGAACATGCTAAGTTGGAAGGGACCCACAAGGATCATTGAATCCAACCCTTAACCCTGCACAGGACCATCCCCAGGAATCACACCATGTGCCTGAGAGTATCATCCAAATGATTTTTGAACTCTGTCAGGCTTGGTGCTGTGACAACTTCTCTGGGGAGCCCATTCTAGCGCCCAGCCACCCTCTGGGTGAAGAACTTTTTTCTAATATCCAACTTAAACCTCCCCTGACACAACTTCAGGCCGTTCCTTCAGGTCCTGTAACCAGAGGCCCCCCCATAGAAGAGACCAGTCCCTGCCCCTCCTCTTCCCTCATGAGGAAGTTGTAACTGCAATGAGGTCTCCCTCAGTCTTCTCTTCTCCAAGATGAACTGACCAAGTGACCTCAGCCACTCCTCATACAACTTCCCCTCAAGGCCTTCACCCTCTTTGTGCCCCACTCTCTAAGAGTTTAATATCTTCTTATATTGCAGTGCCCAAAACTGCACAAAATATTCAAAGTGAGGCTGCACCAGTGCATAACCAGAGCAGGACAAGCACCTGCCTCAACTGGCTGGTGATGCTCTGCCTAATGCACCCCATCAATGCAGAGATGCCCAGAGCTTGGAAAATAGCTGGATGATGACAAATGGTAACTTACACAAATGGATTTCCTTTGTGCTTTCAGTTCCAGAAGAAATGCCAAGGTATCCTGAGACATTTCTGGGCTTACCTTTTGTTCCTGTTTATGCATGAGCAGTACTGGCTGCTTTTAGGAAAACGAAAGAAACTGAACTGCAGATAAATCTGGAATGACCAGATCCAAGAGGAAGATTACATCTAACCTCAGTCTGTTAAAGGCTTACTCTTTCTCCTTGTTGCAGGATGTGGGTATGTGAGGAAGGCAATGATACGCTTCAAACTGCACTAGTTGTTCCTTGATGGAAGATGGAACTGATGTCATTTAGTACCACAACCTTACAGAGAAATTAAGGCAAAATCTGAGAATGGAAGTCACTCGTCTGAGAACCAATCAAACTACAACTCTTAAAATTTATTTGCTTTTTTTATGCCTGATTTTTGGCTAGTGCAGCAGTTCAGTTTTCAAAAGTGATAACGTAAAACTTTTAGGTATCATGGCTTCCAGAACTAATACATCAATAAGGGGAAAACTTGAAACAATACTTGCAAAAGTTGGGTAAAATGTAGTTTTCAATGTTTTCTGTGAAATGGCAATGCCTATTAGAATTTCTCTTGTCAGGGTGATGCATGTATTTCAAATTCCACTCTTACAGGACATGTGGTGAAAAGAAGAATTTCTGTTTCTGAATGAAAAAGAAAGCCAATAATTCCTCAAAAAATATTAGTAAGAAAGAAATTCCTTAAAATAAAAAGCTAAATGACGAAGATAGAAAATGAATGATTACTTGTCATCCCATAGAAAAATACTGCCAAACCTGTGTGCTTTTGCTGATTTCAAGGTTAAAAGAATATGTCACCCAGTATGGGATCTCAACTCAGTTGCATACTGTGGGACTTAATCTATACTGAAGCTAAATATTCTATAAGTATGCAGTGAAGTGCAAAAAACAGCAATTGAAAAATGACATGATTAAATGGCACAACATGCAATCATTTGCTCTCAATTATATCAATGTATCTTCTTCATTTCAAGGAGTCAGGCAGAAATATTGTTTTTTAAATGCCTCTATTAAATTGGGCACCAATAATAAAATAGATGAGCGTCCTAATAAGCTCATTTGCGTACCATACATCACACACCACAAAACTATTCTCTCAAAACGGGTTTGTTCATAGATCTATCTCCTGGTTGTCACCAGTCTTGGCTATATTAAAAGATTTTAAAGGCACAAAGCTTGCAGATCATTCAGAGAAAAACCTTTGTACTTAACCCTTGAGAGATCTTTAAGGCTAATTATGGAAAAAGTATTGATATAATATCTTTCCTGTCATATTTTATTACGATGATGGTCACAACAGAATCTGGGACTGACATTTTAGAAATATCATCTAATTGCAAGTCAGAAATACAGAATGACAATTTAAAGTAGAATATTACCTCTTTCAAAACAGCAAACTGGTTCTCTTCATTTAAAACCCCTACTTTTATAGTATTACAACCACCACTAAATTGCTACGCTGATCATATCTTTCTGTTACTCGCTACTTAGTGAAGGGTTAGGATATTTCTCTTACAAGGGAACTGCATCTTTTTCTATATATTTTAAAAATGGTAATGAACTAACAGGAAAAAAAACTTCATTTTTGCACTGGCTTCAAGATTATACATAGGATTTTGCATTCTACATATAATAAAGTCCTTATATTAATTCATTAATTTCATTAGTTAAAGTTACATGGAGATTTGTGTTTATTGGAAAAAAATAACAGAAATGCATGTATTAATTAGGTAAATATGTTTATTTTAAATAAAATATTTATTTTTAGACAGCATTCTGAAAGTACCTGTGTTCTTTCCCATTTTTCTCTAGAAGTAAAATATATGCATTAAACCCAGTAACAATTTAGAATAGACACTTCTAGACTCATCCATAAAAGCTACTATTATATCTGTACGACATTCTTTAACATCTTTGTTCTATTCCTTATGCTCATCTAAGTACTTCAAAATATTTGTTTGTAAGAATACCATTCAATGGTCTGTTATTTAGCTCATACTCCCATGTAACTAGTAATATGTAATATACTCCTCTCCTTAAATTAAAAACACTATTAAAATTCCAGACGTATAAAACAATATGAAGATTAAGTTACTATAAAAGACACTATAATAGCTTACAGATTGCTTGTATCATTACAAAAGTGCTGGTATCTATTACAGTGTCTCCCTGGAATAAAGAATGCACTTTTGGCAATAATCTGCTAAAAAAGTGCCCATTATTGTTAAGATGCACCTATCTTAACTCTAAACTAGTGTGCAATTACAGGAAGGTAACTTTTAAAAATAAAAGAAAAGTGGTGTTGAATGAAAATTAATCTTCCCTACTGAAATACAACACAGCTTTTCCAAGCTTTATTTTTCTTGTGTTTCATACAGGAAATTAATTAGCTTCATTTTCACACTGAAATATTTTAGAGCTATTTACTACACACTTCAAAGTTGGGGTTAACTTGGTTCCAGAAGATAAGCCAAGTCATTCAGATAGAGGAGCCAGAGGGGATGGCAGGAGAATCCATTTTTCTAGTCTAGCACTATTGGTGTTTATAAATGCCTTTGGTTCATGTCTTCTTCTCCTCATTTAATTTGAGAAATTCTCTTTCCAGCAAAAAAGATTCAAAGGAGAGATATTGCAGAAAGTGCCACAATTTGCTAGGGTTTCTTTTTTTGCCCCCAGAAAAGGCTAAGATAAAAGTAGAAAAGCATCAGGTAGGTAGGATAAATATCAGTGCTGTGGTTTGCTTTCATAATGAATCCTGAACCACACTCAAAAATTCGCTTTCCTGTATTGGAAATTACAAACTTGAAATTTTTGCAAGATCACCACACTGGGTAGAGTGTAAAATTATATGTGTGATAATTCAGGAGATTATTTCAGGTATAGGTGGAAACTTTTTTAAAAAATCAAGTGAGGAATAATTTAGGCTCAACTTCACTTACAGTCATTGGAATTCACTTAGAATTACAGCCTAAAAATCAAGATGTTTCTCAACATATTAGATGTCAAGAAACCCCTTCCAACCACCTAAAAACCTTAGGTATCAGAGTTTCAGCCATCTTAAATGAGCAGTTAAAACTGTTAAAACTTTGTTTCCTATCTCAGAGCTATATAACGCTTTAAAGGAAAAACTTCCTTGCATGGGTGCACATCAGTACCTGTAACTCTCAAGCTGAGGTTCAGATGTTAATATTGTACTTACTCCGTTTCTTAATCTACTTCCTTCACAGGTGGTAGACATGTATTTTTGCTGTTCCTGTGCAATGAGCCTGGTATATTCCAAAATGTAGTGACAATGTACTCTATTCTGAATTACAGAAAAAAATCTTGCAGGGCATTGGTATTACCTTATTTATGGGAAAGCAGAGCACATAAAATAAATTAGACTAATCTTTTGGAGACTTCAGGACAGGAAAAGGAAAATAAACACATGTAATGAGTACGGAAAAAGAGATTTCCTTTGGCTATTTTCTTGTGTCAGTGAAGTAAACTTAGCCTGGATTCAAAAATTTACAGCTTGAGCTGCGTTGGGGTAAACAGAGGAAAATATATTGTGATGTTTTTATGTGTATCTGTATATGCACAATGACAACAAATAGGCTTTTCTAGAAATGGTGTTCTTCATCTTATTTCCAAAGAGCAATGCATTCTCAGAATGGATATACACCAAAATATAAAACCGTTTTGTTGATACTTTTGCCATATCTTGAGCATAAATATACACACAGACACACACTTTTGGGTTTCAGCTCAAGACAAAACCAAAAGTCCCCAACAAGAGAGGCTACTTGCAGCAGAATCAACCACAGCCCGGCAGCATTGTGATCTGGTAGGTTCACCCACACCAGATGTAGGGTGGCCTTCCTCAGTATCTAACTTTGTAAGTAAGTTTTAGGCAAGTGATCACATTGACTAGGGAAGTGATTGCCCCTCTGTACTTGGCACTGATGAGGCTGCACCTCAATACTCTGTCCAATTCTAGTCCCCTCATTTCAAGAAACACATTGAGGTGCTGGAGCATGTCCAGAGAAGGGCAGCAAATCTGCTTCAGGTTCTGGACAGTAAGTCATATGAGGAGAAGTTGAGGGAGCTGGGGTTGTTTAGCCTGGAGAAAAGGAAGTTCAGGGGAGACCTTAATGCTCTTTACCACTACCTGAACGTCATTCAGTGGCTTAGGTTTAGTTGACATGGTGGTGTTTGATCAAAGATCTTGGAGGTCTTTTCCAACTTTAATGAGTCTACGACTCTATAAATATGTTAAATTTTAAATTAATATTAACTTGCCTATTGTACAAATTAGATACGACTTTGACATCCACAGTTTAGTCCCAGGGCAGTGAGAAGGCTTGAATTAGAGGAGCGGATAGAAGCAGGTGATGTGGTCAAGATGAACTGTGAATCATTCTTTCTCATACTGAATTACACTTTACCCTGCAAATAATTCTACTAAAATCAATAGGTTTCCTGACAGTATGAAATTATTTTTATTGTAAGTAAAGTTACTAATACAATCTATAATAATACTCCCTATGGGGACTGCGATCTATTAACTTACATGCGAAGACGAAACTTGGGAAACCTATCCAGTATGAAACCAAAATTAGGCAACAGACTGCTAGGTCAGTGATCCACCAATTAAAGAAAAACCTCTTCAGTAGGATTTAGTGACTCCAGAGAACACTATTCAATCAATAATCCACTAATACCTGAGAGATTTGCACCTGAAAATGCAATGCTATGGTTCTGAAGGGGCAGTTGTAGACAATCAAATAAATTGTCTAATCACATGCAGTAGCACAAAGTGAACCTTAATGGAGACAGTACAGTGAATTTCTGTTAACTCTCTTATATTTCCAGTCCATGTTGTACTAGTTTTTCTACATGTTATCAGTAACAAAAACATAAAACTTTGAGGCCAACCAAAGTGCAACCCTCACTATAAATTAGTGCAAGTCAATCTTGACTTATATTTAGGAAAAATATTTCTTTCTCTTTTTCTTTTGTCATCTTTTCCTTTCTTCTCATTTTTCTTTTCCATGTTGATAGAGAGAATGATTCTGGTAATTACGGTAACTAGGTCTTGAAGGCAATAGCAGAAAAATAAACAGTCGCATTTTCAAGAGTCATTTGGGTGGATGAAAAGAAGTAAACCAATTAGCCTTCAATGATAATGACAATAATAAGTGATGGATCTGAGAACGTTCTCACAAAAGAAGACAAGTCAGCTATTTTTCACTTCTACAGATCTGAGTCTTCAAGAGGCCATGGCTGAGAGGGGAAAGATAGTTCAATCTGTAGATGTCATCAACATGAAAGTCTTGGGAAAGGAACTGTGAGGCGTTTGTCACTATGAAACTGCAAGTTTTACTTTGGATGGCCAGTTTGGGACAGCTTTTTCTGTAAGCCATGGTGTCTTCTGTGTTACTGAACTGGAGGGAGACCTCAAGTCTTTCAATTGTGATCTACCAGAAATAAGGGGAGAGTACATAAAATAGAGCTAGGAGGTAAGTAAGATATGAATTAGTGGCCTAAAAATAGCTACCAGCTTGTTCTCTTCTCTACAAAAGCTTTCAGTGAATTGCTGTATCTGAACTCTACTAAACTCAGTTCTTTCTGTTACTGTTGTAACTTCCATCCCATACCCCAGTTTTAGTCCAGAGCTCTTCAGTGTCCCTCTATTTTCCCCAGCAAAGGGAGCAATTGTGGGGCAAATGGGTTTAGACAACCAGATAGTGTTTATGAATAATTTTGATGTTTTGGTTAATCAAGAAGTAAATAACAACATAAAAAACTCAGAGAATACATGGTTCACAATTCACAGCCCAAATGGGACGATGGAATGAAAGTTCCTATCTCAGATCGGGTATTTAGTACTAAATGGGAACTGCAAGTCACATCAGTGTTGCCTTAAATAGGGACAGCTTATTGAAACACAAACTGAACGTTTTTTTCAGTAAGTAATGAGTATATTAAATCAAAATTTGAGATACATTTGAGCATATAAAGCATTCAATTACTCTGTGTGTATAAGTATGGGTATATATATATAGTATTGTGCATTGATATTTTAGTATATTAAAAGCAAGTTAGAGCTATAAAACCGTGTATTGTATTAGGGCCAAAAAAAATACATGCAGAGCGGCATAACTATAAAGGCGTGGCTTCTCATTTCAGTGGTCCACAGAAGTGCTACTTTGAGCTGGTGGGTCATGAAAATTCAGTCTGAATTTGCTTCAAACCTTTGTAAGAGGCATCAGACTACATTTGACTCTGGAATCCTACCTGGTTTTGTAAGATTTAATACATTATGCCTTTCTGTTTACTAAAGTTTAATCCAAACAAAACTTGGGAAACAATTCTTCATCTGTGAGAAGATTTAAGGCTCTGAAGTCACACTCTTTTTGATAAATTTATTAAAACTATGGTAACTTTTTTTTTATCATCTGAGAGGTATAAAACGATTAAATCCAGCTTGACTGGGAAACTGTTTTGCACACTTTTGTTACATGCATATTGAAATTCCGTAATTCTTTGATTGCAGCTCTGCCAGGAACATCATCCCAGAAACTGTAAAGTATCCAAAATGCAGTAGTGAAAGCAATTCCTGGCACCTATAGGAACAATCAGCACTATTCCTCAATTTCTGAGTTTCCAAACCTTTACTCAAAATCCATACTTTTGTTTCATTTTCGCCGTAGTCTTACATGCTCCCAGACTCATTTGTGTTTTGTTTGGTATAAATTTGTGTAACTGAGATTTTTTGTAAGACAGACAGTGCTGACTCTTCTGCAAAATTTTCAGTTAAAATAAAAAGCATCGTAAGATGTTTTTAGTTGATTTGCCATTAATTATCAATGCAACCTATATTGTTTAATCAGAAAGCTCAGTTGCTTTAGGCATTGGAGAAATAAGAGATGTTGCTGAGAAATACTTTCTTTAAAAAATGACATTTCTTTATCTGGTATGCTCAAGTCATAAATTTAGTGGAAGATGAAAACACATATTTCTGAATGGGTCTAGTCATTAGAAATAGTAACAAGCATCAGATAATTTACACTGTTTCCAAGGCAAGCAGAAATGTTTAAAAATACTACTAGCTATGGAATTCAACAGACTATTGACTTTTTGAAATTTTAAATGTGAAAAAAATTTTAACATTTTTGTATGAATAAGTAGTTTGATTTCTTTAATGAACACATTGGCTAAAGTCAATGAAAACCACAGGTATTCAGTACTGCTGAAAACCACAAGTATTGAGTACTGCTGAAAACCAGGAATCTCTTTGTTAAAGATCCAAACAAAGATTTAGAAGACAGGTATAACTATATACAGCATGTTGCTTATTGCTTCAAATAAAACCAGAAGAGAAAATGACATGAAATGCAACATTATTTTTACCAAACACCATTTAGCAGAAAATCTCTGCTAAAATCCTGTCCTGAACAGGAAAATCCTGTTCCTCCTCCAAGTTTGGAGGGGAAAGAAAACAGGATCCTGTATAAATCTTACTACTGAAAGCACTAGAGGCTTTCCCAGTTGTACATGATTGAGAAGGGAGTCTGAGATACACAGATACTGGCAAGTCTAAGCTTGTTCTTGAGTAGCTGGTCTGTGAGCCAAAGCCATAACAACTTTTTGAGGCTGATGGGTCATTTCTCTATATAGAACACTTAAAGTCTTAAGTTTTATTATAAGTGACAGAAATACATGACTAATCATTTAGGCTCCCTTGCTGTCTTTTGGAGGGCACTTTGCAGAGAAAAAAGCATGCTTTTTGAAGTCCTGGACACATAAAAGCAAATGTGGCAGAACACTTCTACTGACAAGCCAACAGGCACATAAATTTCTGGCTAGACCTTACCCGAATGAAATTTACTAAAACTTTTACGAAAAAATGTGAACTCTTTTTATCTTCTCATTCTTTCTTGCTCCAAATCTCTCCTGACCCACAAAATTGCCATACGTTGTTATGTTAGGAAATCAGTTGTGCCAATTATTAGTCTCATGATACCCAGTATTTCAGCTGCTAGAACTATGTGTTTACTGAGAATCTTGTATTTCATAAAAAAAGTAAGATTCTGGTTCTGGCCCTCATCATCATCTAGAAAACATGGACTCAAGAGACTCCAAAGGCAGAAGAGAAATAAAAACCCATTAATAAATAAAATAAATGTATATTTATAGCTATGAAGTTCCCATGAATTTGAAGTCAATTTCTTTATTTTCTTAGTCAACATTCAAGGGGGTTTTGTGTTGCAACAGAAATAAAAACAGAAGTAAGATACCCAAGCCTCCCCCCTTACAGCTGAGCAACTTGTGTTCACTCTTTCCCCCTTCTACTATTGCTACACTTGGAAACTCAGTGTTGGTGTGGAATGGCCAGAAGTGTAACTCAGGACTGCAACATTGTTTGTGCCTCTCCTTCATAACTAAATATGAAAATCTTTGAGGCCACAAGGAGCAATGAAAGCTGGTGGAATGAGTAACAAAATGGCTCTGTAGCCAGGCTGCATGTTATGTTGCACACAGAACACTGGGCTGACCAAAGCATACCACACAGATACCACAAAACTAAGAAATACTGGACCTTACATAAGCTGGGTAGTGACCTTAGCTAATAATAATTCAGTAATTCTAGTATCTAAGTATATAATAATGATGGGAAAAAATTCAGCCATACGTACTCAGCAGGATTTAAACTTTGAATAAAAACAAGAAATATCAATGACTCAGTCTCCTTTCATCACAGAAAAACATGGAATATATTGAGAACTAATCTACAGGAAGAAACAAAGTTCTGCCCTGTGGTCGGTTCCAAAGAGTAGGGTCACTGTAGCTGGGTTCTGCCCTAACACAACCATTGACTTTCTGTGAAAACCTGGAAGAGTCATGAAACGTCCATATATTTTATTTCCCTCATTTCTAAAAAGGTTATGATAATAATAATAACTACCTTAAAGGTTTAGTGGGGCTTAGTTCAGTAATGTTTGTACAGCATGTACAGCTCTTGACTGGAGAGTACTATATTATTATATTTATACTATATATATAATTATTATTATGTAAGTATTATTACTACATGGCATGTATTAAAAAAAAAGTAATGCAGTAGTAAATTCTTTAATAAAAACACCAAAATTAATATAGGATGATTTTTTTACAAGAGGAAATCAAGAAGTCAAAATTATTTCCTACTTCTGATTTTAACAATCACTCCTCCCCAGACCTTATTCTCACCTTGGGTCCCAGCTGCATGTGGACTACACATTCAATTCATCCTCCAATTGTAAAATGAAAGAAAGGCACCCAAAAAATGGAATAACTGTTTTTCCTAAGACATAAGTGTAAAATAAATCATAACACTATGGAATGAGAATCAACAGCATTGTTATTTTATTAAAAATGTTTATCTGTGTACAGTGCCTCTGTGTATAATTGGGATGGTGCAGCACAGTAAATTTCCATTAAGAAACAATGATTCACTTTCTATGGTGAAGGCAGTAATACGGTTAAACTCTAAAGTTAAATGGAAAGTAAGTCAAACTAAACCCCAGCAGGTTTTCTGCTAGTGCCATAGATAATGTTTTTGAAAATGTTCTAAATTTTCTTTCTCAAATATATGTATTATACATTGCAATATTCTTAATTATATCCATTTTCTCCTTTGTACACTTCCCCAGGAGATCAGTGAAGAATGGAAAACTTACTTATAGTGGATTTCAGATTTAATGAGACAAAGATGGCTTAATATATATGACAAAGCGATGTGCTCTCACCATATTTGATAGGTAATTATTTTTTATACTCTAATGGCTACCATTTTGGAAATAATTAACGTACTATTTTTGTAATTAATAGATAATCAACTGAGTATTAAAATACTCTGGTTACATGGTGGTGGGTGGTACTATCCTGTTCAACATCTCTAGAACTCTTGGCATGTTGGAATGACATTACATCATATATGCATTAAAAGTTTTCCTTTGAGAGACTTGTGCGCATTCAAAATACATAAGTAACATTCATATGATATTTCTCTCTCTATATATATATATACATATGTTTTTGTGTCATATATGTATATAGAAGAATGTATATTTTTTAAAAAAGTTTTCCTGAAATTAGATTTTTAAATGCACAGTTCTGCACTTAATTAAATGCCATAACTTTCCACAGAAATAAAAACGTCCAGCATTTCCCATGGAAAACGTGCATCTACTGCTGTGAAGTTCTGCAGGTCTATCAATAGTCCTTCATAACCACTACCTTTGAAGTTTGTTGATAGATAAAACAGAATTATCATGAATTTTTTTTCCCCATCAGCAGAAGACTAACATTTAAAAAATAGTACTGATGTCATAAGAAAATTTAAAATTATATTCAAATGGACAAACTCAGGAACCTGAAAACCATCAGCTTCATCTACATTGACACAACCTTCTCCCAAATCATCATGATTGGAAAATTAAGAGTGAAGGAATGACTAAATGGGAAGATAACAGTTTTTCTCACATTGTTTTCTTGAATGCTTGTATTAAAAAAAAAGTATGTTTAGAAGTGTTGGCAACATGCTTTTTGAGGTGCTGATTTAAGAAACTGTCCATCCCCTTAAGAGTGCTGTTGCCCTAGACACCCTGGTGTACTACTGAAAGAGAAAAAAATCTTTACCTCTAAAGCTCACCAATTACTTGTGATTTCTTTCTTATTCTTTGGTCAAAGATCACTTCCAGGGTAAAGTGACCCATAATGATGACTAAGATGAGAGTTTATTTAGAAGCTATGAACAGAAGAAAATGACGTGGTTCGACCAGATCTGTTTGCTAACTCAATAGCTCTTTTTCCTGAATGGTGCCACTACTTTTGGGGAATGGATCAAAACATGCAACCTCCACTAAGTCAGTTGCAAAGCTGAACATTGGCCTTCAGTTTATCTGAATAGAGCATTGCACACACAAATCTTTTTTCTCCTTTCCATAAATCTTCAGGCTTAGGTTTCAGATGAGGCCTAGATCGATGCAAATCTCAGTCTATATTGTTCTTTCCACATATCTGCGACCTTGAATGTTTTCTCATATACATTAAATTTATCTCTTTGTAATTTTTACCTCAGACACGTCATTCTTGACTTATATGTGTAAAGAAACCGATGATCACACAACCCCTTAATTAATTGATGTAGGGAGTGAAATTCAGAGTGAAGCTTTTTGTGACAAAACTCAGGGTTTTTTCCCCCCCTTTCCATGTCAGAGGGGTTGGAACTAAATGATCTTCAGGGTCTCTTCCAACCAAAGCCATTCTATGATTCTATGATTTATAGTGAAGCAGAAGGAAAGAAAACTATTGCTTTTCCACTCATGATGTAATTAGTGCCCTCTAAAATTCTCTTTTGTAAAATGTTTAAGAAAGAAATATATTGCAAAGATTCGATAAAACAAACATGAATGAACACATAGTACATAAATGAAGGTGAAAATATATTATTAAATATGTGCATGCATTGTAATATGTATATGTATAAGATAAATATTTTATCCTACCACAAAGAAGAGTTTCTCTACAAAAGGATGGTCGTTTTTTTATTACCTTAAAATATTGCAGTTGTTTCTCAGCATTCATTGTTCCTTCATTTTCTTGTCTCAGACAGGAATTGAAGATGAAAAGCTCTGTATCTCTCAGCCACCCTTTCAGCTCTTTGATCCTGACCTCCAGCTGCCTTACCAGGCTGCCACTTTCAGGCGAGAGCAGGTCACGTGGACCTAACCCACTGTGCCCTACCATTGTGTCTTGCATCTTCTCTCCTAGGGTTTTCTAATGCATCAGATAAGGAAAACATAGATTAGTCATATGTACCAAAACATATACAGGTTAATGTGCAACAGGAAGCATCTGTTAGATGACCAGAGACGCGTTTTTTTAATAATTATTACTAATATCAATCAATTTAATTCTTAGTTTCCTTGTTTCAATCAATTTCATTTTTTCTGTACCCTTGTTTCTCACTTATGCTGTTCTCTCTGGGTCACTGACTTTGCTAGAAGGATTATAAATCAATGTTTATTAAGAGCAATTAAGGACAGAGGAGACGAAATGCTACATAATTTTGTAAACTAGTTACTCTACAGAATTTGTCCGTGGCTTTAGATGATTATGACCATGAGAGTTACTGGTTTCCAGGCAGCAACAGAAACATGACAAGCACTGAGTTCACCAGACTCCTATCCAAGGTACTGTCTACATTTTCGGAGAAACAATGAAATATTTTTTGAGGTATAAACTGCCAGGTCATAATTTCCAAACACGTCACCTTGGGGCTGTATGGAGGAGCAGCTAGGTCGAAAAACAGTTGGTTTGTTTTTAAAAGTGGATGAACTCATTCAAACGTCAATAAGCTAGAAATTGCAAATCCTCACTGTTCCTGAACATCAGGCCAATTATTTAGGCCACCAAATTTGAATTTCAGTTCTCTGTGTTAAGCATCCACTTTAAAAATAATGGACCAGAATAAACATTCACCTCTGATTGCTAATGAAACTAATTTACTACATCTTTTCAAAGTAGTATTTCTAATAAAAGAACCACTGAATAACATTTTGATAGTGGACGCTGTGAGCATAATGAATATTCTGAAGAGGCCAGGGATAGAAAGTTACCTTCCTTTTCAGTATTTTGAAAGGCAATCCTTTAACATCACAAGGGAGATATGCTGTTGCCTGCTTCTTCTATGCCAAGACGTATTTTATCTGACCTATAAGAGGCTGTCAGGCAGACACTTATGAGCACTAGATCTATGTTACTGATTGTTGAATATTGAATATACACTGACACTCACATCCAATAACCTTTTAAACTGATAATTAGTGGTGGTTAATTGTTGTAACATGAAGATACAGTTTTAGGTGACCCAATATGGCTGTCTGTTGAAAATATATGCTTTAGAAAGTTACCAGAATATAATATATAACAATGAAGCTAGCTTCCAAAAATAAGCTTTAAAAAACAAATAAAATTAGAGCAACTGATACTAATCTACTATGTGGCATTCTGTAAATAAGGTCTGTAGAAGATCATAACTGAAAAACACGCTTTCTTGGCAACACCCTTCTATTTTCATGGTGCAAATATTGATAATTTGAAGACCCTCAGTGGAATCCAGCACTAGCTATTGTTTTTATGCTGTAACAAAAGTAGCAGCAGGAGGTGAAATCAATGCCCTTGGAGGGTAGGGTCACAAAAAAGAATTTATTGCCACTTTTTTGTTCTGGAACAGTTTGCAATCATAAATTCTTCATAAACAGAATACTTCAGAGAATGGTCCGTCTTCATAAATATACGACAGAGGACATCAATTTCATTTAATTCACAATTTGTGTCAGCACAGCAGATGCCAATGCCTGCCTTGATAGGGTTGTTTAATATGCAATTGAGACAGAGTAATATTCAGCACAGGGGACAAAATTTCACAGATTAAACTGTACGCACCACTGACATTTCATTCTAATGTATTTCCATTCCACAGTGTTCACCTTAGATGAAAGTAATATTAAAAACCATATCCCTCTATTTTGCCATTGTTAGAAGTTAAAATCCTTGTCTTTAATTTTTTTCATGCCAATTAAAATGTAATCATGCCAATTAAAACAGTATGTCTAGTGCTGTTAGTTTCTGCAAAGGTTTTTATTAAATTAAACAAAACTCTATCAAACTCTGCTTATTATTCATGAAACTGCATTTAAGAGGAAAACCGTAATAGTTATATTTTATTTTTCAGTAAATGCTGAAATTAATGGCAAAAGTTAATCTGGAGGTATATACTGAGAAGCAAAGGACTTCAAATTAGGGCTTCAATTTTTTTTGAAGACAGAGTTTTTCTAGATTTTTAGAATTATCATCAGTTACTTATAGTTTTATATCCTACCAGCTCTAATCAGTGCCACTGAATTAAACTGATTAAATACATTGAAATTCATAAATGTAAGGCTTACATCTGAAATTATTTTAAAAATACAAGTTGTCATGATCAGATGTAAAAGGTTAGGTTAGTAAGTCCTATTTTTATCAATAAATTTATTAAAGATCAAATAGGTTCAAAATGCTTATGGTGATGCTGTAGATTAAAAAGTAATAAGCTCACTGATCATAAGGCAACTTTTAACATTTTCTGACAATTTGCATATTTAGAGAATCAAGCAATTAGAAGCAACTGTGCTAAACTAAAAAAGCCCCACCCTCTGAAACGGCTATTGCATTGCTACATCAGCTGAAGTGACACAAGTCAGTATTTAAAATGCTGTTGGCAGGTTGCATGTATAGTTTACTCTTAATATACTAGAAACATTTTTTAAACTAGGATAATAGCATGCAAAGTTATGCAATGTAACTGTATTGCTAATATCATACATCTATAATTAATCATTTAAAGTAATTTATAAATTTATCTTACCCTTGATTTGAAGTGAAAGCAATTAAGGAGAGAAGTGGACGGAAAAATATATAGTTTGACCTCTCTCTCTCTCTCTCTCTCAGCTGTTTTACTACAATAGGACAATAGTGTCTCCTGCACAGTGCCATCATCGGTCTCTGGGTAACAGAATCCCTATATTGCTTTTTTTGCCAGATTCTTGTATCTCACTCTTTGGCTGAGACCCAGCCCATCATAGCGTGAAATGAATTACATGAAACTTTTTTGGCTTTTGTCAAAAGTGAGCTGAATACAGCAGCATGAAACACATCCTGGCTGTATTCTCAGTTTCAGGTATGCAGATTTGTACTGAATCTGTATATTTGTTTTTGAGCCATCAGTGTGACCTCAAGTATGCAGTGACAACCCCACTTTTCATCTTAAAGGTATAGTAAATAGTTAAACAGTAGATGTCTCTAACATGTACCTTCAGAATAAATTCTATTAACATTCACTCAAGCATGACAGTCAGTGTATATCAGATATACTGCATTATAGTTGACTTGGCGCATACCCGTAATACATGGCATATTTTACTTACATTTTTTATGTATTAAAGAACTAAAATTATTAAAGTCAGACAGGAGACAAGTATGGAATAAAAAAAAAAACAACAGAAGAGGAAAATACTATGGAGTTTTTATAATAGAATGAGTAGTTTGTTTGAAATGTTCGGGGTGGATTGAAAGAGAGATATTTGT
This sequence comes from Lophotriccus pileatus, assembly GCA_035583135.1. Lineage (NCBI taxonomy): Eukaryota > Metazoa > Chordata > Aves > Passeriformes > Tyrannidae > Lophotriccus > Lophotriccus pileatus. The sequence continues at coordinate 36,612,299 of JAWWES010000168.1, read as the reverse complement.
GCTTCAAATTAGAAATCAGACAGACAGTGTACTTCAACACACAAAAACGTACACATAACCCACTAACAGTAATAAAAATGCAAATACCCCAAGCAGTTCCCATTTTTCATTAATTGAATCCACTTTTTCAAGGAGATCATTTGGTAGTAAAACACCACTTTTCTTCAGAGCTTCAACCTTACTAAGCAGTTCCATCTTTTTCGGGTGCCTGATTGACATTTCTACATTGTATCTCTAAAATGAAAAGAAATATATACTATTAGCTGCTGTTAAGAAATTTCATTTAAAAAAAAAATAAATTTTCATTGCATGTGCCCAGTTATGATCACGCTTACTCTGACATTTTTTAATTTTTATTTTTTTATGTACACAACCTTCACATGACATATCATAAAAGATTTAGGTACCAAGCACATAGACTTCTGCATGACGTATCTACGCAGGCAGTTAGCAATTGATTACATATAGTAATATTCAGTTTCTCACAATATTCACTTGTACAATAATATTCACTTACACTCTCCCATCTGAATCTTGATCTACCTTTCCCTCATTCAGGTTAGTGGGATCTTATTTTTCAAATATGCTACTTCAACAAGTGACAATGAGGCTCTCCATTCAAAACAAAACATAACAAAACAAACAAAAAAAACCCCAATGTAATAATTTCATAATTATATTTCCTCTACAGGGTATTTCTTCTCTCTTTCATTGTGGATTCTGTCTCGTACATGGGCCTGAAATGCTAATACATACAAAAATGTGAGAGTTTCACCTTAGAAAAACAATTAGACATAGGTCCCTTAAAATACAATAACAGTAATTTGATTTTTATAGCATCAACCAACAGGAGCACTGAAATGGCCCACAAACAAGAACAGCCACAATGTTAAAACAGTCCAATAGTTTCTTCAAGCTGAAACTACCTTTTATTTCCTGCACTGCTATTTATTGATAAAAAAAAAAAAAGGACAGAGAAAACAGGTATAAGACAAAAAGAGAAAGAAAAACATGAAGCTTCATTCAGAATTACTTTCACAGGATTTTCTAAATCTTTTAGCTGTATATTACTTATATACTGTATACAAATGTATTCTAATACACAGACACATTGGCAAATAAATATTTTTAAAAACTGTATTCCCTGGAAAACTGAGTTAACTATGCAATATAATATTTACTATAGTGCTTATGTATGTTTTTATAGTTGGTAAAGTGAAAAAAAAACCCAAACCAAACATTAACACACAGGCATCCACTCATATACATACCCTCCATATAGTTAAGCTAATTAAGTATAAAAACATTGATTGAAATAGAACTTCTGATATGGCCAAAAATATGCCTCTTACTGAGAGAGAAAAGTTCAGCACATATTCTTACGAAGGTGTTTACAAGACGTACATAAATTATGCATAGCTATTAGCAAATTGTTTCCTAAACATTGAGCTTTCTTTGCTTTAAATTCAGCCAAGAAAACTGCTATGGCAGCTCATACTGAAAATGTTAATAACTGGGCTAAGTATAAAAAAATTAAACGGGAATAAGGAATGTTTAAAACATGGATGCCTTTGCTAGATCCAAGAACATGCTCTGTAGGAAAACAAAGCCAAAAGACAATTGGAGACAGCCTAAAGAAAGTAATAAAGGTGTGAAATCACTGTTTCAGCTAACAGGTTCTCAGCATTTCCATGCATATGTTTGCATATTGTTAGTTTCATATTTTAATCTCTCATTTACACAACACATGCACATCATTTGTATTATGTAAACTTCAGCAAATATTAGTCATTTGTGGATCATAGAGCAAATGTTTTAAATGAGGTGATTTAAACCATTTCTCATTATTAATGAACACTGATCAGGTGTCTGTGTATCCAAAATTGCATGAATATGCATGGTAAAAAGCAAGGAATTGTTTATAAAGACCTTGCCTTTTGACACTTGGTGTACTGCAGCTCACGTTTGAGACATGTACAACAGCAGGCAATACCTACCAGGATGGGTGCTAGGGGTCTGGACCCACCAAGAGGCACCACCATTTTATTTGACTAATATGTTCAACAACCATGCTTCTTGGTCCTGTCTTATTGCCTTTTCGGCTTGAATGGTTACTGGAGGAGATTACAATCTTCTTTATGTAATCTGATTTCTATTTAAAGATGATATAGCTGAAAAGGATTTGCATAATTATTTCCATAAGTACATGTAATATCAAGGGGAATCCAGAGTCCGATTTGCAAGGCACTGAAATCCAGTTCATGTGACTCCCTTTCTTTTGTCAAGTGAATTAACAGACTGAGGGAGTCCTCTAGCTGTGTGTCACTGGTGCAGGCATAGCTAGTTACTGCTCTAGGCTGGCACTCATCTGGGCTGGGGCTGGGGATGTTCCTGGGCATTTCAGGACTGATGAAGAAATAAAATACATTGCATGTTTCATAACTACAGTGCTCTTGTTAACATAGAAACAGAAGACATTTCATTTAATTTTGGACTAGACAAAATAAATCAGTGCTGCATAATCCAAATAGTGTGACAGATGTTATATAAGGTTATTACATTAAAAACAAAATAAGCTAGATTTCATGTATATGTTATTTTTGTCACCGTGTAAAATACTGTATAAACAAGCATGATTGAAAATGCTGATTGATAGAAAATGTATTACACAGCAACAAAGATGAAAGAATTCAGTTGATTATCAGCTGTATTGGTATGTGACTGAGAGTATTGTTTCACTCACAGATATTTAACATGCAGTGTGTATTTTAAGGGAAGAGCTTAATGTACAGGAGGTACAGTTTGAGAACTGATAACATGAGATGTTATTGCTAATGCTATTTTTTAATCCATTAAACACCTAGACTCTGAGCAGTTGCATGGAAAAATTAGCCACCAGATCTACCAGTGCTGCACAACCCTAGTCTGGTAGGACTACTTAAGCCTGTAGTGAGACGATAATTTAATCTTTAGATTCATTCTTTTCTCAGCTTTAAGTGAAAAGAGGCTGTTCCATGTTGACATTCTGTGGATGTTATGATATAGGAAACTGTTTAATAGCCAAAAATGACAATAAGGAAGTTAAGTTTGCAGGCTTCTTGCAATAGCCAAAATAATAAATGAGTAATATTTAATTTCAAAAAATACCTGACATATCATAAAACTGGGAAAAAAATGCAAACAACATACTGGAAAAACTGCAAAATATTTACAGCATGATTAGCTGTGTGCATGCATGGCTGGTTTTGTGTTCCTGAAGCCACTCAAAAGAAATCCAAAACATTGCCACGTAAGTTAAAGAATTTGGCTTTTTATTCCTTCTCACTCAGTGCAACAAATATTTCTCAAAGGACAAATAGTGGAATTTGAAAAACAGCAGTAGCATTTATCCGAGAATAAGTTTGGCAAAAATACTTAAGCCACAAGAAGTTGAATTCCAAAACAAAGCTAGTTAAAACCTTACTGCCCCTGATAAAAACATTCTAAGAAATAATTCAGGCAGACTTGATTAAGACACATTTTTTGACACTTTATCCTAAACTGGGCCTTTTTTTTATTTTTTCTTTAAAAAATTATCTAAAACATTTTTTTTGTGTGAAAAATCACACCCGAAAATTCTGCCCAAATGCAGACTGGAACAATGCCTTGAAACAGTGTTAATTGTCACCATGGAAACCAGAAGAATAAGCCATTTTGAAACTGGTATAGAAGGCACACATTGAGCAACTCAAGCATTTTTCAGCCTCCCTCAGTGTTAAGGAACAAGATGCCTAGTCACTGAGAGGTCAGAGAAAGAAATCATCATGAAAGGTTTGTAGATGTGCACTGTCTGGTAAACAATAAAAAAATCTGTACACAGTTAACAACTCTATAAGACTGCGCACTGCATCTTTCAGAAAGAGAAACACCACAAAAAGGTGATCAGGACTGGGGTGCAGATTCCACCCCTCAAGCAAAACTTCAGGGCAATAATATGCGAACCTTGCCCCTAAAGCTCCCTGGGAATTCTGTTGTTGTAATAAAACTTCAGAAGAGGAAAGGAAAAAAAAAGCCTGCATGATGGAATTCAAAATAATGCTCTAAAAGCACACAGAGAGATTAAGACATCCATTGTAAGACTTTTGTATGGTGCTTCTGTTGGTTATAGTGAAAAGAGACCAGACATACTGAACACACAGTGGAGCTATGGCTACGAAGTACAGAAGAATTAAGACAGTGAACTTTCTCCATTACTGGAATAAGGATGTGCTATTTGTAGATGTTCTGCATTCCATCATTCACTACTAACAAAGTATCTTCAGTCAAATGGCACTATAGGATATACAACTGACATCAGGACTGAGTGACCTGCAATTTTCGTTTTACCTGCATTCAATCTTTAAAAATTTGCCTTTTGGGATGTTTTGACTGCTGCAGACACCAATAAATACAGATGCATACCCTTGATGTCTGCATGTACATGCACAGTCAGCATTGGCACACATTTGCAAAATATACTGCATGCACAAAATTCAGTAAAGAATACTCTGCAAGCAAATTCACCAAATATGTAATAAAAACATATACAAACATATATATATATATATATATATATATATATATGCACATATAGCAATATTTGTCCATCATCTCTTCGCACACATTCTCTTTGCTTTCTGGATAATGTTTGCACTCTTCATGCTAGGCTTCATGGTGGCCCCTTAGGAAGCCCATGCCTAATGCCATTCAGTGATGAACAAAGAGTCTTTTTATTCCGAAGTCCAGGGTCCAAAGCTCAGCTGTATACAAGCAAAGTGAAGGAATCTGCTAGAGGCCAGCCTACCCTTCACAATAGCCCTTAATGCTTCTACCTTTCTGGTACTGTCAATGTGAAACATTTTAGAAACTGTCCAGAAGCTTGGTTATATTTCTTACGCCATTAATAGCGCTAGAACCTCTGGACAACATTCAAGATCTGGGCTGAGCGATCAGTCTAGATGAATAGCAGTTGCTGTTTCTTGCAAACTTCATGTATTTCACTATTAGCAATTTATGGCAAATAATTGCACAGAGAAATTATAAAGACTCCTACAATTGTCCTTGTAAATTAATAATAGGCTTTCTTGATTGGGATAAATTTGCTGCTGAGCCTTTGGAAAAATTAAAAAGTGCAATGTCATTTAAAATTGCCAGAACTCACAGAGCAAATTACATCTGAGGTTAAGAATCAGCTTTTCCTCTTCTAGTTTATTCCATTTGCATGATCTGGAAATCATATTACATTGGCTATGTATTGTTAATTGGACATAGATTGCATTATCTTTGATATAAATCAAACTACAAATATTAAAATGAATTGCAAATTCTGTAATAGAAGATCATAAAACAATCTTTTTTAAGTATCTCCCATTAATAATTTAATTCCAATTATATCACTCGGAAAACTCAGAAAGGAGAGTGCTAACTTATTTCCATTTGCCTTTTCCCCCTACAAATAAGCACAATAGCACAATATGTATTTGTGTGAGAGTGCATGTGCATATGGGTGCATGCCTGTAAAGCAAAACAAATCTTTGCACTTCTGTCTTAAACCCCTACAGACACCTTGCCTTTTTTTTTCCTGTTTTAGAAAGTAGCAAATGCAGATTACACTTCTGCTGTGCACTCCCTTCTGTAGCAGCTAGAGAAATAAACATATTGAAAGAAATGTTAAGCAACTTCATGAACTAAATTTTGCCTACACTAAAATTTATGCAGTTGGTATCCATTGTTCTTCATTTTTTAAAAGAAAGGTAATCCCAACCCTTTAAATTTTACTATAAATGTAATATCTTTTTGAAGACTTTGTGTGCTCTTTAATGAATTTATATTAAATATTTAATACTGTTTAGGGCATATCCACTACTACCAAAAACAGTTATATTCCCAGCAGTCTCACTGTTTCAGGCAGAGGGCTTGATTGATCCTCCTAGCCTGAATTGAGTAGAATGAAAAGAAGCAGTTGGAAAATAGCTGCAATCATTTAATGCAGATGACCTCTGACAGGCTCACAGCTCTTCTATCTGAACAGAAATTTGCATGGGGTCTCTGTGCAGAGGAACAATGTAACCTAAATGGTAGACAATCTTTATTCTAATGAAGTGGGTGTCAAGGTCAATGTAAAACTGCAATGATAAATGGTGCACCACTAGGCAAGAGAAGTTGCATAGGCATTGTAGTGCTTTCACATTAATTGAAGGCTGAAATGCACTGAGTGAAAGCACAAGACTCTCTTTTCACCATAATGTGTTAATGCACAAATGTTTAAATGTTTTATTCAAGCCCCTAGCCTTTTGGCACAAATCTTATTGCAAACAAAAATACAATAGTTGGCCAATAACCAGAAAAATAGAACTTTTTATTAGCTTGCCTTATTTCTTGAATCCCTAACAACTTCCACTATCTACTCAGAGTACCAAAAGAATAACAAGTCTCCAGACACCTAATGTAATTCCCATGATCCTTTTTCTATTTAGGATATCTGTCTTTAATTAGTTCCAAACAAGCAAGCCTTTAGACAACTCTTCATTAGATACCATTCCCAATGAACTAACTACAAGAAGAAAAGTCATGCTTCAATATTATTATTTTCTAGATTCCAAGTTTTCTTTTAGTATATAGTTAACATCTCCAGGTGCCTTTTGTTCTCAGAAAGAATTAGACCAGTAAAACTGGGTTTTGTAATGCAAAGAGTTGTGTGCCTAGAGTGGGGGTTAAACTACAATCTATTATTGTGGCTTTGTCAAAACTGCAATACAACTATAATTATAGTACTTCATCAGTCGATCAAGCAATTTGTGGAAGGCAGTACATTTTGTCTTATAAAAATGAGGAGGACAGTAAGCTGCTTTTTAAAATCCTGAGCTGCTTAAGCTTGTTAAGGGTATATTGTTTGCTAATACACTCATTAGCAGCCAAGCATTTTAACTTCATCAATTAAACAGGAAATGGTGTTGCACCATTAGTCTCACAAAATGCTGAAAAACAGATAGGAGTTTACAGCTAAGAATTTTAGAAAACGTATTTTCACCTGTGAGCTGCATTATACACTTCAAACCAGCTTTTATGCAGCTACATATACTGGAGGGACAGAGGGTGTGTCTGTCTGTGCGTGAACGTAGGTGGCGAAAGCCCTGCAGATAGTTGTGAAGCTAATTACACACACACACACACACACACACACACACATAGATACACACCCACTTAAAATTTTGCAAGTCCCCAAAAGATTGCTGCTAGAGCACAATGTCATTCCTTGACACCGATGAACATTTACTCATCTGAGTAATCACAAGGATGACAGAAGTTTATTCCTGTGAACAACTAACAGCTTTCCTGGATAACAACAGGTTTGCAATATAGATGATAAATTTTGAGTATTTATCAGCCTTTATAGTTTTAGGCTCTTCAGTGCAAATAGGTACTAACAATACAATTAGAGTTATTAGACAATGAGCTATAGCTTGTCATTAGTCAAGAGGATTTGCAGCGCTTTCAGTTTCTGGGGGTCTGTGAGTGGCACATACTATACAACGACATTTCTATTTTACAACTCGCCTAAGCAAGGGAATTTTCCAGACGGAAATCAGGCTTCAGGATATTGCAATTCAGAGAATAAACTCCAGTGGGGAGGGTCAGGGGGAGGGTGTGGGGAAGTGTAGTGTAAAGGAAAAAACCCACCAAACCCCAAAAAAGCCCCATGTTAGTGATGAAACTGTTTAAAAAACTGTACAGCTTCATCTGTGTGTGATTTGTCAGGTCTGAAGCTTTGACGTGCCCAAGGGGCAGACCCCAGCGGGGCGCAGGCTGCAGAGCTAAATAGCTGTGAAAGAAGTCTTAATGTAGGATGGAATTCAAACTAACCTTGACATGACCTCGGGAAAAATATGCAAAAAGTAAAATGAATGCACTCTGCAAGATACATCCTAATTTTGTGGCCGAGCTAGTTAGTTTCACAAACATAACTGGGACTTTTAAAGCAAAATAAAACGTGAGGAAAAAGGGGTAACTTCGGAATTCAGAGTAAAAACTCAAGCAGGCATGGGGTGTTGCTGTGGATGCATATGAATCATTTGGAAACAATCCAAATAAAAACCAACACTGAACAATATTGTTGTCAGCCTGTCTATTCAGGAAAATTGTTTTTTTAGGTTGAATATAAATGACACAAAGCCAAGATTACATCACTGCATTACAAAGTCTGTTGTGGCTTTTAGCCGAACAAGCCCCATGGTTCTACTGGCTGATGGCAGTAATTCAGTAAAAAGTTTTAAAGGTTTTTTTTTTTTTTTTTTTAAGCTTTGTTACTATAAATATAGCGGAATTTTTAAAAATATTGATTATTTAAAAATTTTAAATCCACATTCCAGAGTTTGTTCTGCAAGCTTACGACTTCATACAAACAATAAAAATTTGAGTGTGTGTATTGAGCCTTGATTTGGTTTTCTAATACATTTTGCCTGTCTTGCTCAGTGTTCAGTTAAGCAAGAAGACATCCACCTTAATACAGCAGCCAAGAACTGGCTAATTCAGTAGATATATGGAAATTGTAATTGAGTGTCAACTAGCATTGAAATTCAATCCCATTACCTTCAGAATGCAATTTTGTAGCAATACCAGTTATTTACTATACTATTAACCAGATTTTAAATAAAATTAAATTGCGGAGAACGCATAGCCAAAATACAGCTGTGAGAATTCATACGGCGAGGGGAATCCTGTGTCAGGTGCATGAGAGCCCACTAGATCCGAAATGGCCACCCATGGTGCAACGGAACAGGTCATAGTGCAGTTCAGGTGAGGTCACGGGATTGGTACAACTCATGTTTCACAGCCTGTTATCTCATAAACTATGATTTTTACTGGAAAAATTCTGATATTTGTCTTGCACTGCTTGCAACAACACCATTAGAGTTTTGAGGTTGTTTTCACACCTTGCACCAGAGATGTGACTTTTGGTACAGATGCAACCAACAGATGTACTTAACATATCAGATGTTGATTTAGCTAAATTTACATTTATTTGTAAATTTTCCTGGAGAATAATGGATATTAAATAAATTAAAAACAGTGCTCTTTAGGAATTAATAACTACACTGTTCGGTTTATGCTCAGGTATATTTTTCTGAGGAATAAACTACAGTAAGGGAGATTCCAAAATACTTGTATATTACTACAGTTAGCCCATTATTGAGCAGAAAATTCATTTGAAAGGAGAGAAAATGGTTTGGTCTGGAAACAGAAAGGTATAGTTGCAGCTCCATCCTTGGCTGGATATTCTTGAAATCTCATACAGATACTCTTTCACATTTACATTTTCACAAAATAAAATACAACAATGTAAGATTATGGAGATTTTTTTGAAGAAGATATTCAAAGAAAATAATTTATAACCTGTTATCCTCTCTGTTAGGCTGTGCCTGCTTTTGCAGTATGCATGAAACATAAAATTGGAACTCCTCTATACAAAGATTTAATTCCAAATGCACCCACTATTGTCAGGCTGTGCGTTACAGGCATCATTCTGTTTTGAAATGGATGTTCCTTTGCATTTATCTTTCACAGACTGGCTCTTCTGAAGTCCTTATTCCATTGTTACTCAGCCAGAATGCTAATGGTGATCAGTAATAGCCTTCCATGAGAGAAGTTTGACTGAAAATCTACAAATAAATTACTCTCTCTTCTAGCAACACCTACTGGGATATGTTTGGGGTAGAATATCTCTGGATCCCCATCTTTTCAGCTGTTTGCCATACTGTTTCATGGGAGAAGAGGTTCCCCGCTGCAAAAATACCCAAGTGGAAATTGAAGCTCTTCAGATAAAGAGGCAGAAGACAGTCTCCATCAAAGGACAGGCAAATCCAAAAAAGATCAGTATACCCAGAATTTAAGACACAGTGGCTTTAGTAACACAAATTACTAAACCTTGTCAACTGTGAGAAAAGAAAATCATCCCTGGCCTGTCGCAATAGCCGTATGCAGGTGCTCGACCTCAAGTCAAGGTCAGACAGACACTGCATCAAGCTTGCTCAGTCTCTAACCTCAGATCTGAGATTTGAGTTCTCACTATCTGTAGTATCTAGGGTAACAAAATGATTTTTAAAGTAATTGAACTTTTTTTTCTACATGACAGAACTTATACCTGTTTGATGGTCCATCTAAGTGCTGACTGGAAAGGGTGTTGACAGCAGTTTCTCAATTTGCTTGACAGTTATAATGAAAACTGTAATTTTTATTTTAAATGTACATCCTGTACTTTATTAAGTAAAGGAAAAGCTAATAGTTTTTACAAAGTGCTATTTGATTTGTTCCTTATAATTTTCTTTGTGTTATGTCAAAGTTGGTACATGCAGTAGGTCCAGTAGAAGTGCTAAACATCTCCACTGACTATCTAAAACCATGGCATTCACCACAATTCCTGTTACTGCAATATCATTACAATGGCATCAAAACTATTGGCTTAGTTTTGTTTTAACTATTGTTAAAACATCTTAAAAAGTAAGTCTTATTGTTAACTACTTTTTGTCATCTGTACAGAGACATATCCTGAACCTTTCAAGAAACACAGCAGAAAATACCTATTAATTTTTCCAGTATACATTAATGTTAGTAAGACAAAAGGAGAAAGTTGGCATCCCTATGTCATTATCAGTGTTAACAGTGGACTAATCTCATCTTACACTGAATTTTGTAAGTTTGTTTTTTTATGAACTCATTTTTAATATCATTCTAGGGAAAAAATAGTACTTTTATACAAAAGGAAAAATACTCTCAATTTGAAAAAGTTATTTTTATGATCAACAACTAACCATTCTCAAGAGCAAATTTATAACAGAACTGCTGACACAGCCTAAACTGTGGTTGTGTGAATGCTGCAGAAACAGCTATTTCAGAAAACATTTTTAGCAAAAGGAGAAATCCAACTTTGTTTAAACCTAAACTTATTTTTTTTAACAAAATCAAGTAATGTTAACAGCATGCTGAAAATGTTAAGGCTAAGTGTACAGTGTCAAAATAGATTGAATCTCTCTGAAAACTGGAAATTCAGGCTTTTTAAATATAATCCAGATGTTTGGCTTTTAATCACATTTCAAGAAATAGGAAACTTGTGCAATACAAAATTCATACATGCATATTTCATTAGTGCCTTTCCTATCACTGAATTAAAAATTTCTAACATATGTTTTCCTTGAACAGATAATGTTTTAAATTACAAGAGTTGGCAAGAAGTTGTACACCTCACAAATGTCACTGAAGTATTTTAAATTAGAAAAAAATATTCCATTTTTTATGTTATTAACAGCTTTGATAGCAAATGCTACAGCAGTGATCATTTTTGGCCTTATCAATAGGAAGTTCAATTGTCCCTGAAACAAATTAAGCATGTAAAGATGACTGAACAGCAAGAACCAAGAACTAATCTTCTTTTGAGTATCTGAACTGATAACACTCTGACAGACCTGAGTATTTAACACAGATGCTTTCTGTCTTTCTCACCAGTGATCAAAACAGGACAATGTTATGCTTCCTCAGCAAGAGCCAGACAACCCTGAAGGTGAAAAAACTCCTTCTGAGATGTATTTCAATTCTAGAAGACCGACAACACCACTATATTTGCTGTGATGGAGTGAGATGTGACTGTGAACTTCAAGTCCGTGTACAAATGTTGGAAACTAAACAATCCAGGACAGTCTCTCTGTATCTCCAACAGCTACTGCCCCTAAGAGAGACACTTTGCCGCTTTCAAATGGCTACCAGCAAGGGAATGCCTAATGCAGCTTTTTACAGGCCAGCTCAAGCTTGCCATTCCTATGCTCCAAATAATTTCAGACCTGCAACTGTCGTATGAGGTAGAAAAATAATATTTTCAGTTTAAAATGGGAAACTGAGGTACAGATAGACATCGTGTACAGTCTCAGGGAAGATGTCTGGTGCAGGAACACAAGTCTTTCGGAAGTCACTCACCATTCTGCCCAAGAGAGTATGTTGTCTGAGCTCAGAACTACTTAACACTATTTCTTTCATGCTAGACTGAAAAAAAATAGTTACAGCACTTATGATACATTTTAATCACTGCAGAAAATATCTCAACTGTACACAAAAGAAATCTTTAATTATCCAAGACATTTAGGAATGAACACTAATAGTAAACCTTAAAAGAATACGAGAATGCAGTGACACTGAACTCATTTTGTGTACTGACAACTAGCAAGACAGAAACAAAAAAACCCTTTTTCTCTGTTTCTATTTCTCTGATTTCAGGTGTCTGTTCTCAAGGATTTATGCTAGTGCTATATGTGAACTCTTTTACTTGCTGGCATGATGAAAGCTGAAAGCAAGCTTCTTCTCAATTCTAATGGCATTCTACCAACATATTCCTTGACAAAACTTGGACTGATTTACAGACCTGAAGTTCAAGAAATTGTCATAATCTAACCTCACCATTTGTATAAAATGTGCCATAATCTTACCTTCTCTGTCTATATTAAGTTCTCAGTTTTCTGGCTTGAGGAAAATAATTAGTTATTGTATCCATCCCTGATTTAAAGACGCAAATGATGGGAAATTTACAGGACTTCTTGGCAAAATGATAAATAACTAGCTTCCCTCACTGTTAGAAAATGTATGGCTTGTTTCTAGCTTGAATTTGTTTGTTTCTAACTTTCAGCTGTTTTATCTTCTTATACCTTTGCCAATAGCTTGAATGTCTGTGAAAGCATGAAGTTACCACAAGAATCAAACATGAAGCCAGATGACTTGCACTGACCTTGAGTAACTCTGGTGTTTCTGGGATTACAATTTATGGAATCAAAACATAGAGAAACTGAACTATTTTTGCAGAGGTTGGTGAATTCAACTATCTTGCAGAGGCTGGTGAACTCAACTACATGCACATTGGACATTCTTAAGGTGCTTGTTTTTTCCCAGAGCAGAAAGCATATTTGTCAGAAAGTATATTTTTCATAACTTGGCCCTGATATAAATAAGAAATAATGGGTTTGGATTTAACTTATGCTTCTGGGCAATATTTCCTCTACTCACATTTTGGTTTCTGCTTATTAGACTCTACTGGTTCACTTAAAGATTGTTTGCTGCTGCTATGCATGATGGAAAGCAGGGTGGGGAGAGGGAGAAAAAGAACATAGTAGCAGATGAAGTCAATGACATCAATGAAAATTTCATCCACAAGGTGAGTATTTTCTAGTGCACACTATCAGCTACTCTAGACTCACTTCAGAAATTGCAAAGTTGAATGTGAAGTGATCTTGATGGACCAGCGAATCTGCCCCTTTTTGTTTAGAATTTTCTAATGAGCTTCTCTAAATCAGCATGCAGAATAACCTGCATATTAATAGAATCTGTCAGCAATTACAAAAAAGAATAGTTCTGTAAAGATATGTCAATGAAACTGTAGAAATTGATTTCAGAAAACAAAAAACCACAAGTTCATGCTGACTTATGTTGCCTCACTGAAATGCTAATCTCTGTCCTCTAAGCAAACCGATAAACTGGTGACTATAGCATCGATGTTCAAATCTATGTAATACTTGCAATGTCAGTGGATTTAGAGACTGGTAAGTTATTGCTATTTTCATGTCTGAATTCTACTTGAAGAAGATGAAAAAGGGCATGTCCTGAAAACAGGAAAAGATATGCATACATCTGAGGGAAAAAACGCTCTTCAAAGGACGGCAGTAGCAGGAAATACCAGGACAAAAAACCAGTAGTGAAGTAGTATAATATGAATTCAGGATATCTTGAATGTACTTCAGCTATAGCCAACACTAGGGAAGACATGAACTTTTGTCTTTCTGGCATTCTCTCATAAAATTCTGGTCCTGCTTTGTGGAAAGCCTGTTCTGGTAACTATGCATACCATGATAGCTGCTTGGCTGTTCAAATAAAAATTGGAAAGATCTGTGGTCATTAAGACAAGATATACACTTACAGGAATCTGTATTGATGTCTTCAACTGTAACTGCTCTCTGTTTAATAGATGTTTGTTATGGGAATATATGTAGGGAATTTAGTAATTACAAATGAAGATGGAAAAATGTAAGAAAACAAATGAGAAAAGGATGATGGGTAAAGAACAAGATCCCGTTGCATATTCTGGGTTTTTTAGAATTTTTAAGGAATATGTTCTATTGAGAATATCAGCAAATATGTGACTCTGATTTTTATGATGACAGAACATTTGTCAAAGAGTATCTGCACTTCAGTGACATAAATAAAGTGGTTTCACATCTTAATTTGAGAGGTTGTACTTCCTACCTTAACACCCATTTTAAAATTAGTAACGGCTCTAAACATAAAAAGTATACTTTGTTGAATATTCCATGTCCTTAGCACTACTAGGTTACCTTTTTTCAAATCTACATCTGAGTCAACTATTTTAGGTCATTTTGTTCACTATTATACTAGAGGTATAATATGTTGTTATAGAACTGAAGTCTAAAGAAATTAAAATAATGAATACCTATTTTAGAACAGGACATAGAGCTTTTGTGTGTTAAATTACTAAACTAGCACTACATTAACCCTATTAAAGGTAATTTTTACAGCTCATTGGTGATCGGCATTTGGTACTGATGTTTGAAGAACTGCCATTGCATTGATTCATTCTTTGCTTCTTTAATAAAGTGTGAAAGAAATGGCAGAGGCAGGAGTTAACTGTCCTTCAGTAAAGCTATTAAGCACTTAAGAAAAAGGTTCAGATATTTAAACCATGCAAAAATCTTTAGAGACAATATATATGTTTTCAATTTTCCAACCTTTCATAGGCCTGAAAATGTCCCACCAGTATTAATACATTTACATTTGATCGGTAGAACAAAAAAAAAGACCAAGTTCAGATTAGGGATGTCACACTTGCTCTCATGGAATAATGCCACTGAACAACAAAAATCTTAATAAATATTATTGCAGACCCTTTTCAGGACACGAGTCGGTGCACACGGTAGCACAGTGTGGTAGGCCACCTGCTGGTCAAGTCATCCAATTATCAATTCTAATCTAACAAATTAGAGGACCGTACAGAGATAAACAAGAAAGAAGTGCATAAACCCTACCAACTAAAGCCTTTTGGAACTAGAGTAAGTATATATAAAAGTGAGAGTTTCTTCACCTTATTTAAAGTTTTCCAAGAGTGGTCACTACTTGAGTCAGGATACAAGATTAATGAAGTAATGTTGTCTTGTGTTAAAAACAAACAGTAGCTAAGTTCCTAGGCTTTTACATGCAACTTTATAAAATAAAGTTGCCAAACAGATCAGTCACACTATACAATTTCGCTCCCTAGGAATGACTAGAAGAGATTCTGAATATAAAAATCCAAAACTGCTTTCCAGGAGCCTCCCTGGGAAGCTTGAACAAAGGCTAAACAAAAATACGTTGCCTGGCATCGCATCTTAAAAGGATGTAGGAACTAAGACTAAACTGTGTCTGTGGATCTGGAACCAAATACCTTATAGCCATACAAAGCCATGACAACAGGCAAGCTATTGTGGATGCTGTACATTCAGACTCACAAAAGAAGTGGATGTGAAATGTAAGGTTACTGCTGACTACTGACAAGTTGAGGAAATGCCTGAACAGATGAGTTAAGGTCAGACTTCAGAAAGATCCTCACCTGTTGGATGACCTGAGAGCTAGGGATCAGAACATGGGAAAGTGCCTGTTTTTGAGATTTACTCAGTCAGAATCTGCTGGTGTTAAAATCTGCAGCGCTAGGATAGCAAATTCTGGCCCTGGCACATTAAGTCAGCAAGTTAAAAGATATATCTACAAAAAGAATTCAACAGCCTTTGAAGAACCTGGAAAATGGACCATATGCTCCAAAAGGGAAGAATTTAGAAAGCACAAGAGTGCAAAGCAGAATACATGTGACTGGAAAAGGTGTGTGTTCCATGCTATTTTTAGCCATATAAAACCGTAAATATCAATATAAGAGCCTTTTCTCATAGGACCTCTACATCAAATTCACAAAAAAATCATATGCATGACCCAAACAGTCTGTTGATTTAAATGAAATCAAATGCCTGAACTACCAGATCTCCAACCACTCTGGGTCTCCCTGCTTGGAGGTTACCCAGACAGTGAAGAGCTGTTCAGAACCCATATAGGTACCCATAAGAATAACAGCTTTTAAATTATGTGCAAGTTATTATTGTAATATATTTCTAGTGACTGGCTTGAAGGGAAGGAAAGAGGGGAAATTAGTAGAAGATTCATTTTGTGGTATGAATTCACTTGGGTAAAATGCAGGAAATATATTTTCTCACTATTTATCATGCAGGGGCAAACCAGAAAGTTTTAGCTACCGTTTGAGCATACCTCAGCACCAAGGTCAGGATTTCCTACCATGGTAATGAAGAGCATTGTCTGTGGAAATCATTAGTCCACAAAGAGAGAGTACCCTGCTCTTCAACCAAGATATAGCTTGTGGGACACATGGCTTTTAAAAGAGATGCAAAAAACTCCTGACATATATTCTCCACAACGAGCAATTCTGTTTGCTGTTGCTTGTTGCAGTTGGCCAGCAATATTCTACCTCTCTTTTAGTCTGGCTTTTAGCAGGAAGAGTTGAATTTAATTAATGTAAGCCAAACAGAAATGTTTTCCATGAAATGCACATTTTATTGCTCAACATTTTAATACTCTGACTAACTTTGAAATGTGCCAGGAATAACAAAGCTCACTTGTTTAGCATTTATGCTGTTATACAAAATACACATATATAGATGTGTGTATATATATATATATTCACAACTGAACTACATGAAAATATATCTCTTTAAATACCTATATTCTCTTCTCTTAGCATCTATGCTAAGTGCCTAACTATGTTAATCTGTCTTCATGGAGGACTCAGTACTATTCATTATTTTGTAGAGATACATTCAGTTCTTGAATTGAGATTAAAAAAACGTGATTGGTGTGGTGTGGTGCAGCGTGGTCTGTCTGCAACTGGAGGCAGCCAGTAGTGTCTTAAAGGTGATCTACTGCCCACCAGGTAACTCATGGTAAATTACTTCTACTGGAAGACAAGCACAATATGCATGTGAAGGGAGGAAGTTGTGCTGTTGCTTCCAGGCAAGACAGAAATTCCTAGTTTCACTGATTTCAGAAATCAGAGCTCTCTGGGGGTCTCTGCTGGAAGGAACATACTTTCACTCTAGCTTACCCACACATTCATTCACTACTTTTGCCATGGTGCCAGGAAAAATGAGAGGAATGGCTACAGAAGATTTGTGTAAGCAGGAGATTCTTCTAATGCTCAGTCCCTTCAAATAATTGTACAATTTAAGGACTGGTATCTTGCTGCCTTGCCTGTCCCTCTTCCTCACTCCTCCCCCTCAGCTTTGTATTTTCTTTTAGTCCTTTAACTTTTTTTTCAGTCACTGTGTACTGACTGTGGCAAAAATCCATAGGCTTTCGCCAAGTGTGCAAAACATTTGTAAAAATGTTTGTTCATCTCTGTGAAAGATAGAACTGTCCTTCTGTCAACTGTTCTAGCTGTTTCCTGAGGTGCTCCTAGTTTCTCATGGCAAGCAGCAAAGTCCTTCCAAAATCAACATATGCCACCCACAGGTGATTCACATTCTTTCAAGTTTTCTGCATTTATATTAATATTCCTGTAGAGGTTTCCATTTAAATTACGGATTATGGTTATGGATTACTCCCTCTTTGATATTTTTGTTTCCTATGTTTAGATTGCCATTATCTACTCACTAGAAGAAGACTGCCAGGTTCATGTCACACTGAGATACCCCTAGAAGCTCAGATGGATGAGCATAAAAGCCTACAGATACCTGACAAAATATGCAGCAAAACAATGGCTCTGTTGTTCGTTCAGATCAATATGCCAAAACACGTTTTTGACATCATAGTAAACACTGTTGCCCTGAAAAAAATTAGTAACATGTCCCAGGTTTTTTGCATTTTGTTCAAGGATTCCGGAATCAGTTTACTCCAGGATTTTCTGAGCATTAGGAAATTGTTTATCCACACTGCATTACTTTCTGTGGGTGCCTGGCCTTTGCTTTGCCACATTGCCTTTTCCAGCAGTTATACTAGACTAACAGAATCCCATTTTGCCTTTCTCTACGGTGTTTTCTGGGATTTTGTGCTAACTTCAATTTTATATCTAAGTGTTCATCTTCTTCACGTATGTTGTATTCCTCTGGAATGCTAGGGAGTAGTAACAGTGACTTTATGGGTTTTTTTGGGTACTGCTTTGATTATTCTCTTCCAACTGAAAACAAAGCTTGGGTGTGTAGCATTCCTGTTAAACAACTATAGTGAACTTTAAGAGATAGCATCTCTTATTTCAGGGCTTCCTTGTTGATTGATTGAATTTATCCACTGGTTTTATCCTGATTTCATTCTACATATGCAGTGCTTGGTTGCATCTTTCCAGTCTAATTTTGCTTCTTATCAGTGTTGCACTGCAGCTGACTCCATAATCCCGCTAGAATCAAATTAGTCATTGATCTAATAACATACTTGCAAATATAGCAATTGAATGCCTGGCGGCCTTCTGCATTGCTAGAACTCTGCGAATCTTTAGATCTGCTTAAGTCACGTTATGGATATCTACTTCTTCATTAAAAACTTAAATTCTCAATGGCTCCCGACACTATATTTTAATTTCAAAAGTAACTGTGATATTCAATCTGGCTGGCTGAGTCTTTTTCTTAAGAACATTTTTCTTTCTACTTTTCATGTCACCTGTTATACTACATATGTTGCACTGAAATGCCGACATTTTCAGCCAGTCTGCACCTGCCCTGCTTTATGGGTTCGTTTGACTTACAGTTATATGTGTGCTCTGCTCTTTCTGTTCTGGTGCTTCTCCACTGTTGGGAGGCATATATTAGATTGGTTTTACTCTAATGTATTCCCTGTAAATGGGAACTGTGTATTTTACAAATGATCCTGGGAAAGAGATACAATTAAGAAATGTTTCATGACTACAGTTACGCATGGGTACTCTAGTTCTTGGCACCTTACCATATCCCTTTTTTTTGTTTCTGGTTTTGGTTAAGAAAACCTTTTCCTAGCTTTAAATTTACTTCAAATCAGCTGTATCACTCTGAACAACTCTTTCAAGAGACTAAAACATTGTTTCTATTACCTCAAAGCAAAGTCTTTATCGTTTGGAGTTCTGGTTTTCCTGGTGCTCAGTCACTTCTACCTATGTCCTCTAATTTTAGGTGGTTTTCCCACAGGTAATCAGAGATATTTCATTCCTGTCTAATGTGACTGTTGTCTCAGATCTCATATGCTGCATTTGGAAAAAAAAGATGGAAGAATATAATATTTCAAGTCTTAAACTTGAAATTCACTCTTTATTCACTCCCTCGATTGATTCTCGAACTTTTTGGGCCCAGGCCCAGAGCAATAGTCATCAACTGCAATGAAACCTGCTCCTTCGTTTCCAATCTTCTAGGTACTGTGAGTTAGCTACCAACCTACCATGTGCATTCATGAGAACTCCTGTTCAGCCAAATTTACAAAAAAGTCATCCCTTATGTTTGTTAAAACTGTATCAAGTATATAACTTCATAGCCATCCTGATTTTTAGCAGGCATCTGGTGAATTTTGCTGGCTACTTAGCAAAAAAAAATAACTGCTCAAAGAGACTGTAAGGCTCATACAGCACAGTGGACATAGCATTAACCATTACTATTAAAAGAGGCATGGAGAGAAAGGTCCATAGCTCAGCACAGAAGCAAAGGTGTAAAAAGATTTTCATCATCTGATTTATTCTCTCTCTTTTTATCTTTTTATCTATCTATTTATTACATGTTTCAGCCTCTGGTGTAAACATATATTCTAGTAGACAGCTAATAAAAAACAAGATACCCCAAACTCACAACTAAAGCAACTAGGAAACAATATTTTCAGAAAGAAAGCTTTTCTATCTTTATTTTGGTGGGACCTTGGACAAAAAAAAAAAAAAAAGAAAAAAAAAGAAAGAAAACAATCTTCCACACTCACACTATGAGGCATTTGACTATTGACTTGCTGAAGAAAAATGAACCCTTATTGAAAAAAACCAAAAATAACAGCAATGAACCCTTTGAGACAACAAAGTGGGATCACATAACTAACCACTTCTCACCTCTGATGGTATTTATTTGATCTCTCTACACATGATAACAAGCTAAGAGATCTTAGGAATTATTGTTCTCCCACATGCATAGTAGAGACCTAGTCCTCCTTGAGGAAAGTCAGCAAAAATAAGTATGTCAGTCTTGATACATTATTTAGAAAAGGCTAATGTTCCTGTTTAGAAAGCTGTGACCTGAAAAACTCTAACGGCAATTCTGTATCCATCATAGCCCACTTCTAAGAAAAATCAATGGCTAAAACAGAGGTGATCAAACTCCAGTGCAACGTCTGCAAGAATCTGAATGCATCACAACAGTTTCAACATGGAATATTGCACTGGTGTTACACAACGGTGCCAAGAAAACCTCTTTTTACGATACCAGTCAGTGAGAGGTAAGCTGTGTGAGGCTGACCTTCATAACCTCTTTATACAATCAGCAGAGAAAGAGATAAGAGAGTAAAGGTTTCTCCTGAAACTATTGCAGAGTGCTTAACAAGCTTCTGCCCTGAATTACCCCTTAAAGGAACGTCCTCATGCGAGAAGCTGGTATACTACCATGGGAGCTCCCTTAGTAGTCTAAACCAGTCTTCACAGATGACTCCTTCTCCCAGCGTATTACTGGGGAAACAACAACCTCTCCATAGCCTCCCTTACAGCCTGTGACACAGCTGGCACATGTCCTGCACATCTGTAACAGCACCTGTCCTTCTGCAACAACAGGATAGGAAGGGTACAACTGCTGTTTCTCCTAAAAGCATCTCTCCATAGAGCCAACTTGAACATTTACAGTTTCATGAATTCACTGGAATGCTATAGCAGCCATGTTATTCTGCAGTGCTAAAACAACACACACATAGAAGTTATGAAGAACTGCAGGTATTTCATTCTGGCCACAAGAGTTGGCTGGAGCCTGCTCTAAGACCCCATTGGACCTGATGCAGCCACAACTGCAACAACTGTGAATGAAATTATAATGATTGCTTATTTTACCTTGTTAGAAGGAGAAGTTACCACAAAATGTTGTAGCTATTTTTAGTACAATGTATTAAAAGTGTATAGACAAAGTAAAAACATCACCCAACCTTAAGTATGTAAAAAGGTTACAAATATATACAAATAAATAATTTATATTGATATTTTACATATTTTCAATATATAAATATAGTCTGTAATATATATTTATAAAAGTAAAAATACAATACATATACAAATAAAAATTCAGGAGATTATAAACTGGTACACTTCACTGCAACTTATTTTTTATAATTTAGACTTGTATTCTTTGAGCGTACTGCCAGTGCAAGTTTATGGAGATTTAGTGAATTTGGGTTTCATATAGAAAACCTGCTAAAAAGATTTTCTATGGTCATTTGTGGGGTTTTTATTTTTTATAAAATAAATATTACAGTATTGATTATTTATGAGGTATACTGATGAGAATTTTGGAAAGAAAATAGCAGTTTCTGCATTATATTTATGAAACAAAACGTCATGGATAAAGCATGAAATTCCTATGAGTTTTTTTGAAAAAAATATCTTCTGCTGGAGCATGAGGTGAAAGAATAGGGAAGTACATTAAAAATTGGCAACTAATTTGAGGAATAGGGCAATAATATTATTGCCACCTATAAATTTTGCTAGTGATTTTTTTATCTTCATTCCTTTAAAAGAGAGGGATACACTGCTAAAAAACAGGACCATGTCCAAGTCCATACAACTTCAAAAATTATACTGTCATCACATTATTAATACTCCTAATTTTATTGTATTTCAGTATATTATCTGGAAAGAACAGTGGAAGGCAGCTTTAAGGTCTCACTGCATAGGACCTTATTAGGACCATTTTTTACCAGCACGGGCACAAACACAGAGCATGTGGAGTTGACTAAGATGCTTGATGTGATGACTGTAAATTGTCCACGTTTTGCAGCTGTAGTAAGGAATGGTGATGACAGCTATGTGGTACACATTTACTTTTGTTTGAAGTTGAATGCCTCTTTCATTCTAGACACACTGCTTTAATCTCCCAAAAGCTGTGGTGGCTTTTGCTACAAGCTCAGTAAATACTGCATTGCTACAATGTGAAATTCATCTTCAGCGTCATGCTGGGAAGAAATGGGAGAAACTCAGTCTTGCGAAATGCATGAAGCCACTTGCGGAAATACAGGGAGTCTGCTCCATAGAAATTACAACACTGCCTTTAAAAATGCATGTTTACAGTTGAAATACATTATGGAATCAACCAAGAAAATGTAAAAATATTTTTCACATTCTTTCTGTATCCATTCTCTAAACTTACTTTTTAATTCTGTAGATACGGCAATCAGTGTTTTCCTGCTGTAATTATATAAGACATTAAAACTTAACATTTCTCTGCTTTAACTAGGACTTTTCGCCAACAGTAATTTTCTTGTTTGCTGTTTAAAATATAAAATTTGACAGAATTAGCAAGTAATTTAATCCTTACATAGTTAAACATATGAAGCACTGAAAAATGAGCTGGTTGTTATAGGATGTGTCACAAAGGGGTTTTAACTTTGTTCTCCAGTGCAACTGAAGTGAAGATACTTGTGTAGAAAAGTTTAACCAAATTTATCATCCCTTGTAATAAGATACTAGGAAACTGCTGTGTCAGGTCCTGAACTCATTTAGTTCATATTGTAATAGCAGTCAGATTTTTACTGCAGCTTGAGATATCAGGCATTTTTGAGACCTCTCAAATAAAACAATTGATTTTCCTACCTAGGGGAAAGTCACAGGGGTTCTTAATCTGTTGGGGAAAACAAATCCAGCCTAACACATGAAAATTACTGAACTTCGCATATAACAATAACTGAAGTCAGTTTTGTGCAAAGTCATTTTACTATACAAGACCATTAAAAACATACTACAATGTTAAAAACCAGGACTGATTTCCACTGAGGCATGTATCAATCCATGTACATAGACATAAGTAAATGCATACCATTACATAAGCAATAGACATACTATTGCTAATGAGCATCTCTATGGATATTATTTAGCAGAACAATCTCTCTTTTTTTTTTTTTTTTAAACAGTATTGCAAAGCTTTCACTTTGGGGCATAATTTGCTAATACCATTAAAGTAATACTTCATAAAGGCGTTGATTTTTGCAAGGCAGCCTAAAAGTTGATTAGCAAACTATAATGACTATTCTGATTGCAATTAAAAAGCCCTTCCAAATGGGTCAACTCACCTAAGTGCTATCTGCAGTCATTTAGATTTTAACATCATGGTTATTACTTATTATCAGGCTGCACAATGAGATATTGATTACTTTTAACCTTTAGATCTCAGAATTCAGGAAAAGTCGAGGTAGTGGCACAGTCTACTCTTTCCTGTCTGGTAAACTTACGGCCTTTAGTGGAATTCTAATGATTCCTATTGGCAAGGCAAGACTGAAATTAGTTTATTCTTCTGGCTCATGCAGAAATGATGACATATCTAAAAATACTGCATGCATAGCAGTTTTGTAGTTAGTCTCTACAAGGGGCTCAATCCTGCAGTGTGCTGAGAGCCTCCTCCAAAGTAACGGCCATCATCTTCTCCCACTGACTGTTTTAGCAGCTCTGTGCAGGCACTGACAGATTACCAGGCAGACAGAAGGAATCCTGGACCGTGCAGAATATGCAGTGTAAGAGCAAAAATCTTCACGTTTTCTAGTTTATAACCAGTCCCCTAAACATATTGTCCAAATATATCCCTCTACAGGCTGTTAATCTTTTAATAAGTTTTCTTTATACGGGAAATATACTTGAAATAAAGACTGAACTACAATGCAGCTTCAGTAGGTACCCAGAACTCGTTTTAAATGGAACAAAGTAATCCAATTAAACTAATCTGTTTTACAAGTTAAAATGATATGAAGAACATTAATTGATCCTTATAGGCTGCTGCTATTTGAGCCCTCTCTCTGTTTGCACAGCATTTGGAACCGCTTTGCACATTTGTATCCTCTAATGGCAGAGAACTCAGGCCCCCAGTTCAGGAGAATTATGGGCAAGAGAAACATATAACTGTTATGTGTTAGATTAATTTGCAGAACACTTGGCATTTTATTGCCAAGTAGTCAAATTGTTCCAAGTTGTTCCGGAAGGTTGTTATTAATAGTATGTTTTCTGAGGAAAGTTCTGTCTACTTTTGGAACTGCATTTCTGTTGCCAAGGAAACTCCTTGAAGCACAGCATTCTAGGAGCACACTGCTGCTTTTGTTTGCCAGTATCCTATTCATATCATCTAAGTAAGCACTTTACATACTTTAGCCTCCAGTTTCAAATGTTGAAGTTTTTATGTATTTATATTACTGCGTTAAAAATAGTTTACGCTTCTTTTTAAACTCTGAGTCTCTTGCAAGATTATTTTAACAGTTGCATTAAAGAACAGTTTTTTGGTTTTTTTTTTTCTTTTTCACAAGTTTGCAATGAATTAGTTTTAATTTGAATAATAGCTCCATAGGTTATAGCACTAGTCCTTAAGTGTTAATTATCTTTTCACTCTGAAATTAATGTAGTCATTTCCTACTGACTCTACACCATTATTGAAGTGCTGAGGAAAACATGTCATTGAGTTCTGAGCCAGAACTGTTGTTGTGATTAATCCTGGTCACATGGCCAATCTCTGCCAAAAGGAGATCACTGAAAAAAGGTGACAAAGACAGTGATTTCCTGTCAGCAAAGAGTACGACAGGGCTGTCTAGAAGTGATGCAAATGAGGGAAACTTTCACCACGGTTTGTTTGATCCACTCTGGGCCCCAGCATACTGAGCCAGGGAGAAAGGCACAATGGAGCAGCAGCACACCCAGAGGAGGAAATTAACTGCACCTTCCGAGCAGGGATAGACTTCCAGCCGGGAAGCAAAAACTGCTGAGATTTTTTCCCCTCAGCTTTTTTTGAAATGTATCCTTAGTTTTTGATGGGTATTTTTGTGTTATTTAATACATTGGACTGCTTCCCTTTGATGAAAGAGTTCAGCAGCTAACCTGTACAAAAGCTGTGCCAACTAAATGTTTTCCAAATTTTTGCACTGCTACATAAGGATCTTTTTCCATCTATTACAACCACTATTGCTGAAGACTTACTAGTACAAAACTTCCAGTTTATGCAGACTGTATTAAAATTACCATACATTGCTTGTAATCGGACCAAAAAAAATTCTTTTATTTGATATTTTCAAATGTTTAGTTAATTCTATTCTGAGCATACTAACAATTTTAACAATCATATTGTATTTATTTAAATGGGGTTTTAATCTAACCCAATTAAGTTTTGCAATTAATCTTCTGAGGAAAATTGAAAGAATTATCATTAACTTTTCTGCCTGGTATACTCATTTCTAATCTCCACAGTTCCAGTAAATACTGATTTGCTTCATTTTTGAACATTCAAGGTACAGAATTACTCAAGTTCCCACTAAAGGGCTAATTAGCAGAGTTTAAATTCTTCGGGTTTGATCCTCCAGTAACAGCATATGAATATAGCTGAAGTCAATGCAAGTTCTGTGTACTTAGAGCTTATGAGATCAGGCTCACATGCAGTAGATTAAAATGAAATAAACATGATACATTTGGTATTAAACTGAGCTATTACAGAAGTACAAAGAAGCAAGAGTCCAAAAACATGGAAATGTTCCTTTTAGTTTCTTATTAATTAATAGATAAAGCATTAGAGGACAAATAAACTGTCATCAGTTCATTCTATGACTGCCATTTTTTCAAACACTAGCTGATTTTCAAAATCATTACCTAGTTTAGGACTGTAAAGCAGAAATCATTTAGGACTAAGCTCTCGTTTTTAAAAAATTTTTGCACTGGAATCTAGGAAATCTAGAGAAATTAATACATATGTATTCAGCATTATGAAAAAAATATGTCTGTGCTGTTCCTATTGTATTTAGGGCAAAAAAAAAAAAACAACCCATAGGTTTTTTACTAGGATCCTTATTATCTCTCTTTAATTAGGAAGTTCCTGGAATATTATAGAATAAAATTAAGCTGAGAGTTGATTTTAGTACATATTGACTCTGAAAATAGAGTACTGTGAAAATACTCTAACCATGAAAATACATTTCATTTTCCTATATACAATTTTAGCATTTATATATGGTGTTATGCTGCTTTAATGTATGCTTTTCCCTTCTGAATTACCTGTTTTATCATTGCTCCTTCCCATTCATAGGCTCCTTAGGGGCAATGATTACTGTTGGTAATAGTGATACCACAGCAGGTTCCCTGGCAGAGGCAGCTTGCTGAGCTGGCTCTGAGCAGCAATTACTTTTCAGCTCAGGAAGTGAGAAGAGAGATCCGTGGGTTTAGGAGAATCCACGAAAATGAAGAGAGTGCAATTAGCAGGTTCACATTTGAAATTGTAATTGATAAAGAAAAACTAAAGCAAGGCCTGTATTTTCATAACACCCCACGTCATTGAGGAATTCTGATAGTAATAGCTGCCTGGATTTCTCCGTACTGTCTTCTCTCCCTACGGAGCAGAATGGCTGTGCTCTCTGGGAAGGGCAGGCAGTGCTCATGCCTCTGAGCTGCGAGCAATAGACCCTCCACAACTCCGTAAAAAAGCCTCCAAATAAAACAAGTGTCACCACTGATTAGAAGAGAGGTTTATTAGGCTGGTTTTATAAAATGATTAATACTGTTTTTGAGGGCATGATTCATTGTTACACAAATCTCTGAAATTAAAGATGATAAAGACCTAGTGATTTATCTGACCTTTCCTTTGCTACAGCAGAATTGTTCCTTCAATTACATTTGCTAATGTTGTCTTTTGTCTACTTTTAAATGTCTGAAATTATGGGGCTTTCAACACTTCAGGAGGTGGTTCATTTTGGTGGGGGTGGGGGGGAGGTCTGAGGGGGGTGTTGTTTTTTGGAAAGACTGATCGTTCTTAATGCAATGCACTTAAGATTTTTACATGACCTGAAAATACTCCTCCTACTTTATGGAAACTGCTTAGTGATCTCAGACAAACTTGACATTTCTACTTAAGTCTTCTGTTCAATCCTTAACAATTTGCTTGCTGTTTTTACTAGAAAGGTATACGCAGTGACTATTCACTACAGAAGGGCAAGGCGTCTGTTTCTACCCTTCTTCAAGTGGTTTTGCAGTGATGAAGTACGAGATAGGTAGTTTTGAGATAGGGGCTCAAATCTGGTACAGTAGCAGGTGACCTTATGATGGAAACTGCAGGACAAATAAGCTGCCTGTGCTTTGGAATCAGAGCTGGTTCGTCTGTGCTGCTCAGCCTGCAGACTCAGCTACTCCAGCTCACACAAAGTTTCTGCTTTTCCAAGTGTCATACCTATCATAATACAGAATTTCATAATATTAAGAAACTATTACCTCCTATTTTGCATATACAATACTCCCCATTTTGCCACCATACTCTACTGCATACATTATTAAATTATTGTTCTCTTTTACTCTTCTCATCATGCGTTATTATCCCTGCCTTACCATCTATAATTCCTCTTAATAGTTACAATTGGATATCAGAAAGATACCTAAAATACTTGGGCTGGCTGTTTAAGCTTTGTTCCTTTTTTGGTATTGATGGATGAATTTTTGCCTTAATATTTATGTTTATTGATTTATTATTTTTTTTTAGTATAGGACTAAAACTAGTGGTTAAATTAGGCTTGGTACACGCTGGCCTTATATAGACTGGCACTACAAAAACACCTTATTTTAGGTTTGCAAGGAACTTTTTACCCATTTCTGACATTGTTTGTTTCTGAGCCTAGCCAAGGCCAGGATTGTTAATGTGTGATTAGGTCTGATAAAGCACTTAGAAAGTCAGGAAAAAGACATTAGCAAAAATAAGAAATCATTGCCAAAGCATGAGATGGAGGCCAGTGAATTAAACTCAATTGCAGGCTAAAATAGTTGAGATCTGAACTATATTTACTTCTATAAACGTATAAACTCAGGTGACACCCCTTTCTCACTGGGTATTTTAAATAAAAGTGTGAAAATAAGAAAGAATAAAATTCAAAAAGACCGTCAAGAAATTAGGATGCCAAAGTAAGCAAAAATGTATTATATTTAAGAAATTATCAAATCATGCAATCATAGAAGAAAGAAAACAACTTCTATTTGACCTTGAATGTACCATTTATTTGATAAGAAATTAAAAAAAAGCTAGAGGGTAGTTGTTTCTTGTCATTATAGTGTTGCTGATTCTGTGGTTAGTTATTAATTTTATTTTTTATGATTCACAATCTGCTCTTTGAAATATGCCATATGCTCAAAGCAATTCAAGGATGACAACTGTCAGAATTACTCCAATAAAAATTGCCTAAATGAGGAAGATTTACTGCAGCCTGATATTTCTGTCGAAAGCCCCTCCTTTCTTTCCTCCACCACCCCTCAGACCTGTAGACTACAGCTCCTGAGACACACAGTGAAGCCTGAATCAATTTTAGGATCAAATCACACGTTATGAGGAAGTTCTTAAAAGTACTGTCTATCTAAAAGAAGTGATAAAGCTTCTGGGTTAAGGCTGCCATAGCAAATAAAAGAAACCATGTTATCTGTATGTTAGAATTAAACCCTATAAGTTCACCCTGCAAGTTCATAATCATGTTCTTCAAGTCACAACCAAGTGTGAAGAGTTAACATGACAATGTCTACTTTATGTATAACTAATAAAAATTAAATTGGAAGAGTCCCATATCCCGGCAGCAGCAAACCAAAATCAAGGCAAATGTCTTTCTTTCCAGATGAGGTTTGAAAGGTGGATAAAAATCCAGCTGAAAGCTCCAATCAAAACACATTTTGTTAAATGTTCCCATTTCATTTTTTTCCTTCATTTTGTTTCAGTCTATTTATTAATGCAGTTTCATTTATTTCTATTCATCTTGAAGACAAATCTTTGTCCTTCTATAGAATTACACCAAATAGAATGTGATAAAGGGAACTTTCTTGCAATTATGATGTCGGTGCAGGCTGTCAGCGCACAGGGGATGGAAATGAGGTTGGGGACAGGGAAGGGAATTCTAATAGACACCATGATACATACAATGAACGCAGAGATATCCTGTGAGAGAAAGACTTGTCAAGCTAATCAGATCTTCTATAGCTAGGTAAAGGCAGTTATGGTAGCGCTAACCTTGTAAAGATGCTGCTGCTGCTCCTCTGACATCATCAGGTCATGGCTGTCCATCACAATGGATTCCATGTCAATCAGCCAATCCCAGAGCTCCTGGTATTCTGAATCAAAGTCCAAAAGGCTGTAGATAAGGAACAAAATGTATTATGCATAAATACTCTGTAGTTGTTAAAATCTTGTATTAGAATAATATATTCTTGAAAACTCATGATGTTCCAAGTTATATTTCTAAAGAGACATTCTGTATTTATACAGAGTGGATGAAAATGAAAACTGAAATCCAATTTAAGCCAGTGCTATGACCTAAATTCAGTGGCTGATGCCAAATCCTGATAACTGTTGGCATACTGCATTTGCTTCAAAAATTTAGAAATACAAATCCTCCATAGGTGCTGTTTAATGGTTTTATATTGCTGACTATATATTGAGCTAATTTTGCAACAATCATCTTGATATAATTCATATGAAAATATTATTTACATTAAAAAAATTACTAAATCCATTCAGCCATCCCTCTGCTGTCTATCTGCCTATGTCTGTAAATATCCTACATTTATTTTCATGGGTGAGTAGCTAGCATTTCAACTTAACGCCTTAAGATAGGCTTGAGTGAATATGGTAAGCCAGTGAGAACTAAGGCCAGATACAGTATTAGACAGGTGTTCCCTACAGACATGTAAGAAACAAAGGTAAGGACAGGAAGTCAAAACAATGAATCCTTGAATAGCCAGCAATCATTAAAATTCAAAGGAGGATCACTACGGTTTTCAACAAAATAAATCATTAGAATAAGGAGCTTAAAAGGATTAATGTGATTCTCTATTGAAAGCCTAGTGAATAAGTAAAGCATAGATTCTTCTAAAACACTGTGATACAAGACAGAAGGTATATGATGAAAAACTGCACATTCGTCAAAAAGATACCTCTTGAAAGGGGATCTTCAAACTTACAAAATTGGAAATAGCAACAGCCTTGCCTGTAGTATCAAAAAACTCCCATACTGATCAAAGAATAGTGCACGTTCCACTTAAACTGATTTCTCCAATTCTTAACAACTTTTTAGCAATCTCATTAAAAAAATTAGCAGTGTTTCAACAGGGAAACAATAAACATGTTTTTAATATTATTAGTACTATCACAGTTTCAATTATTAACTAGAGTACCACATGCATGGTAATTTTGAAAGCTTATAGATAAAGTTGTGTCAAGTAGAACTGTCTTTCTGCAAGAAAGCAGGCAAGAGAGAAGAAAGCATTTGCCTTCTGTGGTATTATTTTCAATGAATTGACAACAGAGAAAGTATTGTATAATGCACAAGCACTGATTCCTGCTTCTGAAGTAACTGTCTAGTTTAATCCACTGTACTTGGTGTACATTTACTCAATAATTTATGAGATGCACTTACTTAAAGATGCCTGCTGCCCTGAGAAGGTAAGCAATGTTACTATAAAGAAAGAAGAGCAAGCATCAAAGGGCAAGTTACCATTGTCGAAATGTAATAGTTTCATTTGGAGTTCAGGGCTTTTCTCCTGTTTCAGGAGGTATTTGACTCAGACATCATTTTGAAAGTAACATAAAACTAACGTCCATCTTGAATGGCATATTTGGCAGTGACAGTGAATCTTTATCCCTTCCCAAGAAAGCAGTATAACCATGCTGTGTCTTCAGTACTTACTGTTCCTCTTCTTCCTTTCCATCTTATCCAAATTATTGAAAGGTATCAAACTGACAGGCAGTTATTAAAACATACGTTTTATGACATAAGACACTAGACTTCATATCATATAAATCAGTACAGATTCAGTTGAACTTCGATGGTTTGTACCAATGAAATACCTAAATTAAGACATGAAAATGATGTGAAGGCCTCCATCCATCATTCATGAACTGTTGCCAGAATGAGATGGGATGCCTTTGGAAACTGTACCAGGAAGTGGACTTGGATTTTACTACAATAGGCAGAAGATGTGCTGGATTAAAACACCTGCTTTGTGTCTAAAGAACCACATCTTAGTTACAGTCCAAATTAGTCCATCTCTTGGTGTAATAGAATGAACCAATTCTTTAAAGAAACAGAAAAGCACTTTTCTTTGACCTTTATAGAAACCAGATAAGCACTAGAAAACAGCTGAACATTTCAATTTCAAACTTATGTTCTAAACAGGAACTCAACCCAAAACGAAGGGTGAGACAAACAGGATTTGCTGGAAAAAAAAACAGGAAAGCATACAAGACACAGCGGGGAATTTTTTTCACCCCATAATTTACATACCGTGCTTATTCTCTCTTGGTTTTGTTTTTTTTGGGTTCTGGGTTTTTTTTTAAGTGATGTAAAATAAAGACGTCTGGGAGCATTTTTAAGCAAACCATCCATGAAAGTTATTTGCCTGAGTCTGAAGATAGTGTAGTCAGCCTACAAAGCACCATCAATATATTTTTTAATATGATTGAAATATTTTAAATGGTTTTAAAGTATTTCCAATACATATATAAAAAAGCGTCTTTGTTTTTAGAATTAATGCCTTGCATCTAAAAGGATGAATTTAGTGATCACTATTAAATTACTGTTTGAAAGAGGATGCAAGTCACTAAGCTGCTAAAAAGCTATTCAGAAAATCCAGAAATTGTAGGATCAGTGAGAGGTTAAGATTCAAATGTACCTGTCAGTATTTTTGTGGCATAGTTAATATTTCTTTTTTATTCAGAATCTACTTTTTCTGAGCTTAGCAGAATATTTTTTTTTTTTATTTTGCCACAGGCAGAACCAGGGAAAACATAACTGCTGAAATACTGATGTGTGTTACAGCTGCAAGAACCATAGCAAAGATCTAATTTTGGTTGATTATCCAGATCCACCAATTGCTAAAAAAGAAATAAATTAGGTCATCTGTTTATAGAAACAATAAATCCTCCATTAAAACTACCCAACGATTGCCAACAAAAATGCTATAATATTAGTTAAATGGCAGGTAAATACAGCTCCCTTAATATAGGTTTTTTTGGTTAATAAGCTAAAACCATTAGCTGTGTAATAACTAAAATGACATTAAGAAGTATATTTCGTCTTGGTAAACAGGGAATCAGATATGCAGAGTTGTATGTCTAATCCCTTGAACCCTAAACATATTTCTTAAAATGTGGACATCAATTTATTATTTTGAATGAAAATTCATGAGCACCTTTCTCATGAGAAAACCAGTTCGTCTGTGGCATTAATAAATAAAAAGGAATGTGAAGCTATTTCCATCAGCCTTTTTCTCCATGTTTAACATGCACTTGCAGTTTGTAGTATTTCTTTGATGGCATAACTCACATGGCATTTAGAAGTAATGTAAAGGCAGTGGTATGCCTACCAAAAAAATACATACAGACAAAAAGTTCCTTCAAGTTTCTGGATCATAATTTTCTGGAACTCTTCTCACATGTTTTTATTAGGAAGATAGAGAAGACATTGGGGTTTTGACCTTAACAGTTTTAAAATTGCCTTATATCCTGTGCATACTCGAAGCCCCCTATAATGCATTTCTCTCGAAGCCTCATCCACGAAGGCCCAATACTAGTTGTTGACAGACTCTTAGGATCTGGCCTTCACATTGTACAATGGTGCTGTAAATAACTGTATCCACATCTTCCAATAGTACTTGTACGAACTCCTCCCCAGTTTTGAGGCGATGCAATATTTCCAGCCAGATTTACTGTAACATTTGGCACCTGCTCTCAACTACTCTTGGCTGCCTCTTGCTGCATGGCTTGCTGGTGTTCTCCTGCAGTGGATATTAATTTTCTTCTCTTCCATTGTCACTTCAGCCATTTTTATGCAGATACACATAAACCCTCTGTTTTTCCACTTTAACAAGGTCACAGTTTTACAGGAAATCTCCTGGGTTTTATGCACCCACTAGCATCACCCTATTCTGCAAATACTCCCCCACCTATCTGAGGTTAGCTGTTTCCTACACAAAGTAACCTCTCCCAAATCTCAAACACACACATATCCATGTCATATAAAAAATTCTTCATCTACAATAACTCTTTTTCTCCCTGTGGACACTCTTCTTTCTCCTAGGTCAATCTTTGACAACAGCTAATTTTCCCAATTATGCCAATGGCCCCTTCTCTGTAAAGATCTCAGTCCCTAGCTACATCATTCTACCATGGAGTTTCCATCCACAGTTTGTACGCAGTAGGGAAATTTTATATCAACTCTACTTTCAATTAGCTGAAAGGCATTTCCATTGTGTTCAATTTGACAGCACCTCAGACTTGTTCAGCTGCAAGTTTTCCATCTGAATTCAACTTCCCCTAGTTTCTACAATGGCCGAATATGTGATATTGTACTGGTTTTGACTCCAGCCCTTTGGCCCCTGAAGTCACTGTTGAGGGTTGGGACGGCCAGAAGGACCCAGAGAGATGGCCACAGCACAGAAAAGGTAGTAAACACTAGCAGGTGACCATTCCCAGTCCTAAGCCTGTAATTACAAGTGCAAACAAGTACATTTGAGGACCTATTTACTTATCACATATGGTATGTGGAGTTAGAAACTGGATTTCTTCACGAAGCTTAAAGCTTTATATCCCCTACACTCAGGAATATCAAGTGTCTGTTGATGTGTTACTGTCTGACATGTTTCCAGCCTTAAGTCTTGCTCACATTCAATGGTGGCTGCAAAATTCGAAGCTGGTTTTGAACATGTAGCCCTCAGAGCACATTTATATACATATATACACCAATTCTGAACAAATTATTTTTATGGTTGGCACTAGCTGCACGGGCGTGTTTGAGAATCTGACAGATTTCTGCATATGTAATCAAGATCTCAGTAATCCTACATAATTAGCCCACATCAATTTTTCTAAAACAGTCATCTTTCTGTATAATAAGAGGGGATGTTTACAAGGCTCATTTGTCTTTACAGTCGGTAATTTAATAAAACCGTGTTTCCAAGACCTGAACATTGAGTTAACAATCAGAAAAGGAAGTTCTGGAGATAAAGAACGCATGAACACCTTGGTCAATGACTTTCCTTGCATAGAAAACTGCAGGCAAAAGTTCCTAGGATTTACTAGGAAACTTTTACCAGGATGAGAGCTTACCCAAACAATGAGCACTAGTTGGCTCCTTCAAACCGCTTTTGGCCTCCACAATTATGATCTCACAGGTATGATTTTTATGTTTATTTTGGGGTGCTAGCAGTTGGAAGATATGGTTTTCAAAAAACCTTAAAGAAAGTTTTAATCTAGAACAAAAAGTTTTCTTGATTGTGAAGAAGGGAGGGCAGCAAGAAGTCATTTTAGCATATTCCAGTCATTTATTTGTCCAAGATTCTTTGTTCAAAATATTAAGAGTGCTTTTATATGTACACTTACATATATATTATATGTGTGTTTACATTAATTAAAAAAAAAACCAGACTGAAATGACGAAGTCAAGGGAAAACAGTTAAAATTAATGCTTTCTTGAAGTACAAAACCAGGATGTCTGAACTATATGTGAATGGCTTCATATTCACATTTCCGAGTCACTAGAAGGAAAATTATTACAGAGATCTTGCAGAGGTATGAACACACTATAAAGATTCCTTCTTGGAAGATGCTAAGAAGTCAAATTATATGAAGCCACTGGAGGAGAAAAGCCTAAAATAAAAAGGACTCATTACATTTTTTTTTAAATCCAGATAATAGATTACAATTAAATATTAGGTAGTCCTATGAACAAATCTTAATTTGGATAAATTATCCAGAACCCATTATTTTTGCATTCATATACGAAAAAAGCAAATATATATAGAGAGAGCTTTTCCCTGCCTCTTGGCCAAGGAAGAAAAATCCTGGTTAACTAGAAGTAAGAAAAAGCATATCATGTAAAAAAACCCACAGATCAGTGAGAATAAAACAACAAAAAGAATAGTTCCCTACCCATTACTTCCCACTGTGTGAACTTTTGACATATCAGCAAACTCTTCCTTTCGCTTGCTACTACTGTTGTACTGCTCACTGTACAGTTTTAAGGACATCTGTTCAACAGCATCTCTTTGTGCTTCCAGATAGCATAGCTGAACCTCAGCCTAGAAAAAGAAAACAAAGAGGGGAAAAAACAAAACAGAACATTAAAAAAAAAATCAGAAAGAATACATTTAAAACAAATACTTTTGGATGGCAACAATTTTAACCAAATGATTCACATAATCATTTTTCTCCTTGCATGATAGTGAAAAAGGCTGAACCATTAAGAAAAAGTACACCATAATCCCAAATGCCTGAAATTAACTATTTAGGTTTCTATCAAAGAAACTGCTATATATTCCATGAGATGCATAGCCAATCAAATCCTGCCTAAATATATCTGGACATGAATAAAAAAGTTATTAGGAACCAAGCACTAATAGAACAGGTAGATACATAAAATTACATTTCTTACAGGCTTCAAGACTGATTTGTTGACAATTTGCCTGTGCTTCCTAATTAATGAAAGCCATATTGCTACAGGTATTTTTCTTTCAAATAGTAAGTGTAAACAAACCCAAGTAAATTGGCATTATTCATATTCTGCTTTCTGGTGCACGCTGATTACTCAGCAATTTTAATTGCAAGGAAAAAGGAAATAAGTGAGATGTGCTGTTTTCCATCAGACTGTGCCTGGCCAGAAGAATGTTGAATAATATTTGGCATTATAACTGATTGAATAGACACTTTATTTATTGCAGCTGTGGTGATCAGTATGCTTCTAAGGCTCAGAGAACCAGATGACACAAGGATAAAATCTGCTGTTTGCCACACTTGCCCCTAGGAATAGTACAAAAAACAGAGGGTAGAGTAAGTTCAAAAGCACTTTGTGACCAATATGCTATTGTTTTCTTTTAATATACTTCATTGAAAGAAAAAAAGCATTACAAATTCTGGTAATGCTTCAAAAACAGCTACTTCTGTGTAACTACATAGTTTTATTTCCATTAGCAGTGGAATACCTGATTAACTATTTGGTGTTATGGCAAGAAAATGCAACAAGCATGGAGGAAATTTTGTGTAAGGACTCTCCTGTATTTTCTGCTATGGGAAGCCAGGAATTGAAAAGTTTGTTTGCCTGCTGACAACTTGACAGTTGCCAGTCAACAGCAGCCATAAAGACAAAGTAGTGAAACGGCTAGAGAGAAGAAGGGTAATCTGCAAAATGTAGGAAAAGTCTAAGCAAGTGAGGGGAAACAGGCACTGAAGAATGCCAGTAGGGAAACTCCAAAGGAAAGCTGGAATGTCTTTCTAAACCAGCAGTAATAACAGTTTCTTATATTTGCTTATGCGTTGTCTTGGTGCAATTTTTGCTGAGTAATAATGGAGGCCATTTAAAAATTCAACTTATTAAAATTTCTCATTCAAACATTTATAGTTTTCTCTCTCAGGTGCTTCTTACAGTGAGATTAGTTATGTTTTTCAGTAAACCCCAAAATGATTTTGAGAAATTAAAAACCCCAAACAAACAAACCAAAAAAACAGAAAATACATAAATTATTAGTAGTTTTCCAAGGAGGTAGAAGATAAAAATTCCAATTAATCCATGCAGGTCTTTAAGTGTGTAAATAAATGTAATTCAAGGCTTTCATACATACTTTAAAATAGTGGAAAATTAAACCACAAAAGATTATCAGTGAAGACACATTACCATAATAGAAGACCAACTAGCTGGATCTGTCCAGTTAGAGTACAGTGTTAAGGTCTAAGAGAGCTATAAGACTTTTCTGCTTTCTCAGAAACTGTAAATAAAACTGCTGTTTATATAACTCAGAAATGACCAAAGGCAGCAAATAAGCAAACATCATCACCTTCCTGTTTCCCTTACACCCCCAAGTCCATTTTCCTCTGAGTTAACAAACAGTCCATTTCTACAGTATACAGGGGCTCCTGAACAAATGTTTTGGTTTTTTTTTTTGGAAGGATTCTTCATCAGTAAGAATAGCCTTCCAGCTGAGTATTTTGCATTGTCCACATACAGCTATTAATGTGTTCTTTTGATGTATTCTTCCCAGTGAGTTATCCACTCATTGTTTTTATTTTAGTTACAGTTGACATGATTCATTCAGTCTAAAGCACTGTTTTCAGTGACCAGTAAATTTCTAAAACAATTAGATATAGAAACTAAAATCTGTGACTGTTTTAAGCCTAGAGGGGAAATCTTGTGCAAAACTTGAGGTAAAATACTTCCCTGATTTTCAGAGTGGGTTTGTAAATCAAGATAAGTAATTCTTGCTTTTTCTACAGGTTTTGGGTGGGGCTCGGGTTGGAGGTTTGGTGGTTTTTTGGCTGTTGTTGAAATTATGTACACAACCTCCCACCTCAGTACTCCAAAAAGAGGAAATTCACATGTAGCCTAAACTCTGGAATATCACACATATGAATTAAAATTCGTCTCGGAACTCTAAGAACACATGTTATTTCTCAAATAGCACAACTATCCCAAAAATTGCATTTTCTTACTTGCCTCTCTACAATTTCCTCTATATTTTAAAATAAGAAATGGGAAAAATAAAGGCAGTAGCTTTTCACAGATCTTTCATTCTCTGATCCCTTGCAAAAATATTTGTAAATAGGGAAATCAATAATGTATACAGAAAATGGGAGAAGAAAAAGAAGAATGAAATCAATACTGGGGAAGAGGAAAAACAGATTGGAAAGAGTAAGTAAATATAAGGAAAGGAATGAATAATAATCCACTATTTCTTCCTCACAAATATAAGGTCCTCCTGTACTAAGGATTATGAACTCCATCAACATCATGCTCTATGAATCCTGAATACAACCCAGTTCTTGTACCTCAGAAATATGATCCCTCCATAAATCAACTATTTTTGCTTTTAAACCCAATTTCTGTCTTCAATGTTTGTGAACAATTACAGCAACTCAAACTCAGACAGCACAGAGTTTCAGATGGATCTCTCTGATTTCTTTTCT
Organism: Lophotriccus pileatus; assembly: GCA_035583135.1. NCBI lineage: Eukaryota > Metazoa > Chordata > Aves > Passeriformes > Tyrannidae > Lophotriccus > Lophotriccus pileatus. The sequence continues at coordinate 36,574,083 of JAWWES010000168.1, read as the reverse complement.
CTATGTATTCATCTATCTCACTGTTGTACTTAAGCATTTTTTGTCCCTGTTATACTGATATCAACTGAAAATCCAAAGAGGCTTTGAAGACCTTGAGTAGGTATTGATCAGTTTAAGTCTCAAAAAACTACATTCTGCAGAAGCTGAGCTAACAGGTACACGACACAATATAGAAAATAGTACACAGCACAGATTCGCAACAAATCTACTGCAGCAGAATATAAAATCTCTCCTGGTAATGAAGGACTAGTTTTGTAGTATTCTGGGAGAATAAAATAGCAACTTTATTAATTGCTAATCAAATATAGAAAAGTTACTTGTTTTACCTTTTATCTTACATTAAATGTGCATTTTTATTTTGCCCTACATATGCTTTCTTATTACTTAACTTTTAAGAACTTAATCTCTATCACAAACACACCTCTATGGACATGGATATCTAGCAAATCCTGTGAAAGTCTACTGGGATAGGCATGATCCCAAATATAGGCAATGGGATTTGAGTGAGAGCCAATCATTCATTTACTCTTAGTGCTCCATTCCAGAAGTGAAATTCAGTTCCTTCTTTTTCTTTTTTTCTTTTTTTCTTTTTTTCAGAGGATGTAGCGCATCAGAATATATGAAAAATTGAACATGGAAAAAAAAAGCCAAGAAATGATACTCAGCAATTTCCACTTCATGGTTCTCTTCTAAGTGACCATTTTTGCAATAAAAAGGCAATAAAAATGCTGGTGATGGTCTTCTGACACAGTTGTACAGATTCTCTACCTACCAGGATGGAATGAGTCTAAAATATTCTGTTGTAAATTAAACTGTGATATTCCCAATAATCAAGTGACAAAATGCTCTTACTTTCCTGAACTTTCAGGATCCAACCTCTGAACAAGACTATGAAAAAGCAGTTGTCTCTGCAAGAAAACAGTGAAAAAAATCTAGACTAGTGCCAAATATTCAGTTCTAGTAATTGATTAATAATGGTAAATAATTTCAAGGCTATTGCTAGAAAGATAATTTTCTAAAAAACAAGATCTTATAAATAAACTGAGGGAGCCTGGGGTTCAGAATCTGTTCTTTAAGACTGGCTTTGCATGACAACATAGAATGTCCTTTGCTACACAGATCACTACATAACACAAAGGGGTAATCAGTGATAATACAAATCAATGAAAATACACTGCATTTCTTGTTAGACCTACGTGTTGGAAGGACCTTATTCTGAAGTGGAGAAAGACAAGACAAGGGATAATGGCTGTTACTGTGGGTGGAAGGAGACTGAAAGGTTATATTGTATACAGAGTGTGAAATGAAAGACTTAAAATTTACACCAATGTAAACTGGAGATAGGAATTCAGAGACAGTGTTGCTCTGCTGTAAATTTTTTTTTTATATTGGAATGTGCTAAAATAAATATCACTGAATTTGTGTTGAAAAGGAAATATTTTCAGACACCGTTTCCCAGGGAGCACAAGTCTTTTGTTACGAACTATGTTACCGTAAGCAAACTGTCCTGTGTTTCAAATATAGAAATCATAATACATTCAGTTGAATTTGAATTATAAAAGTATCCTATCTGGCATCATCCTTTCTCTAAAGTTCTGCAAAAAAGCTATACTGCTGCCACACTACACTGTGAGAATTAGTGAGAGATACAGACATAGTTCAGTTCCTCCACCATTATTTGAACTTAAGCTGTTTATGTATCATGTTTATTAAATTAAAGCACAAATTCTAGTTTCTGCCAAACAAGGTAGTCAGATGGTCCTATGCAGCATGTAGATTTAGAATAGTAGCTATATGTATATTTTATAGAAGTGCATACTTAGCTGTCCCATTCTAAAAGGATGCACATCTGAGTTTGTCACGGTATATCTTTGCAGTTGGTGAATTTCTTGAGAGATAAAATTGAGAGCAATTCCTTGCCAGAATTAAGTTGATCAGAGTACAATTTATGTGGTTAAACACTTAAGCATTTTTTGTTGTTTTCTGTCACAATATTCTGGCTAGTTCTCCCTATTATAAAGCTCTGCAGAAGGCTTTATTACAGAATATGAAAAAGACCCTAGATCTGTCAGAGTACAGCTACTGAATAAAATTATGTTGAGAAGTATATGCCTCAAAGCATCTCCCATGGAGATGTAGATTACACAAAGAGTTCTTCAGCAGGCAAGAGTTTGACCAAAGGCTTTATACAGACAGACTTGATCATCCATCACTGCATTCCTACACTGAGCCAACAGGTCTTCTGTTGATGAAAACACTTAAGGTAGAAGCAGTGCTTCTAATAAGTCACCCCAGCATTTTAAATGGCATGGTACAACAGAACTGTATGATCATTTAGGTTGGAAATGCCTTTTAGGTCATCAGTACATTGCTTGTCAGCGTTAGGCTTCTTGGACTTCAAGTTACTGCTTCCACACTAAGTGTAGGTTTGGGTTTTTTTTCCCTCCTGCCTCCACATAATTAAAACAGGGACCTTGCTGCTGTTGACTACTTTCTTAGTCTGTTACCCTTCCTACTTTTGACTCCCTTACCTCTTCTATCCTTGATCTTGCACACTCTCTTCAGGACTGAATCAGATTAAAAAAATAATACTATATCATGAAATATGTGTACTGAGAGCTGAATTATTACAAAGGACACACTGTGTTTTGATCATGCAGGAAATTAATTTCGTTAATCAGGGCATGCTTGTTACCAGTCAAAATCTTAGCAAACTGGTTTTATCATTATAAATCTCAGAAATGTTTTTATATCAGGAATAACTTTATCACTTTGTTTTTCAGTATACTAAAACCATCACAATAACATGAAATCTCCACACAGAATGAGCAAAATTACAAGACAACAACATTGTTCCATATTAAGGTACTTAAACTCATTGTAGAGTTTAATTAACAGCAGTAACAGCACAGTGAATTGTAGGTCTATCCACAGAGGCCATAAAATGAAATTTTAGACAGGCTGTGTTACAGCATACAGAACTTCAGGCAGTTCTCAGAGCCATCAGAAATAACAGGAGATGAAAAAAGGGAGGAAAAAAGCGCCTGTAAATAACAGCAATACTTTTTTGCAGGTTTTCCTTTGGCTTTCAGAAGTACATGACCTGTGACTTCAAGACTGTGGAGCGCAAATGCAATCACTAGCATGGCCTCAGCAGCATTGTCTGACCAAATCCATGGAGATGCCATGATCACGCTGTTAATTTAAAATCTGGACCTCTGGTGTCTTAATTTCTGACTGTTCACCTGCCTTTCATTATGTTCAGTGTAACATTAAACACTACACAAGAGCACGGCATGCCCTGTGCATCAAACAGACCCCAGCTATGTACACAGAGAAGTTCCCTATATTACACGTACCAAAAAGCATTGAAGGAAAGTATGAAAGGATTAACCTCTTCGGGGACTTCCAAGACTGATAATTTCTGACAATAGCCTCCAAAAATTGCCAGGTTAAAAAAAACTTCTTGTAAGAATGAAAATTGAACAATTGCCAGGATCTTTTGTTACTTTTCTCATCTTGTAGGTCTTTATCTCCAGCCTGCAGAAAAGAAAGTGACAGGCAGGATGCAAAAGAAGAGTTTTTAATAATCGGGAGGCCAGGTGGGGAGCAGGTTTGCTCTGAAAATGGAAAGAGCTGGGGTGACAGAACAGTGCTTGCTAAAACTATATAGAAGATACAAATTAACAAGGATGCAGATCCAGCCTAACCCATCAAGGTAGCAGAGTGCATTTCTTCAAAACTGCCACATGCCCTCCAGCTCCTTCAGTGACACCTCTTCGAACACCACCATAACAGTAAGCCTGATCAGTCCCATTCTTAAAAGCCTAGAATCCGTCCTATTAAATTAGCAGTTCATCAACATAGCCATGGTTTCTTTCCTATCAGTCAGAGAAAACGATTTATTTTAGGAGGCCGGAAGACAAACATGTTGTACATATAGAAGGTTATAAACCTTTCTGTGCCAGCCTCAAGATTCTCAAGTCAAGAAGAGGAAAGACTAGTCATGCACAGAAAGTCTTTCTTCAATGTGCTAAAATTATAAACTTAATCTCTCTTAATTAAAACCACCACTATTTGCACTGTTCTGATTGTTCCAAACATTTCCTGTGTTTGCACTTATAGAGCAATGAAGTGTTAAATGGAGATTGTTAAAGAGTCTACCTATCATCCAACACACTCATACTTCTAAAAATCATTCTCCTCTGAAAGGCTTGTGTACCCAACCATGTGGTCAGACAAATCACCTAGCTCAGTCTGTAGGGCTGGGCATTCAAAGTGGCTGTGCCCTTAAGGTTAGAGGTACCCATGCTCAGAGTTCAGGACAGCACACTTGTGCAAGAGAAATTCCAGAGTGCTGGTGCACATTCCTCCTCCCCCAACCCTGCAGCAGACTGACACATACATGTCTATTTAAGAATAGCGAGGGAAGGTAGGTCTTGCAAAACCAATACTTCCTACAGAAAACTATCCAACGCATCCCAGAAAAGCATGAATGAGATAATATAAAAATGTTATGGCCTTTTCCTTAGAAATTTTGCTGAGAGATCTACTTATGCATATTTTGGAGAAATCCCCTTCTCCCCACTGGGAGCTGTACTGCCTTACAGTGAAGTAAAACCTGATGACTTATTTACAGAAAGTGGTTTCCAAGTTGCCTAAATTTAATATATTGAAAAATCTCACTTAGAAACAAATAGAAGATACTTATTCTTTAAACTTTCATTCTGAAGTTACTTTAGTAATACGCACTCAGTTTTCATTAATTTCACCATACTATAATAGTATTCCCAGTTTGTTTTGTTATCTTTTCATGAACAGAGGTTTTTGCATAATTCTTTTATTTATGCTGAAAGGAACCTACAGAAAATGTAGAAACTACTAGTCAGAGAATGCCATATTACAGAAAAAAAATAGGAAATTTTTTTTTGTAATACTACATCATTTGTGAGCACTTTACAGAGTAATTCTTTTTAGCAGTACATAAACAGCTTGATTTTTTCCAAGTAGCTCCATTTTAAACTTCTATATGCTTAAGAAATGTTTCATATTTATTAACCTAATCATTACAAATAGATATGTAAGTTTCCAAACAACTAGTTCCAAAATTTCCTAGACATATCAACTCACAAAACTGTAGAAGTTTTGATCTAAAATCTTCTTCTGATTCAATATTTTGAGTCAAATATTTTGAGAGGTTTGATAGTGTCAAATATTTTCAAGTCAAAACTCCTACACTGAGTGTACCTCAAAGACTCTCACTGAATGCTTATTTGACTTGTTCTGAAACTAAAGGTGATTCTTTCCATGCCTAGATAGTCTATTTGATGTTATATTACCCCTAGAGATGCAAATGTTTTCTTACTGCTTCTTTCTCCTCCTACAGGGAGAAATTACAGGGGAGTTTTTAACAGCTTTTTAGATACTGAGCTATTAATAACATAAAATTGTGCAATATGAACACAAGACTGTCTCCACCACAAGATTAAATAAGAATAGTCAGACAATGAAGTAGGATAAAAACTAAATGTCACTAATTTTATTTAATAACAGCAGGGAAATGCAAGCTAAGTATTTTTCTCTGTAGATCTTTTTTTCCTATCCATATATATGTGATATATATATATATATATGTATCTTTGGGTTTTGAGGAAAATTAGAAGCAGAAATCTAAAACCAGGATGTTGAGGAAATTTTTAAAAATATTATTCGTAAAAATATTGGGAATTATTGTAGCAACAGCAAAACATATAGCTTAATATGTTGATTTGTACAACCACCTTGCCATGTATAAAAAGCAGGCACAGGCTGCGGCTCCTTTGAGTTTATTTATGATCCTCGGACGAGGAGCCTCTTGAAGCACCTGATACTTACTGAGGTAGAGGGAACTGTAAAAAGATAACTGTTTTAAACATAAAATATTTGTATTGCTAAGAGGTCAGCTTTGCTGCTGCTGACTTCATTGCAATTTGCATACTATTAAAGCATCACCCATAATGTTTGTAAAATTTAATTTTAAAGCTTTGCTGTTAAAGATGTTTGCTGAATTGTAAGCACCTAGGACATTCGGGAAATGTGCTAAAAACTATGGTAGTTATGGTATTTCTGCCTTACTTCGTTTTTTATTTAATCCCCCCACAAACACACACTATTTTCTTCCATTTTATGACAGTGCATCTCATTTTGATGCAAGCTGAGAAAAAAGTATACTACAACAGTACTGAAGATAACTTTCCCTTTTATTCTCAATATATTTAAGTTTGTTAAAAATGTCACTAACTTATTTATTTACTTTTGCTGGGAGCTGAGATCCAGTTATACTCCTATAGAATACAGGTGATGGTTATGATTTTCTACTTCACTCTAATACAGGCTTTCTCATTAAATCTCACAGAGCTCGATAATCACAGTCATCACATTTGTGTTTCAGTATTGCATTCACACTCACATTCTCTTTCTCCGGATTTCCATCCTCCTTCCCTCACCCCATCCCCCAAGATCTTTATTTACTCCCTGACAGAAACAGCAAAATTAAAGATGTATAATGTGCAGATACAATCTTTGCTTCCTTTTCTCTGCCAGATTAGCACTCTAAAACACACTTCTTTTGGGAAGTACTGATATTAACTCAGTTACTATAGAACATGAACTACCATTCTGCTTTGAAACACTATAGAAAAGTTGCCCTTAGATGATAATGGAAGGGATGGAGTAACACAGGAACAACAAGAATTACTTTACATAATAATAACAACAATTTAGTTATCAAAACAGTACAGAACAAGCATGCCTTTATAGTATTCTTTAAAAAATTTAGCTTCCTAGGGTTCTAATAGCTTTTTTTCCTATGGTTCAGGAATGCACAGTAGCACTCAGCCCGGTGCCTGTATCCTTATTTCAAAGAGAATCATTCAAACCGACATCCACCCTGTCAAGAATCTTGACTTTGAGCTGCTAATGCAGAATAAAAATCAATATAAATTTTGATCATTTGATGAATATTTACTTCTTTCTTTCAAGCCTGGGGATTTAGAATGGAAAACTGCTGAATCAAGTCATTTTATTTTTTTTGTGTTTGTGCCAACACCAATTTACTACCCTCCTGAAAGTTCCTGAACAAGATGTCTCATGTGGCATACATGTTGGTTTTTCCTGTCAATCATAACTGTGTGCCAGTAGGGAGCCATAAACATTTTCCTTTCATACTCTTAGTTCTCCAAAAAGGAATATTTTGATTACTTCCTTGGAAAAGGTAAACTTGTCTTATTTAGACACACTGTAAAATGCCTATGTCTGTTTTTCTAGGACAGCTGCTGTGCCTAAATTGATACTATCCATTAAATATTTTCTTTTCAGTAGGAGTTGCTTCACACAAAGAAGCAGTTTACAATCACTGCAAACAAAGCTTAGTAACACAAAACAAATAAAGATCTATATTGACATTATCACTTCCTCCATATATTTTCTGAAAAACTGCATAAAAATTCTGACCAGTATAATCCACACCAAATGTTTGTGAAAATGAAGATAGCAGGAGACAAATAGATCCCACAAGCTGGCAATTAAAATGTGACTCTAGTTTGCATTTCATCTTTAAAAGAAATGTACCTTCAATCTCAAAAAAAAAAAAAAGCTTTTAAAAAAAGTTTATGTAAAGTTCCATAGTTTCCATAGTGACTGGTGTGGGGATGAGGGAATAGAGAGAAAAGGAAAAATGATGCTTCTAAATTTGAAAAAGACCTAGATTAGTTTAACAAGAACTGTAAATGCAAGCAATTTTCATCTTGAAAAATTTTTTTATATATGAGTCAGTGGCAGACAGGCTTTATCTTAAGGAGCAATTTTGTTGGTCTCTTATAAATTAAATAAAAGTGGCAGCAGCTGTCTTTCAGGAGGCTGATATAGGCTTGTATAGTCATATGATATTACGTAGACAGATGTTTTAAATAAAATAAAATATTTAGATTGCTAGATACCTTGCTAGATACAAAGGCAATTATAGGATGCCTTTGTTAAATTAAATTTCTCATTCTTTTGAGAAGAAAAAATGGGAATTGTCCTGGAAACGGTACCAACAGGAAATGATTCTATATCTAAAACAGCTGGAGACTGTAACTAATATAAATTTACTTGAAAATAAAAATTCTGTATGCCTCTAGAGACATGCAGCACCATCAGTAAAACCAGATGTGATAAAATTATTTTTAAAAAGTCAGTTTACATATATATAAAAATATTAATATATGATCCACTCATGTAGAGAGACTGCTCAAGGCTAAGGCAAAGTAACAGAACAATTAAAGCCCTAAAATGTAAGAAAAGTGACACTTCTTTTCTAACAATTAAAAATGTCCTTTTTTCATGAATGTTGCCTTTTCAGAAACGTGTCAGACACCTTACTTTGACAACGATTCTAATGTGATAACACTTTATTGCATTACCAAGATAAAATTTAGTGGAAACCTTTTATTTCAGCACTTTAAGGTAGATTTTGATTCGAATCTATATTATATGTGTCAAAGTTCCAAAAATAACTTTAAAAGTAAAGCCAATATCCAGTGCTCAAATTCCTTAGATACTTTAAGTAAGTATAAGCGTATATGGGAATTTTTCCAGAGCAAAGACTGCAAAGACACACTGGGTCTTACGTGAGCACTTCAAAAAATACACCACACATTCTAGCCCATGACTGTCTAATGTGACTCAATCAACTTGATCTTTCCATCCTTGTTGAAAACGTCACAGTATAACAGAATCTATTCTGTGTACTTGTAGTTTTAATCTTTGTCAAGACCTCTGTTACAAGCTTCCTCCAGGCCCAAACCTGCACAGCTGATTTGGTAAAAGCACCTAAGGTCTTAACCTATAAAGAAAACACTTAAGGAGGAGTATGAATGCCAAAATGTAAGAATAAGAATTTTACAGTTGTCCTTTTCAAATCACCGTTGACAAAAATCAACCCAAATTTGCATGGCTGCCTTCTTCCTTCCTTGTTCCCTAATTGCTCATTCAGAGTGCTTTTTAAGTAACATTATTTTGTAATTTCAACAGTGAATTAAACGTTTTTCTCTCTCTCTCAGGCTTAAGAAAAACACCCTAGACAAATAAAACCAAACGAAGCATGCTCAAGATATTGGAAGTGGTATATTATAGTCCCTATATAGCAAGAGCAGTAAATGGTATTAAAGATTTCTTTCAGAAAGCTTCAGGTTGGATTGCTTTCATTTTTACCAATAGCCTTAATTGGCTAAGTGCCTTTGGGCCAACTAATACCCAGAGAGACCTAATCTCAGTAATCTTGTAAATACAATGATTTCAACAGATTTTCATCAAAGACATGACCATTACACGAGATGCTGCCTGTTTGGTGCTGTATTATTTCTCATTTAGAATGTAGTTAAAATTGCCATATTAATACAAGATTTATTATTACAGTGTTCTGTGCTACGAAGGGTCCAACAAACAGAAGGTAGTTGGCTATTTTTGTTAAAGTTTAGACAGATGTTTAAGTGGATATGAACAAACATTTTAAATTCAAAAGGAAAAGGAACCAGACTGAGAACAGCAAAATTACCCCTCCCAAGGTATAGATGTCAAAAGATGACATGTATATAAAAAATATTCATGACACTATATAATCACAGAATTTAACCCTTTTTTCCTTCAAACAACATTAGGAACTATAACTCAGATGAAAATAACATATCACAGTATAGTAGTTATACCTGCTGCATCTTTTTAGTTTAACATCTGACTCATGAAAATGTGACTTTTCTGCAGCTAAAATACGATGCATATTGACTCAAGGAGCCTGAAGTACAAGTACTACAAAAAATATGTCGAGGAAAAGCTTTAATTAAAAGATGCACATTTCCAATAACTATAAATAAGACAATAATTGCATTTTTACATTATACTGTTAAAGAAGTTGAGTATTTACTACATGGGGATTCTGGGCACTCAGATTATGATAGACCTCAAAACAAGCATGAGTTCTAAACTATCTAATCACTGTACAACAAGGCGTGGGATATCAGCTTCTTAGAAGTGAAAATAGCAACAAAAGCATTACACACTGATTAATCTAGACCCAAGAGAGGTCACAAATTGATAACTCAGAAGCCAAGGGTCATTAAAACAAGTATTTGAAATGCAGTTTTGTAAAAAAGCTTTGTTCTAATCTCATAGATTTCTTAAAAAGATTGACTGATACTAAGATTGTTTTGCTTTTGTTGTAGCATTAATTAAAATGGAGGAATTAAGAATATTAGAGGTTTTAATAACAGGCACAGGCAATCTATTATACAGAGAGCCAGTACCCATGTAGCGGGATGGTCTAAGGCCTAAAGGTATTTTTAGCAGGAAAATGCATAGGTACGGGTGAGAGATCCTTACACACAGGCACACAGGCAACCTTGTGCTCCAGGTTCTCTTTGCCGATCATGATTGAGAACTGACCTTCTAGCAGTCTGTTTCCACAGAAGCCACATAGGAATTATGTTTAGAGATATTTGCATTACATGTACAAACAAAATTTGTATTTGACCACAAACCTCTACATTTATTCTTTAGCTGTGTGTCCAAATGGGGATCTTGGTTTCATTGTAACTGAACCACCAGTGTCTTACTGGAGTAGGCTCAGATTAAAAGTTCGAATCTTGGAGCTATCAGGAATAATTACCCTAGAAAGTTGTATGGTAGCAGGACATTATGGTCTTATTTATGGAGCTTAGGTAGAATTTCCAATCAGCATGATTGCATCTATTTCTAGTGCTTTGTTAATCGCTTCCTGAAGCTGCTCATTAAAAGCTCCTATGTCAACACGTAATGCTGTGGTGGCTGAAACAGAGATTGGGAATACAATCACATCTTGTGGCTTGGCTGAGAAGTACACTCCAACATTGTGCACTTTATCACAAATGCTGTTTTCCCATTTGATAAAATGCTTCACCATGTCATGGAACAGTGGTCATTTATTTCAGAGGAACAAGCTGGATCTTCACCGTTAAATGCTGGATGTGAGCAAACATCATTCTATTTTTGTCTCCCTCAACAATGGAATTGCAGTGAGACCTAAGTACAGCAATTTAACATCTCTCTTACAACAGCCACAGAAGTGATGACAGCCCTAGACAATAATCACTTGCCAATACCATAGTACTTACCTACCAACTGTGAAAGCTCTCACAGCTGTAGTCAATAATTGAACCGACCAATTCCACTGTGCTGCATGTGATTGGTGATATTATCCCTTTAAGTGTGTTATTTAAGTTTGCAATGCAGTTAATTGAAACCCTACTAGATGCAAATCAAAAGTTTCAGTCTTAATTGAGATATTTTGAAAATTGAACCCATTGCTTCAGGCAGGTGCTACATGAGATTCCATTAATATAGGTAATTAACATTAGCCTCTGCTTTAATTAACATGCACACTTTAATTAGTAAAGCATTAACCAACATTAAAAAATCTGATCTTCATGCATCACAAAAACTGCAGAGTTATGACTATGTTATTTTTTCCAAGACTGTAAACCATACAACATATCAATACTTTTTTTTTTAAATATATCAAGATATTTTAAAAAGAGAAATAGACATATAAATGTACATCCTTGTTTTAACTGAACACAGAAGGCTGGGAAAGATTTCTTAAGAATATCTGAAACATGAAGAAAGCTCACATAATACTTCAGAACTTTTGACTGAAATTTATAAATACCTATATTGTGTTCATATGTGTATCTAGTCAATTCATAAATTAAAATAATCCAGTTGTGACCAAATTCAGTGCTCACTATTAATTCTGTGGTAGAATCCAAGACAGTGTTTTCCAGAGCTGGCATTTTAAAAACAAATGTCCTGTCAACAGTACTAGCTTTGCTTTCCATCATGCTCGTTTTAACATCATGATGCTCCCCAAAATAAGTAAGCCTATGACTGCAAACACGTTTGCAAACATGAAATGAATGTTTCCTGGAGTTTGCTAAGAGCCTTAAACATCTTCAAGAACTAGCCTGTTGCTCTGAAACTTTTTGTCCTACTGTGTCATAAAACCCACCGCTGAGTGCCAGCACCTCTGGGATGTCAAATAACTGGGGAACTGAAGTGATACAACTGAGCTGGTTCAAGATCAGCCTTTCTGCACAGCAGGTCCCATTTACAGCTGTACAAGCTCTGTAATCAAGGGAACTTGCACAAGCAAGAGAACAAGTGCAGTTACACTTGTGCTTTCAACCCAAATACAGGAATATTTCTTTGATATACACAAGTTCTTTTTGATTCTGGACTTTTATTTTGCCTCCGAAGTTAAAAAATATTTAGAAGCATAGTATATTCACAGACATATATAACATAAGGAACTCCATTCAAGCCCGTGAAATTAAACGGCACAGAGCTCCAATTTAAAACCTTCTTTAAATAAAATTTAATATCAGTATCTTTTAAAATACATTTCCAAACAATGCAAAGATATCTTCATCTTCCTAATCCTTCCCTTCTGCTATGCATTTACCCATATGATCCTGACAGCTTTGCTTTATGGTAAGTTCCATTTCTCCAACCTAATTATTACCTCAAACAAGCTTTCTGATCCGCTCCACTCACTTCACTTCCTGTGTTTTCTTTCTCTATATCTGCAGGTGGGACATATATTAATTATTGTTATGTAATGCTCATAAAAGGATACTGGATGTTTGGGCTTGAATAATACAGTCAGTTTAAACAGAGATTTGTTTCTACAATTTCTGCACATTCTGAACCTCTACTGCATTTGGCAGTGAAGGGAATGGATGATGTCAAAGGACTACACATTCTATTCATGTTCCATCCAAATATCTGCAGATCTCAAAGATAGCATGTACATGTGCAGAGAAAAGACTGTGTCCTTTCTGAAGCTCCTTACAAGTACCACATCAATGTCACACAGGGGCTGTGTTTGTTTCTCTTTGTTAAATGGGAAAGAACTTGAATGAAAGAAACATGAAGACAAAAATATTCTTTAAAACTGGAAAGATTCACTTAATCTATTTTAAACACTTTTTCTCCTTGGGAGTAAATCCTACATTGTGTTTCATATTCATAGCACACACACACATCCTAAACACAAGGCTTTCCAAATACTGAATCTACAATGCTCCCAGCTAAAAAAATTTAGATCTCTTCGGAGCAATTTGCCAGATTTTGTCAGATTCTGCAGGACATATTCTGGAATTCTGACAGTTCTCCCTGAAAGTAAAAGAGCATTACAACTAAAAAAATACTTTGCTGAGTGCTTTTCATGGCATGCTGTTGAATTCTGTATATTTTATAACCTGCAAAACCACAGTTATACTGAAAGCAACATTTATAGTCAAAAATCTGTCCTGGCTTATATCTAAGCAACTCATAGTGATCATGAAATTATTGTTTTCTCTAAAGCAATGTGGTGATACTTTTAAAACAGTGATTTTCACAATACAGAGTTATCCTAGGTGTATACATTTTCATGTTTACATGGAATGCTGAGTGAATCCACAAATATTTTTTGTCTTATTTACTTGATTGGTTTTAACTACATATTTTTTTCCATGGGAAGTAACAAAGAAGTTAGAATAAAAGATGTAAAAACTGTGCTTAAAAAAATTCTAAGCAGCACCTTGAAAATCAAGGTAGACTCATCCTGAGATGAAGAACCCACAGTGATTTGACCAAGGAGCTACAGCGAATAATGTGCATTGCATTCATGACATCTTGAAAGGTTTCTCCTTCTTTTTTCCCCAGTGAGGTCTTTATAGTGCTAAGGGTTAAAATCTTCAAGCACTTCTAATAAAATAGGTAAAACCTAGAAAATGAAGGATTGGTAGTATTCTGTCATAGTCAATGGCAGTTTTTTAATTATTATTTCATGCAAGCAGTGCATCCTCTTACAAATCATGTGATAGAAAATAATAAATATATCTCAACTTGTAATTTTAAAGACAAGGATTCCAGACACTAATATTCAACATATTTTTAAGATACAGAAGACATACTGTAACATAAGTATCATGATATGGGGGTTGCAAAGCAAAAAAAAAATTTGAAAGCAAGCTCAGAGGAGTCAGTGAATTTTACTGCTCTAAGAACAACAGAGCCCCCTTTTATCATGAGAAAAACAGGACCGTATATGGTCCAGTTATTAACTTGGGATGAAACTTGAAATGTCAGCCTTGCTTCTTCAATACTGCTGCAGGAAGGAAGGGCTGGACACCAAATATCTTTTGTTCCCTGTGGGAAGTGTATTTTGCCCTCTTATACCAGCTGCCACTTCTACACCAAGTTGGTCATTTGTAGCTATAGGTTTCCCATGACACAAACACAGGCAGGTGCAAACAGCAGGGTCACGTCTCCCATAGACAATCTTGGATTGGGCTGAGAGCTTTCTGTTCTTTTTCTGACCTTGGAAGATTATCTAATAAAAGATATTAAACTTTGCCTCCCTTATCTGTAGTTCATACTTGTCCTTACACCCTGAAGATATGAGCAGTATTGTACCCTATAGGGCTTGGACATAGTCTGAAGTAGAGCTTTAAACATACCTGGAACACTTCTGTAGTCACTAAAAATAAACGGGGTGTGACATACTGTACCCAATGTCTTTTTGTTAAGAACCATTACTTTCCTTAGGCTATGAAAATACATAGCTAACATCCTCTTATGAATAACTATCCTCTATGATAACAAACATGCTCTACAATAACTATAAAAGATAACTATTATTTTTGTTTCTTGGATGTTTATGGCAAATTTGGCAAATGTGACTTCCACTTACAAAAGTGGCAATGACTAAGTGAATTCAACTTTGAAGTCAGCTTACTAAGCCAATTTGTAAATCCTGCATTTTATTTTTCTATGTTTAAAATGCCATGATATAGACACTGGAACATCAGAAACAGTCACTGTGATAGGCATTTTTAAAAAATGATAGTAGAGCAGTGTGATCTTATAATTCCAGTTAATACCCATCTGAATTTTATATTCCCTATTTTTAATTACTCAAAATCAACCCTGAACTTAAAATCATACCACAAAATAGAAACAGTCCACTTATGTTGATTTTTGCTGTGCTTGCATAGTCCTCCCAGAATCCTGGAAAAAGTATTTTTTTCCATGTTGATCTTGCTGTTGCCAATACTGGCATTCACTATTTGAGTCTATGGCGGAACTTTTGCTCCCCACTTGGTTTGCTGTCCTACTGAAATATACCAGGAGCATGCAACATTTGCTGCCATACTAAGAGAGATGTTTCCACTTACTGATCTAATGAAAAAGTGAACCTTAAAAATTCTCTGTAACTAACTTGCATATTTTTCTTCATTCCATAATGTAAAAAACAGAGAAACTCAGTATTTCCTTTCAATAAATATATATACTGGATACACTTGTGTTCAGTTTGTTTAATTGCTAATAATTTCCTGACAATCTTTAAGCAGATAATGATAATTTCATTCCAGGGTAAGATGTTCTGCAGTAAGTCAAAATACCCCAGGACTCATCGGCATTTTGCACCTCTTTAGACAAAAAAAATGGAAAAGAGAGTCTAGAAACTTAGGAGAAACTAGGGAAAAATTAAAGATAGGTAAGTTTTGATCATGTATTTCTTCTTGCCAATTGACATACATAATAGAAAATGGTAGAGAATAGGTTAAACAGTCTAAAAGGATTTTAACCTTAAATTTGACAGAAGCTAAATGGCTGTGACATTGGGTTCTTCTACTTTATTCCAGCTAGTAATCCACCTTCAAAGTTCCTGTCAGGTAAATGACCTTGTATTTCATTAACTGATAATTAAATGGATTTATTCCACTAACGGTTTTAATTAAAATGCTAGAAATATTGATTACCCCTCTCATCCTTATTCCCCCAGATGAAAAAAAGGTTTTAGGAATGTTTATTTAGAGAAGACAGAGAATTAAATTAGATTGAATCTCTATGAGACCTGAAGACTGGTTCTTTCATTTCTGCTGCTCAAGCAGAAAAAGGTTTCAATTTTTTGATGTTTGATTAATTATTTTGAAATCCATTTATGCTTACCTTGGTGTTTAATTAAAAATGTCATTTTTAGCATAATTTAATTGGCTATCTGTGGAAGACTAACTTCAAACTTATATTTAAAAAATGTTGTGGGTTTTTTTTTAATTTGAGGTAAAAGAAACTTTGTACTTATTTGCTTTTGCTGTAAAGGTATCATCTCATGAATGAAGAACGAAGAAGGGCTGAAGCTTAACTGGATTTACTACATTTGAATATGAGAATACATATGCTTATGAGTAATGCAGCTTTATTTGGCTGTACACTTGAATCTATTACCAGTCATTTAGAATCTCTAATCTAACAAATATGGAGTGTGTGGCTCCAAATATTTTGGATTTATTGTTACTAACATTAACCAAACTCTCTGCAGTGTGTCCAGAAATTCTTTTAGTATGGGCTGCAATCCTTAAGCACACGCTTTAATATACAGTATGCATTACTGAAAAAAAAAAAAGCATTCGGTCCAATTTATATTCAGCAAACAAATATTTGAAAGAAACATTAATTTTTTTTTAATTTATCTACCATGTGTGAGTATTTCACTGTTTTCTTACCCTATTGTCTTACTGATCTAAAATTTGCTTTCTACATGAAATACTATTCCACTGAAGAACCAACTTTTTCCCTTAAGTGAGAAAGAGATTAAGATCAAACTGGTTTGTATCATTTCAATACCAAATAAGGATATGTTGTGGTCTTATAAAAACCATATTTTGTTACCACTTGCTAGCTCTAAAATATATGATCTAGAATTTTCTATATGGAAAGTGACAGTACTTTGATAATAAAAATATGAACCAAATAACTAAAGCCCTAATTCTGTAAAAAAAAGCTTAACATCAAGCACATAATCTGTCCCATTGAAGGGCAACAGAATTATTCCCATGGTTGCCACTACAAGGTGTGGACTTCCTGAAAGGTTTTTGGTGACTCATGACCATCACACCTATTTACTTTTCCTTTTGTGTTATTTGTTTGTGAATGGAACGCTAAATAAATATGGGTCAAAAAACTAAAAAACATTTCACTGTTACGGAAAGACTAATTGCAATAGGTTCTTTCAAGTCTGAAAAAGAGGAAAGGTCTCCTCTGCAGACATGACACTGGACTCTCAGGCTTGTCAAAAACACATTAATGATCTACTTTACATGGTCCGTATAATTTATATTTCTCCCCTCTTTGTTCAAGTGTTTAATGAAGAAAAATTTCAGTCTCATTCAAAGCCCAATGAATCAATTAAAATATCCTTAATCAAAATATTTGTCTCCAGCACTCCACTTCTTTACAGTTATTTTAAAAAGTCATGTGAACCTGAAATACGGTTAGGTGACAGTGACTCGTGTACACTCATGAGTCATTTAAGAGTGGGGTAGCTAAAGGTCTTTCCAATGATCTACTGTCTAAAAATCATTTTAAATGATTTATAAAATCATTTAAATCTAAAAATCATTGTCGCCCTTCAACAAATAACTGCAAAAAGCAAGTGAAAAAAAACCCAACCAGCTTATGCATTTGTGAGCTGCAGAAGACTTACACTGAGGAGTTGAAGAAGATAAATTGTGTAGCATGATGCTGCCTTTCTGAATGTTCCACTCCCCTGATGTGCTCATTGTTATATTTTCAAAGCACTGCACGTGGTTTTACTCATGCAGCTTTCCATGACATCACTGCAAGTCCAGTAGCCAGCACACCTAGTCAGACTCTTTCCCATAAATGTACTCATGCAGAAACTTTTATCGTACAGCTCTATTTCCAAACTCACAGCAGCTTCTCCAGTAATTACTCATTTCCACTCACATAGGTTTGCAGGATGAGGCTGTTACTGCTTTTTGCTCTGGCTGTGAAAGGGAATGGTAAAGTTGGACCTACTTTCACAGACTGTGTCTGTTCCAGTGAAGGCAGCAAGGCCTTTCAAATCTTTCGGTCAAGATTCTGTTTCTTTGACATACCGAACGCCACAACACGTTCCTGTTCTATTTCAGAGAAGGACTAAAGAACTTGGTCACAGCATTTTATTTCCGAGTTACTCTTTTACTGTTTCTTTAATTTTGATTACTGTGAATACAGGGAAACAAAGTATTATGTTATTTTCATTTAACTTTCTGCTATTGCTTTGTTCAATGCTTAACAGGATCCTTTTGCCATACTTGGTTACATTTTCCATTTTATTTTATTGTGCAAATTTACTAAATTACAGAAGAACCTTTGACCATGTGGTGCCTATAAATTAAAATCCTGACAAGATGATCTGTTGTTTGTTTTCCATGTCTACTTTCAAAAATAATTTCCAAGAAAAATGAAAAAAAAAAAGAAGTCACTGAATACTAGTTACTCGGTTGTCCACAGACAAAAGAGGATTGCACACAGGTTGAAGCTTTTCAACAAAGAGCAATCACTACTCAAAACTACAGAAATTACACAGGCAAATCCATATAAAAGTGCTACCTTTACTATTGCTACCATTGGCAGTGATTAGTTTGTTTTCAGAGACCTGTGAAATAATTTTTAAAGATGCACATGGCACGGGTTTTACTGCTTTTTTTTTCTGAACTCTCAGAAAATAGCCAAGATGAATAACTTTGTTTTTAACACTGATATATGACATATTTTAACCTGTCTACATACAAAAGTAGTGCTGTTAACAACTGCAACTTTCTTCAAGTATGCTATGAATCACTGTATTCCTTTTTCCTTTTTTCATGCACCATTGCCACTATCTTACCTTCAGCGGTTTTGCTAGATTTCAATGAAGATGGAACCAGAGGGCACACATTAGAATTTTATATCAGTTCAAGAAGGGGAGAGAAGAAAGACATATGAAGCTAGAATGACATTCATTGAAGGTTCCCTAGGGAAGATAACACATGTTTTTGTCTTTCACCTGCTAGGCATGCTAAATCAGTGCAATGATAAGCTAATTTATGAAATATATTTCAATGAAACCTGGACATCTTTACTGTTGATAGTTTGGATATTAGCTTTTCAGAAATAAAAGACAACTAATTTAAAAGATGTTAAAAGACTGATTTTCTTAGGTAATTCTTACCATACATGTTCATTGGGGCTCTGGATCTCAGTGCATAAGCATTTTGAAAGCAGTTAGGATCAGGTGAAAGTTAAAATTTACACTCACAGCTCCTTCAGAAAAGGAGTAGCTTGCTTTCAAAACCAAAAGAGGATTCTACCCTATTTTTTAAAAATATACTGAAACAAACCCACAGTAGCTGCAAGAAAGATGACAGTGTGTCTTACCAAAACAGTGTCTCAGCCACCTTCCATAACACGTGCAGCAATCCAATACTGAGTAGTTCATTTATTATCAAGGCAGTATAATCTGCCTTTTGTTCCTCACAGAGTCTAATGCACAAAAGCTGGCTCTTCAGGAGAGACCTGTAAGCTACCTGTGTTCAGGGAATGCATGCTAGAAGATTTTAAGACCTTTCTATTTTAACTGTGGGAAAATGTATGAAATGGCTGTTGATGGAACATGATGCTAACGTAAAACTTTACAGTTTATTTCACCATCAAAAAGACCACTGGAAGATGTGATATTTCTGGTTTTGTTGAGGGTTATTTTGTGAACAAGAGCACCTCAACATTCTACAGTCCTTGCTGAACATACTCACAGCAAATTTAGAGACAGTCCATAATGCAGATGTAGAGATGTACAATTCAAAAAGCATGTACTAATGAGGTTAAATTTTATAAAGTATCCTAGCTGTCTTACAGATAATTGTGTTTAATTTTAACAGTTTCATGATCAGACACAGATGTGAGCGTAATATCAAAGAGGATTTAATGCTTACAACAGTTATAGCTCATCATTTATTCTATTTATAATTTTGGTGGTGCATTAACAATTATCTTTTTTAAGTCTTAAATAATCCAAGCAATGGTTTTAAAGAAAAAATGTATTTTGAATTACTGGGCACATCTTCTGGATGTATTTCTGGGATTTGAATATTTCTTGTTCAGAAAAAAAGGAAGCCTGGAGATATTGGAACATCCAGGAGCTTAACCACCACTAGTGAATATAGCTATGTTCACTAACCTGAGAACTAAAGACTGCACTTCCCAAAACCTTTATCTTTAATCAACCTTTTGACTGCAGTGTTTGTTGGCCCCAATAGAAAGAGGAACTTTGGACTCATGAGAAGCTTCAGCAAGGTCAGTGAAGCAACATATATGCTTTAAGTTTTAGTGCATGTTTAAGTGTTTCACTGAATTCGTGCCACGATCTTTTTCTAAGCATTTATGTAAGAGGTAGGGGAAAATGTGTCAGTTAAAGTTACCTGATCATTTGGGGTGATGAATAAAATCTCTTTTGCAAGTTTCCCTGGGTGTTTCCATGTCTTTATTGATGTCCTCTTTATACTGAAACATTTTCTTTCCACTGATAATTCACTTTCAAGCAGTCAAGACGTAGTTATGCCCACATTAACTTTTATAAACCAAGAGCAAGCATAATTCTTCCCAAGTTTTATTTATTATTCTTCCATATTGATTTAATACCTTTTAAAATAGTTTAACTAAATCAGTCCAAATTTTTTACACCCCCTCAATTCAATTTCCTTTGTGAGAACTTTCCAGAGACAGAATGTCTCTAAACGTTATCTTCAATTCCTGCAGTATGCTGCACATTGACAGAGGACCCCTTGTGGACCCCAATGTAGAAAGCTCCACTGGAATTGGTAGTTATCTGCTCAAGCATAAGTAGTTGCAAGATGAAGATTTTAACAATCAAATATTGAGAAGCTCACAAGTATGCACGCATCTGTCAAAATCCCCAATATTTTCTGGGTGACAGTAATGTCCAATTTGTAAAGGTACTTCTAGAAAAGCACCCTTGGGATGTCTGGGCACCAAAGTACCTCAGCAAATATCTCTTTAAGTGACTGCAACACAATACCATTTTTTGAAGCCTGAAAAGAACATGTTCTTTGACTATCTGAATTCATCTTTTATGCTTGCTATTAACCACAACATACACCTATATACTCTTCTTTTAAGAAAACTGACACTTTTTTTTTGTTACATCTCATTGTTTCATAACAGTTCATCTTTTCCAAAAATTAATGATACGTGCAGCATAATCTGGGAATCATGAGACAATAACCAAGAAGAAATATAATTTTAAAAATATATATAAACAGAAGGGGGAAAATAGTGATAGTTGAATACTGAGATCTCTTGCAGTCTTTTGTAGAAACTTGGCAAGACTGAATTGCAAAATGAACTCATTCCAGAATGTAGAACTGTCTGGATTCAGACTAGGAGTTTGGCATTTGCACTGTTTCAAAGGGATAAATAAACACTATTCTTGATTTTTCTTGGTGATTTTAATGAAAGGTACTTTTTCAGCATTAGCATGACTGTGCATCTTGCTACAAATAAGCTTTAGCCACTATTGCTTTTTAAAATGTGCATAGATTTATGCATAGGAATTAATAACAGCTTTTTCTGTTCTATTTTTTTTGGTTCACAGTGTCTGAACTGTAGTGACTCCTTTTGACCTTTAGAGAGAAGGACAGTCTTTTCAGAAAGCAGATATTCTTCTTTTATAAGGGGAACTGTGTAAACATAAGTAATGTGCCTGTGAACATTTTATGATCAAGATAATAATAAAGAATTTAGCTTCAGTATTTGCCATGCAAAATAAATCTTTAACAGAGCTGACTGTTTTGTGACTTCTTCAGCTGAATACAGTGGTGCTTATGCTAACCATCCCTTCAGTGCTGGCAGCCTTATGAGAACTCCCAGAAAACCTTTGCTGTCATTAGACATTCTCAGCTGGTTTCCAAGTGAAGGAGTATCCAGCCCCTTGTCAAAGAAAATGTCATCATAAGATTATGAGAAAGAGAGAAGTGAAGGTAAAATTAAGTAAATCAGGGGAAATGGAATTCTGAGGAGAATATGTAAAGTATATTAAAAAAATAGTGAAGATCAGCATCTTGCTTAGTATACATTTGAATATTCCTACAGGAAAGAAGAATATAAAATTGAACTACTGATCTCCTGAGGACTAGACCATTGTAGGGAGGATATTCTCTTTTTCTAAATGGACAGATGGTGTGTAGATGAAAACAGAAAGTAATTCCTATTTACTATCAGAAAAAGGTACGGATATGCCATGAACACTACCTTGGAAGCAGGCACTGTGGCTTATATGTACTGAATTTTTCAATTGGAGAGGCAATAAGAGTAAAATTTGAAAATATCAGCTATAAATTAGGATATGGAAGGCTAGGTCCAGAGTACTTTCTTATCATAACCTCCTGCACTACCTATAGGAAAATAGATAAACTTTAGTGATGCATTACTTTGAATAACCATGGGTTATTCATACAGTGGCTGGCAGAAATAGCAACAGTTTATAATAGTTAAAAAGGCTGTAAACAATATGTACACACATAGCTGATATATAGTTGTCCCTGCATATTGAATCCTTAAGATTCATATTCTTTAACTTTTTTCCTCTTGAATGAGGTAAAAGGAAACTTTGGACCAATAAATGGTGAAGAGATCTGGAGAACATCAGAGGCAAAATCTTTTTTCCAGAAGAAAATCTGATATCAGACAATAAGACAAAAGCATTTATGCATACAGTTATATAGCTAAACTATTACCTGGATGTTACAATAAGTAGTCTGCTTGTCAGAACTGGTCCCTCACAGCCCAAGCTATTGCCAAAAAAAGCCTAAGATACTCGGGCATCAAAGCGTTGATTTAAGTATGCAGGCTTAAACACTTGGGTTTGAATATTTTTACTTAAGTGACCTTCCCAAGGTCAGGAAGAATTTTATGCATAACTCTCTGTTGACTTACACCTACTCAATTCAGCACTTTAATACCAGGCTCCCTGCTGTTTAATCTATCTTTCTTTCAGTACAAAGTTGTACCTAAAATCCTGAATTTGCCATGACTTATACACATGTTGAATAGTATGTACCTAAAAGGTATGTAAAATTAGAGAGACATGTCAAACCCAGATCAAGACATACACATGGGAAGGAATTTATTTCTAGAAATAGAGTCCACAGTGCAGGCAAGGTGGCCAGCTTCTCTTTACTAGGCATGGAGATAGCTGGGGAGAGAGAATGGGATTTCTGACATTCAGTGTACTGAGCAGAACATTAAATAAGAAATTGATAGGAAATTATGGAGAAAGGCCAAATTTCCCACTGTTGCATATAAGCCTAAAATAGATGTCATGGAAATCTGGAATTCAGACCGTAAAATGCTTCCTGGACATACAAAATGCACATAAGATATCCCTATAGGTTGCTCTACAGGAAAAGTAGACCACTGTTTTCTTAAAAAAAAAAAAAAAAAAAAAAATCTGGGATTTGAGCTGCTACAATTAATCTGTTTCTTGATAGCTTGATAATTACAGTATTCTCTTGGGAAGCTGAAAATAGAGATTTTATTTCTTGTACTAACTGCTCAGACAGACTGCATGAAAGCAGCTCTTCCTGCTGAAGCTGGGCAACAAGAAACAGAAATGTGAGATTCCTGATGCTGGAGAAGAAGTAAGAGAGTTGCCGGTCTATCACCCAGTGAGAAGAACAATCTTCTGAGTAAAGGGAAAAAAAAGGAAAGCAGAGTGTGTGTTCCTGGCCCTAATGAAGACTGAAAACATAATCTGAGATTTTTGTTTTGTTGACCATTTTCCAGTGTATTGTACTACCACCATGCATTTACCCTGGGAGGTGTACACACAGATATACCCTATTAGTACATTCATAGCTTCATTTAAATAAGTAACAGCATTTCTTTTAAAGTCTAACAGCTTTACATAACATAGTAAAGAAAAGAAATATTAATCAGTGTAAGAATGTATTCCTATGTTAATAAATTTACTGGAGCTTATTAAACCTTTTAAAAAAAATAATTTTACATGTAGCTAGGACATAATGTTTCATGCCACATAGCATAGCAGTAACTTCCACAATTTTATCCATGGACATTTTCCAAATTTTCTGCTATTGGTGCCATCCATTTAAAAGGCAGATATTTAATTCCAAGGATTTTCTATTTTCATTTTATTAAATAAAATCTACAAATAAAATCCATGAGAAAAATAGACAGCTTTAGAGAGGAAGTACCAGCGGGAAAAAAACCCCACCTTTTGACTGAAAGAGGAAGGCAAGAAATTACATTAAAATTTTCATCAGAAACATAACTTCACCAATGTATATAAAATCTTCTAGAGACAAAACAGTTTTGGCAAAACTGTGCAAATACAGTGCTCCTGATTGCAAGCCCATTACTGAATGCAAGTGGGGAATAAGTGTAAGACTCCAGAAGGGCAATGCTAAAGTTACAAAACATAGAACCTAACCACTGAAGTATAATTTTTCATGTTAGTTTTGTTCTTTTATCATCAATATAGAGCCTGGTATAACATGAACAAAATAGTAGTAAAGTTGGTTTGCAAACATGAAAAAAAAAACCAAAGCAAGTAAAATAATACTGATACCTAGTTAATTAGTTAAACAGCTTTTTGTTTTGTGAAATAGTTTCTGTCAAACAAATACTCTATTAATGACCTCTTGTTTGTCTCTACAAATGACTGTACATTTCCAGAAATCTACTGTTTGCCACTTCTTTCCTTAATGATAGAGCTGGATCCTTCAATGGCTAAAGAGCTGGAAACATATTTTTCAGCATAAATATCTTAACATGACTTCTGTGCTTCTTCACATAAATAGATGTAATATCTAAGCTCAAAACAAGATTCCTTAGAATGTCACAGTAGGGTCTCTCCCTTCCTTCTCAAGATATGTGCATCTGTTTTCTAGCTTTACTACATAAAATACAGAATTACTATGTTTTACTTCTTTATTCTTTTAGGCTCACAATACAACAGTCACACATATACAGAATTATAGTTGCTAGAAAAATAAATAAGCAGTGAAAGAACCTGAAATATTATTACTATAGTTCTTTCCAAGAATTCCTTAAATTCTTGGGAATTCTTGAACTGTATTTTTAGCTCTTAAAATGTGACACATCCAACAGCTACTCAAACATGAAGAAATGAAATACCGACGTAACATTTTCTAAAGCCCGTCTTACGATGTTCAAGCATCTTTCATTATTCTCTGGCTTCTGCTCTACTGCTCTCCTAAATATCTAGGATCTATCCTGGGATCCACCAATATGTTACATTTTTCTGTGGATTCTCCAGCAACACTGTTCAGATTTTTAATCTGCTTGAGACTAATAATTTCTAAAATAATTTTAATTTTTTTCTTTGACTTTATTTTTTTATTATGTCTTGCTCTGGCAAACATCCTTTAAGTGATATATGTCTGCATTTCTAATATTTGCAACATGGGTGAATGGTTTTGACTAGCTTGGCAATTCCATACATAACCCATTGGAATACAGTTCAATGCATGTTTCAATCCTTTTATAAATAATAGAATATGCAAGACAATGAACAGAGAAACAGGTAATGCAAAAGCATTATAATTTTAATACCTCATTTTAAGACAATGCAGAATTCTATGAATAAGTAACTTTCTCTGAGGATTGATTAGAGCAGATGTTTATGTTTGTACTGATGTAGTTGTTTATAGATGGTTAAAAATGAAAATAAATATATTAAGTTTCTTTTCAAACATACAACAGGCTGGAGAAAAATGATGACAAGTATC
Organism: Lophotriccus pileatus; assembly: GCA_035583135.1. Taxonomy (NCBI): domain Eukaryota; kingdom Metazoa; phylum Chordata; class Aves; order Passeriformes; family Tyrannidae; genus Lophotriccus; species Lophotriccus pileatus. The sequence goes on along the minus strand of JAWWES010000168.1, from coordinate 36,548,371 downwards.
TGGGGCAAGCCCTTTAGGTCTTAGAAGAAGGAGGGACTATTCTTTCCCCAGGCCCCATAATCATTTAAAATGATGAGGGTTTTTTTAATGATTTAATATAGTGAGTTGAGCTACATTCCATTAGATATAATTAGACCTAGACAGGAAAGGTAGATCTGAAAAGCTAATGAAATATTATTCAGATTGAATCTAAGATTGTTGATTAGGATAAAGCTAACCCTGATTAGTATAAACAAGATAGGTGTTAGAGACCTTATTTTTTGCTTTTAATTTAATTTTTATGTTAGTCTGAGGAGAGCCATTACTTTAAAAAGGTACATCTAGAAATATTATTTTCTTTGTACTTCCTAATATTTTTTCCTTTCATCCTGTTTTACTTTCAAAGTCTTGGTCATCTGACCTCTTCTATACCTGTACTCTGATTTCAATATATATATGTATATTCCATATGAATCCTAAGACTCACTACAATCCTCCTCAATACGGTAAGGGCTCATTTTGCAATGAGTTGGCACAAGATCAGTGCTCTGCATGAGTCCCACTTAAGCTCCATCATAATTTCTTCAAACAGTTCATAGCTATATAAACCCCTACGTTGAGGGATTAAGTAAGATCTAAGTGATGTATAGATTTTGTGCTGGCCTTTTGCATAGCAGTGAATTTCATCTTCTATCAAGTCCCACTCCCAGCTTTATACTTTCTTCGTACTACTTCTCAACGCTTTCATCAGCCTCCAAATCCTATGTGTCAAGCAGTTGTTGAATCCTCATACAAATCTCCCTTTAAACCTATCTCTTTCAAAAAATTGCCCTTGCTTCCAATTTCTAAATACAAGATGCTTTTGGGACTTGAAAAGTGCTCAGTGTAAAAAAGCTTTCCATGGAAACCATGAAGAAGTGTTGCTGAACTTGGTATGTGTCCCAAAGTAAGCTTCAGTGTTGGTGTTCAAATAGTGAATTAATGATGCAAGATGCTTTTAGCTTACTAGTTTCACTATGGTCTTTCCAAACAGACTTTGGAAGTTTGCAAATGGAATTTGAGAAGTCCAAAACAAATTTAATTTGTGCAATGTCTTTCAGAAACTTGACACGTGCAATCTGAATACTTTTATTAGCAATTTTTGTGTGTACAGAAATGTTGTTCCTCAATTTAGAATTATTTCTGGAATTAACAGTTTGAGACGTATATTATATTGCCTTAGATTTATTATATTCAAAAAAAAGTTTATAAAATTATTATTTCATGCATTATTTCTCACATGGCAAATAATCTGAAAAATAACCTGCAGGTAATAGCCTACATTAGTAACTTTTAAGAAGAAGACCTCATCTGCCTCTAGGCAGATCTGAAACGCGAAAAATATAGCCCTTTTTAACAAATTATTTGGGATCAAATTTTCTGACCAGATGAGTAGTAGTAAATTGTCAGAGTAACAAATTATATGATAACAACCCCTCAGATACTGATACAAATGTATTATAAGTAGAAAATACAAACATACATACAACATTAGCTTAATTTATGCCTTGGTAGAGATACACAGGCAGAGGGCATTAGGTGAGTAGAAGCCAATGATAGACTCAGCTAATCAACAAGTGGGCATTGTTTGTGCTTTTGATTATTCTTGCTAATGAATTTTTTGTAAATGGACAGCCTAGACCACAGCTACTTTTTGTAGTCTGTGTTCCTGTAGGAGCACACAATGGCATAATGGCATTCTATTTCCAGTCAAGTATAGAAGTTACCTTGGATTTATCTGACATAATTTCTATCCATGCTTTTTCAGATTACATTTTAATTCATTCCCCTAATCCATCTACAAAAGACTATTAGTCACAACTAATTTACTAATACAGCTCTATTATAGAAAGTGCTTTCTGAAGTAACTCTGATTTTAATTAATCTCTATTGTGCACTCAGTCCAGATTTTGGAGTGACAGATACATAAATAGAAAAAGACAATGAAATACACAAATACAAATCCTCTCTCTTTCATGTTTATATTTTAATATGCCAAAACAAAGAATTTTATTTCTTACAGACTAACACCTCTGTAATTCTTTTTCCTTTATGGTTACATAGCTTTGCAAGAGATATTTCATTTCTTCCTGCCTTAAATTAGTCTCTCACAGTAGAGATTTGTGGCAAGGGCTATGTAATTCAAGATATAGGTATAATATAGGGAACAAATTCAGCTTTGTGCTAAAGTTGTAGCTGTGGTGCAGCTGGAAATCAAGGACATCATGGGCCTGTGTGCAAATCCAGTGTACTTATTAATTCCCTGGATGGCCCAGGAATGTGTTACCTAGTCTCTGAACAGAGACAATGGGCTGATTGGAGACAACAAACCAACTTAGGCAACTGCCCGACTGCCTTGCCACCTTCACAGAAAAGTGCTTTACTAATTGTTTTAGGAGCTCTCCAGGTGGGACTCTCAGTCCTGGAGATCCTGCAGGCAGCTCCTGCTGTGCCTAGACCAATTGAAAAACACTACTTGTGTACTTCAAAGTGCTGATTAGCACCCTGAATGGACAACCTGAGCGGGACCTGGGACTGACCAGCAGTTACTGCTCCAAAACTGACCAAATTGGACATAGATAATACACTTGCAAGTAGTCAGTAGAAACTGTCTCTGCAGATAAAGAAATGTTTATGCAGGCAGACATTCCTTTGTACATAATTAAGACAATATAGAGATGTCTTGTAACTAACTGCTAATTGATAGCAATGGATCCTTCACATACTGTGTATGTGCCAGCAAATTACAAGAACTCAGCAACACAGCACATTGGGGAGTTTTTTATGACCCAGCAGAAACCACTATTGCAGAACCCTTGTCCATTGCCACTTGGAACATAACTGATCATCTTGTTTGAATCATTTGATTCCTCATGGAAATCCTACTCTGTGTGTGTGTCTGTGTGTGTGTGTGGTGAATGACCTCTGCTCAGAAAAGCTAGTTTATTAACTTCATAGTTATTAACTATAAAGTGAGTTATACTAAAAACAAGACAAACAAATTGGTCCAAAACAGAGAAAACCTCTCCATTCATCTGTTTTCACTCTAAAATATTCGAGAGCACTTAAGCTCTGCAACGTGTAATAGATTTTTTCTTTTATTTTTTGGAAACCAGACCATCTAAACCACGAAAGGAAAAGTAAAGATTACATTCAAGTAAAAAATTCAAAGTGAATAACAATTTAAAGTTAGCTGCCTTTCCTGATTTATCACAGCCTGAATATCGATACAAAGTATATAAATGGGAGCTTGCAAAACTAAGACTTCCTTTCAACACTCTCATTCCCACAGGATCTGTAGAAACCAGCTTGACTTCCTTCTTCACAAGTTTCTCTCAGCTCATAAGTTCATTGAAAATATTCTTTTGATGAAATTTCCAGTGCAGAAACTCACTGCAAAAAAACAGCCAAATCTAGTACTAGTGCTAAGTACAAAACTATCAATAGCAGTTACTGCCAAACCCGTTAAGATCAACTTCTTAAAATTAACTGAATGCAAATTTTCTCTGTGCCGAGCAAAGCACGTTGATAATTTCTCAGAACTACCATTTTTTTTAATGTGTTCTTTAACAATATATTTTGAAAAATATACAGAGAGTCAAATATACTACGTTCATCACTGAGATTAAATACTAGAGGTGAAAAGATTCATTTTTCTATATGTCAAACTATGGCACTAATTGATTTATTCCTTTGAAGAAAGCAATCAGTTAAGACTGCAAAAAATCAGTTAAAACACAAAAGTATATGGAAGAAAAAACTGCAAAGCAACATGTACCATGTACTCATTTTCCGGACTGTTTTTTGTATTGTTTAACAATATATTTTGTAGTTTTGCAAAAAGTACTTTACAACAACTTTTTATAATCATTTTTTAGTATAATTATGACCTACAACATTTCAGTTTTCATCCTGAAAAAACGTCCTCTGTTTGTTCCTGTAAGAGTATTTCATAGAGAAAAAGATGGGAGGTTTTCCAGCTAGCAATAGTTGTGAGACATTAAGATCCCTCCAGACTCTTCTTTTTTTCTCTTTTATGATAACAAGAATATAAAAAACCAAAAACTTAATTAACTTAAGTTTTTAATTATAGGTATACTTTAATGAACTGACAGCTCTGCATGCATGATGAATAAAGAATTATCTTTTCCCCTTTCAGACTTTATCTTGGTTTTGTTTCAGGGGTTTGTTCTGTACATTTTGGGATTTTTTTCTGCATGGTCCACAATCTGAGCAACAAAGCATACAAGGGGATAAATTAATATCTGCTTAACAATATAAATAGTTTTTTAAAGTACAGTTCTGAATATATCTTGGCCAGGGATGGGAGAAAACAAGCCTATCTTTTCAAGCAGTTTTATCTAAGGGTCACTCTTATCTATTACACAATGGTAGGTTAGGCAACAGGGGGGAAAAAAAGCAGAGAATTTGCAAAGTTCCCTTTTTATAGCTAGACAGTTTCCTATTCAAACAGCTGCAGTCAAGATGAACATTTAAGAAAACAATTGCAGATAAATGCAGTCAGACCAGTAACTTCTGTCATATTTTCATTCTTGAAGTGCCTCCATTTAAATTAACGTCCATTTGGCTACTTTACAACATCCAGCTTCCAAACAGCTTTGGAGGAATTATTTCTATTTTGGGTAATAACAATACTACCTACCAATATTTATTATTTATTTGCATACCAGTTTTCTGTTCTAAATATAGGTATATCTTGTGTAGTATCTATTTAAAAGTATGTTTCAGAAATAAATAAAAATTATCTGAAAGGTAAATGTTTTAATCAAATTAAACTGCAGTGCCAGGGGAAACTATCAAATTTCAGGGATATTTCCACATACTGCTTTCCTTTTTATTTGCCTGACTTGGCAAATACAATATTAATAGCTTTTATACTTATCCAAAATCATAGTATTGTGCAGAAAATGTATACCTAGCCCTGTTCATTTTTGTATGATGTTTCCTCTTTTAAAGATGATTGTGATTTACTGAATTGTACAGAGTTCTACCCTGACACCATTATGATGTCAACATACATCATCTATTTGAGGTGGAGCTTTTGATGTTTAAATAAGCAAAGTAATAAAACTGCACACTTAAAAATTATGTGTTTAAATACTGAATTTGAAATATTCAAGAATATGTTCCTTCAGAAAATGTCATAGTAGGAGAGATGCAAAAAGAACTAACTCACTAGTTCTTTGGCAATCAATGTCTCTGGAAGCTCTCTGTGCACTTGTTAGTATAGTTTATATATATATATATATATATAAATCTATACTAACTATATATATATAGTTAGTATAGATTAATTAACTAATGCTTCAAAACTGATGTGCGTAAGTTAAAGTGCAGTAAGACTCATGTGGACATTCATTCAGGTGTAATGTGACCTTAATTTGCTGTAGCTTAATCCTTCTCGAAAGAGAGCAAGCTACAGTGACTCTCAAGTAAGAACATTCATATGGAGTTTAATGCTCTTTAACTTTTGCACAATAATTTCATTAATATAGTAAGTGCTCATAATGTAAACAAGTGTTTAGATGCCAAAGAAATAGTATCACTGCTGACCACTCCATGTGGGATCTCTTCACCACTCCTTGCCTTTGCTAATTGATGATGTAATTGTATTACATTCTGCCATGCTTAAATAGCAAGCACTGGACCACAAATCAAAGCAAACTGGACTTGCAGAGTCTACATAGAGAGGAACTGAGAGTAAGGACATATGTATCTGATTTTGCCTTGTTTCTGACCTCCTTTGAGAATTTCTTAAGAATGTTGCCATCTTTGCCTCAGATTCCCTAATTGTAAAACAGAAACACATCTTACTTCCTTTCCACTTGTTTCTGGTACACATACTACTAATATGAGTTTCCCACACCATAAATTTTCTCATAGCTTATGCATGTGCCCTGAATAGAGACTAGAAAAGATGAAATCCAGGCACAGGTGCAAGTCTGCAGTGCAGCTGGGTTTTTCTACATATGTCCGATCAGCACAATTTAAAACTTTGGTTTACAAATGTAACATGTGATGGCGGGATTTGTTCACAATCTCTACAAATCAAAGTCACAAATTGAAACCAGATACCATGTGACACTAAGCTATTTCAATTACAGTTAAAAATCAATACATGTGGTCATTTGACTTTTCTGACAATATTGCTCCCATAGCACATGTGAGCCTAACAGTGCAATTCATATGAGAGTTGTCAAAAGATGACTCGTGTTTATTCATATTGTCAATTACTTTTAAAGGTGTTTTTTTATATTCTTTTGGGGGTAATATTAGTGCTCTTATAAGAAAGGAACTATTCAATTTATCTTCCACAAAATTCCCCAAATAAACTGGACAGCATGAATATTTGCCTTATTTTATTCTGCATTGCACACTTCAAAGAGACTTCAATCCCAGAGAAACATGAAATGCACCACATGCCCTGGTACTACCACAGGATGGGCATAATACTCATTCTAGAATGCTCATACAGCCCCTATCTCTACCACTCCTCTGCAAAATGTTCCTGAGAACAGCTTAGCTTTTCCAGTGGAGCTCTGATCTCAGCATCAGCTTACACCAAGGAAATAAGTTTTAGGTCTACCTAGCCTGATTATCCCTGCTATGTTTTCACAGCTGTAACTTCTCCATATATATTTTCAGTATCATTCATATCTGCATCATTTGCTGATGTCATACATTTTACCCATTGTTTTACCACCACTGAAAAAGAATACCCATTCCATGACAGGCAATGCAGAGCAGCTCTGATCTCAGCAAGGTTAGAGCCCTCTCACTTGCTTAGATAGGATGGTCACTAACTAGGAAAAGACAGCAACCTTATTTCCTTGTCCCATTGTTTTACTTTATATTGCTTAATTTCATTATATTTTTATCATTGCTTTTTCAAATTTTCATCGGATTCAGCCTGCTTCAGACATCTCCCTTCTCCACAACTTCTTGACTTCAGCCTACACGCTTCCAAGAGGCAGATGAGAAAGAACTGTGACTATTCAAACAAACATGGCTTTGTTCCCTAATTTTTAGCTACCATGATTCATGCATGTTGTGCCTACCCCTTCTGTTGTAATTTTCCTCCATTTCTCCAAACTGCTATGACCACCAGTTTTTGTCACCATTTAACATGACATGTTTCTACAGACATCTCAATTCTGGCAGTCTTTGAGAACTTTCTTAACTCTGCTTATGTTAACCTTTGTCTTTAATAAGATCAAAACATAGACAAGTACATGTGCTAATACTTAAGCGATGAGTATTTTGAAGTATTTTTGCCTTTATCTGGTCAGTTCTACACCTCCCCAACTACTCATCTACTTGTCTTTTACTAAAGTCTTCTTAAAAGGAAAACCATGGATCAAACATCCCAAAGCTGTTAACTGCTAGTGATATTGGGCTTAATCAAGACATACTAAAAACCTAAGAACAATTGGCTTAGCTTATATTTTTTAAACATATTTTTCTAAACACACGTTACTATAGAATATGAGGTCCAGGAAAAGGTACTCACTGAGGAGAATTTAAAGTAGCAACAAAAGGAGTAGGAGTAGAGGAGAAATTATACAGCTCCTTGAGTGCAGGATCTCATTCCTAGTACAATCAAGGAGTATTTCTACATAGTTACCAAATAAAAAGAAACTTTGTCCTCATAAAGAGGTTGTCCAGAAAGTCTCGTCTACTGAAGAAGAAAATAAAAGTTTTTAAGAGTAAGGGATTAAAAGAACCTAGACTGTAGAGACTTCTTTTGTTTGTTTGTATTTACCATGGAAGTTATCTTTACTTTCATTTATTGTTAGTTTTACACTATGTTTACAGTTTAACAAGACAAGCCCATGCAATGTGAAGTAGAAGAGCAAATTGATGTGATCTTCAAATATGTTAAAGTTTGCCACACAGGATAATGTCAAGGTTCTCTGTGCCTGGGTGTAGCACAAGAAAAATGGTGCATAATCTGCTGTAAGGTAAATTTCGGGAAGAGAGTAGGAAAAAGCTTTCAAGTTTGCTGAGCAGAGGAATAAATTGTTTTGGATGCTACAGAATACCCATTATTGTCTGATTTTCAGAAAACACACAGCAGAAATAGTTCAGGTGATTTTTAACTTTTTGTGCATTGACCTTATGGAATGTCGATTAGTACTTTGTTCTATGATTTTTTGAAAATGTCATATACCTATGAAGTAGAACTACAAAAACTTGCACATCACTTTTTAGAACCTATTTTCTTCCAGTTACAAGGGTAATACATTAGACCAGGCAGCCCCAGGAAAATGCTCTATAATACTGAAATAGTTCTTTGCATGGAAATATGCACACACCACTTTACAATTTTTCAAGAGGAGTCAGCAGCTCAACAAATCACATTGTTATATTGTGTTATGATGAATGATGTTTTCATAATGATGTGACATGTCTAAATGACACAAACCTGGCTTCCTACCAAAAAGGTAAAGCAGTTTACTTTTTTTTTTGAGGAAAAGAGCCATTATCAGTTCTTATAGCAAATTTCCCTACAAGAAAATTCCAGCTGACCAATTTAATATAAAGTATTCCTCAAGTCTGTAATTATAAGTCCAAAGGATTTTAGGAGCAGAAGATGCTTTCACAGAATGGTGCATAACTGCACACAATGAAACTATAGAAATATATAACAAACAATAGAAATTAAAGTTGAACATTGCCCTGGAGGTTTTGGAAACACCCAGAACATTTCCAAAACCCAGAGCATATACTTTTGTAGTAAGATCAATTGGCACTAATAGTACAAGTAACTCGGTTTTACTCACTGCAAAAAAACCTTTCAGATAATAATGCAATAAATAAATACTTATTGATATCAATGATTTATTTGATGCATTAATACAAAAGTAGCAAAACGTCTTTTGGATAGCATATTGTCCTTTGCTACAAATAGCTTACCCTGAGATTCTTTTCTCCTTGCAACTTCATAGGACTGCTAGATCTCTTTTAATGTCATCGTTTTTCATAAACACAGTATAGCTTTTGGCTTTCAAATTGTACCTTGAAAAGTTGCCATGACAGCATGGAGGATTCTGTCCAGCTTGCAATCCTCTGTATGCTATGCTGTTTCTTTCTTACCAAAGACTCTTAGCACCTGCCCAGACATGCCTTTGGCAATGTGATTAACTCCTATCGTATACTGGCCCTATTTTTTGCTCATCATTCCTCCATGTGAATGAAACAGTGTTTAGCATTTCATTCTGGCAGCACGTTGATTTTGTTGCTGTTATTTTACAGCATGTTACTGTGTTCTCAGGTTAGAAAGGCGAAGACAAAAAAATCAGTTGCAAGAAGACTAGAAGATGGCATGACATGTGATGCTCCTCTGGTCCCCTAAGAGTTTATTCTACATTCTCATATCTCTTCTCTAAGTGCTTCAGCACTTTAGACTTCCTCAGTAGCCTATTTCTGAAATGTCCTAGAGAAAACGACAACACAGAAAGTTGGAGCAGGAGAGCTACTCGGTATTGACTCAGTCCTTCCACCTAGTAGCTCACATTTCAGGTTCCTGGGAGCCCTTCCCATACTCTGGTTCAGGTAGTGGCTGGTTCTTCCCTTCCCTTCCCATACTCTGGTTCAGGTAGTGGCTGGAAGGACAACATAACGTTGTCCCTACCCACTTTCATAAGATTCTCTATATGACAAGGACTGAACTTATTACGGAACTATAAACTCAATTCAGAATGAAATCAGTGCTGCTCCCATCGTGTATCAGGTTTACAAGCCAGATTATTTGAGGCATCAGAGAATTTTTGCTTTAACTTAGCAAGTGTTTTGAGATCACATGCAACTATATTTATGAAAAGAAGTTCTTTTTAACTCAGAAAATACACTGTCTGCATTTGCTATGGGTCAAACTGAGATTTTTTTCCTGAATCAGTCACCCAATCCTAATTCTAATAGAATACCTCTGAATAGTTTTATACTAATAACTGCTCTGTAGAGACTCCTGAAATTATAATATATTAAAGACCCATCAGCCTATCAGAAGAACATGTAATTTTATGTTCATTACTTCTTGGTTCCTGACTATAGAATTTGGATGGTTGCACCTCAATTAAAAGTTGAATCAAAGTTAATATAATTTAAATAAAAACTTCAATAAAAAGTTAAAGTTTTGTTCTTAATAGCATTAATACCCTTTAATGACCGCTACGGTCATTACCACTAGATAACTGACCTTCTTGAACCTCTCTTCACATAGAAACCTTTCTCCCAACACAGTCAATTATTTAGCAGTAATGAGTGCTCTGTAAGAGATTATTGTTTAACCAAGTACCTTGACACACTGCTTTTCCCCTGTTATCTCTATTCTTCAACAAATGGCACATTTTTTTCTATCGCAGGCTTTTCAGTTCTGAGGATAGAAGGCTGTGGTCTTATTCTTTCCAATGCAGAAGTTCACCATATAATTGGCAAAGCTTCAGACATAATTAAAATCTTGAAAATTAGGGTGCTATGAAACACTGTTTGTGAACAGCAACTGTGGCCTTGTAAGACAGAGCAGTTCTGAGGGCAAGTTTGAAATACCTAGGTATAATGAGGAACAAAAAGACAATATTGTTGGGGATGAAAAGGCACAGTTCTTTAACAGCACGTGAAAAAAGGAGGAAAAAGAAAAATGAATTATAAAGAGAGAGGAAGATTCAGGAGCATAATGGATGTCAAAGGAAAAACTGAATGAAAGAACAAATAAAGAGCAAGGGGGGATACAAATTAAATTTGGGCAGACAGAATTAATTTTCATAAAGAAAGAAATCTTTTTGGCAGAGTGTGGAAAGCATTCAATGTTAAAGGGTCTTTATTACTGTAGAAGTGTGAGCATAACTGGTTCAGTGAGCTCAACACAAGTCTGGAAGGCAAAACTTCTGAATTATAATTCCAGCTGGCCTGACAATTCACCCTGTGCCTGTGGGGAAGGCTCTTCCTCCTCTCTGCCTCAGTTTCTTTCTCTGCAAAAATTACCTTTTTTCAAAAAGCATTATGAATCTTGCATATGCTGTCGTTCAAAAATATAAAGCAAAAATAGTTACTAATGCCATTAACTACGCTTTTTTTCTCACCTCTCTCTTTAAGATGTCAGGAAGGTTATTTTGATTTCAAGTTTTTAATATAAGATTCTTGAAACACCTTCCAATTCAAATTCTCAGGTTGAAGTATCTCAAGCATTTTGCACAAATTCAGTTAGAAATACCTTATTCTTTTTTTCCTAAAAGAAATCTTCCCTAATCAATTTAAGAGAGCAATATTCTAATCATTTTTTAATGTTCTGATCACACCTCTTCATATGAAGTGTGCTATGGTCAGACTGTGGAACAAAACCTGATGAATCTAGTAGAAATATCAGTGTGCTATACTTAGAAACAAGATAAAAAATATCAGGTACTTAAAATCTGCATGGCACTGTTGTACATTGCTTCCTCTGTGAGAGGGTATTTTGGCACAAAACACATGAAAAAAAAAAGGCCATGTAATGCCTTAATCCAATATATGGAAGAGAATGTCCTAAATGAGTCCTTTGCTCATTTAAAAGCAGTAAATATCTTTTAATGTCCTGGATGAATTTCCATCTGCTCTCTTTCCTTAGAAAAAGGCCTTGAAAATTAAAAGGTGGGGGGAAGCAATACATTTTCCTATTGTCAACAATGCTGCCATTTAGAAGACAACACAGGAGAAATTTCTTCAAATGATTTTTCTACATTAATACTCCATCTCTTAAAGCCTTAGCTTTTTTCATAGTTTATCCGTTACATTGATTGAGATTCCTCTGTAATGGAGCTACTTTTCTGAGTAAGCAGACAACAGAGACCAACAGGGAGAGGGCTTTCAAAGCAAACTCCTTATGACTTACCTTCTATCTTAAATTAGTTAGGCTAGGTTTTTATATTAATGAGAAGAATGTAGGAAAGTATAATAGTCTATTCAGCTCTGGAAAATACTATAGGTAGGACTGGTGTATATAGAAGCTTGTCAACTAGACAGTTTACTGCATTGGAAGAAAATGGAGCAAGAAGGATTTTTTTTTTATTTGTATAAAATATATTGTTCTTCCAGGCTGTAGTGAAATAGTTTCTATTTAATTGCAGAGAAATCCTAAGAAGGTTACAGCAGTGAAACATTAAAATTCTAAGGGCAACTAATAACATTAAAACTTTATAGCCCCAGATAGAATAATTTAGACAAAAACAACATGAACATATGTTTTGTGTAATAATAACAAACATTTATAGCTGTCAAGAGAGAAAAACACAGGTTTATGCACACCTTAATGGCGTGCATGGGTGAGCATGAGTATATTTAAAACATAATATATTACAAAATTGACAGCAGGCATGACTCTTCTGGGTACTATGTTAAATCAATGAATAAATTACCAAAAGTGTGTTGTGGCTGTTTGGATGTGTAATTGAGCTTAACGTATGTAGTGTTATTTCAAAAGAAACTATTCAAGGAGTTTCTAGACCAATCCACTCTGCATCTTTACTAAGCTGTTTACAAATAACAATAAATGAAACTGTCTCACAGTAGGAAGGAAGTTTACTTATATGCATTACGTAAATGGGAGAAAAGTTAATTTTAATATGCTTTTCAGGAATTAAAACCAAACTTATTATAATATTGCTAGAATTCACCGAATTGAAAATCAACATTTTTCATGTTCAATTTTAGATTTATTTTAATTAGCTGGTACTTTACAAACAAAGTCTTTGCCTCAACACGTCAGGTAGAAGTCCACTGCGATAAATATTGATGCTGCACGCAGTATCTCTACTGAAGAGTAAGAATCAATGCCCAAATAAATGAACTAGCAAAAAGATGAACTTCTTAAATATATTCTGCTTGTTTCCTTAATATATTTCCTGTCCCACATTTAAAAACATTTTATTAAATTAGAAAAGTGTGAAAGTAACTTTTAAACCTTATTGTTGTTGACTACCTAATAAGAAAAAAAAACAGATTTGGAAACTAACCCATTAATTGTCATATTTGGAAAAAACTAGGCACACATGTTTATTCCTTGTTTCAGGGCTGTTTCATCTTACTACATACAGAATTTGTAAAAGAGAAAATTATCCCATTTTCTTACATCTATCTTTATATTTTGCAGTTCTAGTAGCATTTGGTTATTCTACAGTGCTCTAAACTTCTTGGATCTCAAATCTAATATAGGAAGGGCAGCCTGTACAAGTTAATACGTTTACTTAATACCCTTGCAGTCTCCAGGAAAATTTGCCGAAACAACAGCAATGACAGAAAAGACAAGCTGACCTGATCACAGCCACCTTCCTCTTGCCCCCTTCTTCCAAACTGAAATGACTGTCCTTGAATGTAGGCAGTCATAAATGCACTATTCTAATTTTCTGTTGTGTATCATAGCTTTAAGTCATGGTATTTCAGAACACATGGTGCTGAGCTCTTCAGCAGATCTGAACCTTTTTCCTTTGCAGTTTTCTATCTCTTTTCTCAACATTTTTCTCCATTTCATAAGGGATGATGAGGATTGTCAGCATCAACCATACTTGTGATTTTCTTAGGGCTCATAAAACAAGGATTAAGGTATTCTGTGCTAAATACCTGTCTCTTTTCTAGAACATGACTATAAAGAGGAAAAATAGGAAAAAGAAATGAAGTGTACATGCCCAGACGAGCTATTTTTTCTCTCTGGTGTGGTGATGGTTCATAAAGCATGCTATGGGGCGATTATAAAAGAATATGGCATACCACCTGTCTCCTGGTCAGAAAACCTATTTTATATTTAAAGCCATCTCAGGTTAACTCTCATTAACATTTATAGCTGCCCATGGGATATGGCAAAGTACACTCCTACCACACATATTTTTGTTGCAGTTACTTCCAAGTGTTTAAGGAACAAGTCTAAATTTCTAAATGTGATGCAGTCCCCATTGTATCTCCCACACTGGTTACACTACCCTGGGCAAGTATAATTATCACAAAATGAGAAGCATCTGAGATTCTTCAAGAAAGGCTTAATTAAAAATGCAGACAAAATGCTAAAAAAAAAAAAATTACCCAGAAGTAATTAGACCTGAAATACAAACGTGTATATGTTTTGACAATAAGCATCTTGCAGTTTTTTAGTATGTTAGTCTATATTTCACCAAATGACCTACTGAAAATATTGAGGGTTTTTTTCATAATGTAGATACACATAAAGAAGTCAGGTCACACAACACTCAACATCGTATGCTGTTGCCTTCTAATAGATTGGCTTAAAAAACTAGCAAAATCTGTAACATCACTTTGAATTTAAAGTTTAAGTGTAGTCAAGTATACTGTGCCACAAGACATTTAAGAATAAGTCAATTTTAAAATGCAGGTTGTCCAAGTAGATTTTTCCTTCAAACATTGTTTTACCTGATTTCCCTTTTGTGACCACCCCAGTGAAGAACAGCTGCTTTAAGTATACAGCTGAGACTAGAACTGAATGATATTACAGGTTAAATCATTGCTAGAAGATGTTCCAAAAGACTAAAATAAGAAGCGAATTGAAAAAAAAAAAAAAAAAGGAAATTACACCAAATCCTGCTGAATATAAAAGTAATTAAAATACTTTAAAAAGAATAAAAACATGCAGATGATAAAATTTGCCTTTATCTTATAGTATCTTTGTTCACATCAATGTTTCTTTTGTTCTCTATTACACATTTAATCACTCTCAGACATCAACCATAACAGCAAAAACTCAAATACCTGACTGATAATTAAACACGGTAATATTTATAAGAAGTTAGTTTATTCTGCAGATAGGAACATTTAATTTACTGCACAAATACAATGAAAGTAAAATTTCTTTTTAAAGATCAGAGGAGTGCCATGCCAGTCACTCTTTAATGGAATAAAGCAGTAATTTTTGTTTTCAGACCAGTAATACAAGTTTAATAAAATGACAAAGTTAGAATGCTATTAACAGAAGCAACAATCTTTAGTAATGACAATTGGCAATAGCATCCATATTGAGCTGTCCTTTTTAAAGTACAGGATTCTTAAAAGACTATAATGGAAAGGAAAATTAGCTGCTCAAACATGATTTTTTTAAAAAGCAAACCACAATGGAGCAGTTTGGCAACAGGAAAAAAAAAAAAAAAAGAAGCATCTCAGTACAGTAGGCAAGCAGAGTTTGCTCCACTGAATCCTGCACTACCAGAAGTAAACAGGATGAGAGGCATGAGGTGGCATGAGGTGCATTTCTACTACTAGAACTAGAAAAACCAAAACAGACTAGTGGTGAAAGTAGAAGACAATAACCTTGTAAGTCCAATGCCTCGATCTTATGACACATCATCTGAAAAATCAAAAATATTTATCATTGGGATGACTGGTAAACAACCCAGGGGGAGAAGACACATTCGAAGTTTACTATTTGAACTGACCATTACCACTTTTGTCAGCAAGTCAGTTACAATGTCCACGGAGTTCAGTCCCCCTCCACTGCTATCTGAGCCTGACCAGGCAGTAAGCCCTGTGAGAAGAGTCTCCCCACACACTCCTGTATTATATTTCACTGGTGATCCTGGTGAAATCCTTAACTGTTTTGAAGAGCAATAGAGGGCAGGGAGGGAGAGGGAGCAGAAATAAGGAAAGTTAATTCAAAAGATCTGAATTTCAATCAATTTGCTTTGTTAGTGATCACTATCTATAAATCCAACGACAAACTTGGTACACCAAGACATTTTCAGTCAGCTAGGATTTCTTGTTTTCACTTGCTTACCAACTTCTGAACTCAAACGCAAAAAGAAAAAAATAAATAAAAAGAAAGTTCTGTTTCTGCTGTGGCTCTAAAACCTTGAATGAGCACACAGGATTCTGAGCCCACATAAAAAATGATCCAAGCAATAGCTCCAACAGGCTATCCTAGAAATTTCTACTTTAGGATGGGAGATGTTGAGTTTCAGTAAAATAAAGCTGTGTATTTGTGTGTGCATGTTACTAAAAGTTACTAAATGTGGATTTCTCTGGAAATCTGAGAAACATGAAACAATAGGCAGACATGAATAAACAAAACCTTCCACCAAAATTCACTGCTGAAAATATGTTCTACTAAAAATAAAAGAACAAAAATTCGATGATTGTGTAAAGAAAGCAGAATGGACAGATACTTGCAAAATAGAAAATCAAGACTTTGCATGGTTAATACTTAGTTTATGTCACTTAAGATATGAATATATCTTAAGGTATGAATATATGCTCAAATACCCTTGCAGGGTTTTTTTTCAAATATAGGCCAAATCCAAATGGGATTTCTGCATAAATAAAACTTGTCAGAGTTGGTCTGCTTATGTATGTGAAGTTACAACAACCTAATACACTTTCAGAGTTTCAGATAAAAATGTTCAAAGATTCAAATAGCATTATGATAAAATTTGCCCCTTGGGCATATGCCAGTTTAAATATCTGTTCTCATCAAGTTTTCAGTCTGCACTTGTTCTCAGTGGAGTGATTTAGATTTAAAACATCTTTCAAAGTGAACTCCTGAAGTAAAAAATCATAATTTCTTTGCTAACTATGTAAGCATAACTGTTTCTACTAACAGTGATGGCTGTTAAAGAGCATATAGTTGCCAAAAGTAATCAATATACAGAATCTAGAATCATCAAGGTGTGAAAATTAGAAGCATATTATAAGTACCACAGATACCTTGGAGTCCTTGATCACATCTTCAATTAGAATATAACTTTTGATATTTTTGCAGTAAATTTTATGATATGGTAGTTAAAAATGCACCTATGTTTTATAACAGGACTGAATATTATGCTCAATAATACACACAATTTAACTGCAAAAAATATGACTTTTAAAGTCTGACACTCTAAATTTCATACTTGGTAGTGAGTTCAATAAATCACAGATAAAGTGATTACTTTCATATTCACTAGAAAAAAATGAAAAGCTCTGCTACTGTTTTAGAAATTTGTAAAGATTATTAGAATTATTTTAGATACTATGAAAACAATACTGTAATACAGAAATTGCAGCAAATACGCAAGGAGGTTGATGGATATATGAGAAAACAATCTCTGTAAGCTAAAATGGGACCTAGGTTAGCTTAAGGACTTCAGGGACTTCATACCTTGAAAACCTAGCAAAATATTTGGTTAACTTGTGATATAGAGAAGTTTTACCAGAGCTCATGTAACCTGAAAGAAGATGCTTAGGATGGAGCTATCATTCATTCGTCTTTTCTTATTGCACTCCAAACACTAGCTGCCTAGCTTCATTCCTTTTGTTGTGAAAGGAAATTCTGAATTAAATACAAAATCATTCCTCCTGCCCACTAGAAGGCACACAGTTCACATACTCAGGAGAAACAGCTTCCAGTAAACAGCAGTGAATCTACTGTGTGGAAGCTGACTATACATCTAACATCCCTAAATGGTTTTTTGGGCCCCTTTGATGCTTTTCCTTTCAATCATTCTGGAAAAAACTAAGACTATTTGACCAAAAGACACATTTTTAAAATAGAGCTCTCCCAGATATGTAGCATTTAAAATCTTCAGCCAACTGAAAATTACTTTCAAAAGTGGCCAAGTATTACCATTCCATTTACAAGCACATCTGCATAATCCTGCACTTTAGCTGGTAGTTGCTATTGCAACATTTACCCTCAAAACCATGGGTTAGGTTCATCCCAGGTGGCCACAGGAACACAGGCTGTGGATTTCCAGCCAGCGGAGAGGAAGGCAGAGGGGAAGAACCACACATCCTCTTTCCCTGTGAAGCAGCCAACCACCACCACGATCCACAACAGACTCACAGAGGCACAAGAAAAGGCTACCAAGGACAGAATTTGATCTACAGCCTTTCCTGGAAGATCTCAGCTGTGTAAATCCTTACGAGCAGCCAGATGGAATGTAACATTCTTCCTCTGGAAAAGGAACAATAGTTCTGACACCTCCTCTCAGGGTGTGTTGGGGAGAAACCCTTGTAAAAGAGCAGACCAAGGGAAGGCTTTAAGACTCAATTTGCTTGTGTTTTGGAAAAAGGCCTTCGTCTAATGACACAAAAATTCAAATTTTATGATCTTGGAAACTTAAAATAACCCCAAAATGATAAGCTTGGTTGAAGTATTTTAACTAAGCAAGAACTTGTTCAACTACATAATTCCCTTACTCAAGGACAGATACAAAACACAAGACAGAAGAATCTTGCCAGATTTATGAATATGCAATGTATCAATTTAAGATTGCATACACCTAAAGGAAACATTCTGTACATAAAATATTACGTGGTTACTTTGGGTATGCCTGGGTTTTTGAAAGTTTCTGCTTAGCTGAAGAAAATTGCCTTCAAAGTACGATAAAGAGAGGCACTTTCTTGTCAAGGTACTGGTTTTGTCAATATCTGTATCAGAAAGGTACTAAAAAGTACTAAAAGTCTATGTTTTCTTTATATTAAAAGTATCACACAAAATTTTTCAACTAATTCTCAGAGTCTGGTACAGTACTGTCAACAAAGCTTTTCTGCTCAGTTGACACAATCACACCTTTTATACAATTCAGTAGATCCCCTTTTTCTCTATTTCTTTTTTCTTCAACTAACACTCACTATAAGTCAGCCTCATTCAATTTTCCATATTCAGGCTCTCCTTTTACCAGTGCTAGCTTCTGCTACTAAAACTATTCCAAATCATATTTCTGTTTCCTTTTATTCATTCACTCTAAAATGTTGTGTAGAATTATAGTTTCACCTCTCAAATCTTTCCTGAAGATACTTTTTGTTTGTGATGTTGGCTAAGTCTGTGCACAGTCTAGATGATGTCTGTAACATTAAAATTATATAACGTATAAAGCAGGGTATTAAAAACTAGCAAACTGAGGAACTTGAAGTGTCTAGCTGCATTTACAGACACAAACTTTCCTTCCTCTTGCTTCTTTTTTTAGGTTCTCTTCGTTGTTATATCAACTTCACTTGTTTTGACTAGCTTGGAAATTCTCAAAGGATGTTTTTAATCCTATATTTGGATAACAATTAATATCAAAAGAATTCCGTCATGTTTCACATCCTCCAGCAAAAGCACTAAAAGACAGGCTTACTCCTTACAAAACCAAAATTTTATCTATTGATTTACAGAAGGATTTTATAAAAAACACTACCTTTTTAATCTATTTGACTAACTCATACATGGTCCAAATCCCCACCATAGAAGCTGACAGATCAAGAATACGGCAATATCACATACTAAAATACCTAAAGCCAAGGAAAATAATAACAGTAATTAAATTTTTCCTAGTACGGCAGAATTAACAGCATCGTTTGTACTTAAGACCGACATCACAGTATCTTTACTCTAGACTTCCAGAGTTCCCAAAGATTCAGGATTGAAATGTCACATGAATGATTTTGAACAGTTCAGTTGTTAGGCACAGTAATAGTATTTATGTATAGATAGCATTTTGAATATTCAACAATTTAAGACTACGCCTCAATGACAACATGGGAGAACCTTCTGTTCTAATTGTAGGAAATCACTTCCCTATTACCATCCTTTGAAGTAGTGAACTGTGAACTACAGACTTTGTAATACTTTTTATAATACTTTGTAATACTTTTCAGCAGAGAAATACATTGTAAGGTATTATAAGGTATTTTATTTATCAGTGAAAGGTGGTAACTACTAAACTGCACCTGAGACTATCCAGTTGTTCTGAACAGAAGAAACTAATACATTCAGCTCAAACTGCAAAGAATTAAGATGGCAGATGGTAATTACTTATACTGGAAGTAAGCCTGGGTAGAGGTGGTTACAACTTCAGTTTAATGTCTCATCTATGAGGTGTTGCATTCAGGACATAAAACTCTCGTGTTTGTATGGGAATGTGGCTCATTATGGACACATTAGACAAAAAAATAACTTTTCTTTTACATTTCTTTTCCAACAAAAGACTTGATTAAGCCATGAGATAACAACAGACCAGACTGGCATGTGTATCACCTATGCCTGTACAATGTCAGAGACAAAAGTCTGATTTCCATTTTATTATTTTTTCAGATTTTTACTGATGAAGTGATGGCTATTTACTTGACATTTTATTCCACAATATTGAGAACACGAGACACAAGGTTGAATATATGAGTCTGATCCTGAGTTTATAAATGTGGAAAATAGAGAAAGAGAGACTGTAAGGTAAATAAACAAATTCAGTTTGAGATGTAAAGTTTTATAAGCCCCCTGCAACTTAAGAAACTCCAGCAACTGAAGCAAAACAATCCTTCTAGCAGATGCTATTCCTGCCCTTTCACTAGAAGCAACCAAGTGAAGGAGAATGAAGGTCAGTTACACATGCTATTTGACAACTTCAAAGCATAACCACTACAATAATACATAGAATACTTGTATTTTAAATAATGAAAGGCATCAGAAAAAAAACACTGTTACGTTGCTTTTAATATATAGCCCATGCATTACACTCATGTCTGCAGATTAAAAATACAGAGTTGCTAAAAGACACTGAAAGAAAATTATCTACTCCCAAATGTGATATTTCTCTGCACTAACCAAAAGATGCCAAAACCTTTTATTAGTAAATTCTTTTTGTATAAAAGTATTAATCTAAATGTTCTAGTCATAGCAGCATGATTGGATGGCCAGGATAAGTTACAAGTTTGAAGTAAAAAAAGAAAGGATTGTTACCATTCTCTAAACTTTGCTCTATCTTGTTGCCCATTTCACAGTCATCCTCATGTTAGCAGGATGTAGTTGTTCTGAACTGTAATATTCAGTCCACCCACCAAGTCTGAGACAAATGTCACTATAAAGCCATCTTTAAAGGAACATTCCTAGCATCCCAATTTGTGGTAGATATTAAACATCTTCACCAAGTTTCCACTTTTTAAATGAAAATCACTTTTCTGTGTACTGAAGACTCTTCATTTAGAAAGGCTATAAAAACTGTAAATTATGTACAACTGAGTGGGAAATGATCCCATAAGCGTGGGATGTTTAATTATCTATCAAGGGGAAATTACACTGGTTTTCTTTTTCCGTTTATGCAAAGGTTTGTTTAACCACTTCAGCCCTGAGCCATCTACTATGTCTGTGACTTTCAGGTTACTTTATTAAACGTGATTTTACCTCTTCCTCTAAAACTCTTCAAATCCTTACTGCTTCTAGATTTACCCCACTGCCAAGTCCACTATGGAGTTAACACATTCTTCCCAAGAGTGCTTTTTTACCTGAGACAACTAAGTCAAACTTCAATGTTCTAAGAATTAGGCCCAATATCTTAAGCAGTTTCCTGCTTGTTTCTCTGAATCTGGAATGGAAAATTAGAAATATTTTTAAATAATAAAGCAACTATTCTGGAAAGAAACTTGTCCAGAAGTAGGCTACATATATATTTGCAGAGTTCACCATTATTCTTTTAACCTACCAGACTTTAGGTTCTGATGTTATACTCTGAATTGCTACCAAAAAAACCCCCCAAAATTTAATTGCAGAACAAAAATATCCAGGTCCAAAAATTATAGTAATGAACTAGCTTCACAAAGGCATATTGGGAGCAGAACTTACAACTGACCCTAAGAATCCTATTCCATACAATGTTCAGTGAAGGAGAATGTCTGCTATGGGTAATTACTATTAAGATGTGCATGCTTTTAAAGGGCATCAGTTACAGGATTAACTTGCAAGTTCTTCAGAAAGCCATGAATTGTTCCACCAAATTATGATTTAAATAGATCAGAGTAATATTGGGGAAGTTACACTCATAGCCACTAGACAAGAAAGTATCATATTGTTTTTCAATACCACTCATTATTGTTTATTGAAAGAGATACTCTTCTAGTAGACCTTTCCTGATGGAGAAGTGACTCGATTAAAGAGATCACTTTACAAAACAAATGGTCTCAGACATTTTCAAAGGGTGAAAAAATACAAGATATTTCCAGATATTTTTGAATATTACGTATTATTTTCATCAAGATAAAATACATACTGTAGCTAAGAGTCTCAAGATTCTGAAGGAAAGTCAATTGTATAGTATGTCATGTACTAGTCATAAAGTTAGATCAGTACTTGTTGGAATGTGTCATGGCAATTCTGACATTCATTTTTAAAGGTACTTGTCAATGGAGTAAGAAGACAAAGCTTTATATCCTTCAATTTAAACTGAATACAGTCATCAATTCTTTATTCATAAAAAGGATGGAATAATAGTTGTAGTAAATACTTAAAGAGATCTCACTGTTTTTCTAAGATCTCACAGAAACTGTAATACCTCAGAGGAGCTTAGGCACCAGAAATGTTTAAAATCAATCCTAACTCTTCTATAGCAATGACTATAAACTGCTATGAAACTTACATACAATAAAATGAAAAATTTCCTAAGCAAAATCTGAATTCTTGAACACAAATGTTGACAATGTATTTCTAGAGTACAGAACATCCCTCTTTCCATCCCACTCTTCATTGTTCTTATAAAAGATGCCATAGTGCTATGAAAACATGTTTTAAAAATTCCCAGGGGAAGTTTCCTAGGGTCTTTGAAATTCCTCCTTTCCCTATTTCTTTACAGATTTCTAACACCAACACTGTTCCTGTAATTTCTCAAAAAAGACAAAAACAAAAATAACCTCTAGGTATAATCTTCAGATTTTCTATTACACTTCTCAAATTCCTTTTGGTTTTGAAACAAATGCAAACTGAAATCTACATTTATATTACCAACTGTATTTTAATTTCAGTTAATCTTTCAGCATGAAGAAGTAGATGGTATTTGACCGCACTATTGCCCATACTTAGAAGAATCTTATAGGGGTGTGATTTAATTAATTAAATAACCTGAAAATATTTTAAGTTTCATCAATTTTTATCTATTTTTTTTTAATTTAACTGTAGGCACCAAAAAAAAAAAAAAAAGAGGCCTTGCTTCAGATTCCTATCTCTGTAATAAAAAACATGAGGCAAGGAGCAACCACCTATCTATATATGAAAAATTTCCTGCAACATAAGCCCTGTCTCCATTCCTTTCCTTTTAAGCAAATATTTGAATACAATTATTCCAAGCTAGGGATTCCATAATTTTCACATAAAAATCAAGCTGTATTTTAGAATACTTTTTACATGATAATTTTGATCAAGCAGTTAAAGTTTTGGCCATGTATGAGTCAAGCTGTTCAGAGACATGGAATCATATTATTGGCAGGGTAAAAAAATAATCTTTGAGCTGGTCTGTTTACTTTAACGGACCTAATTATGAAATCATCTCCACCACCTAATTCCTAAAGGAAGAGCTATATGGCCCAGGATCATTTTCCATCATTCAAGGGATAAGGAATATCAGTTCAAATTATGCCTCCTGCCCATATGTGTTTTCCTATAGTTTTATTTCATTGTTGTCCTTGGCTCTTCCTCCACAATCTCTAAGATCATTCTTGCTATATAGAATTATAGTAAAAAAAATCAGAACTTTTCATGTTATCCTAGCCAAGAGCTATTCTACAAGCTACACTCTAGGAAGCATTGAATATCCGTGCTATGAACTGTCTAGTATGAGAATCAGAAGATCTACTCAGCACAATCATCTCTGTTATTTCTAGAAACAAGAATTGTGAATTTTTCCTTACTTTTCAGCCTGATGTGTGTCAAGATGCGGAGTTTTTGGATTGCTCTGCTGCATATTCTTTGTTTAAGAAATGCCTCTGGTTACTACCAGTGATAGTGAAAGGTCATGGACCCTAAGCCATAAGTTTCTGCTGTCTGTAGCATCCCTACACTGCTTGCACCAATTTGAATAAGCATGGTCTGTATTTAAAATGCTCTTACAAATATTAAGTTTGGCAACCGGTAAGTACTATATCCTTCTTTAAGAATTAATATTCACAAAATTATGATAGGTGTCAATACCTTATTCTTAAAGTACTTGTTGTATTCAACACAAGCACTACTGTGGACAACTTAAACTCAGAGCAAAAAGATTTGTGAAAAGGCATATGACCTTCTTCCCACTACAATGGCCACCTCCTAATTAAGCAATGCATCTGATAGTCATTAACAGGAATGAGATAATGAATCACTTTCTCTCTTCTTTGCTAATTTGCTGTAACCAAGCGGCTAATGGATGTCAGAGCTGAGTGATTGCACTGATTATAGTGATTTATAGTTGCAACAAAACAATTTAAAACCATTCTGATTATTCATGTTAAAGATGCTTTATGTTTTGTTTACTAAATGTTTTATGTTCCCCCTCATGCCCCTCTACACAGAATGAGACAGGTCTTCCTGGAAAACTTGAAAGTTCTAAGATTTTTTTATTGTTTCAGAGTAAGGCATTTCATTTTGTTTATAAAAAAAAAAAAGTTTACCCAGTAGAAATGAAAAGCCTTAGGGTGGAAAGAAAACTTCAGTGGTGCCTAGTTCAAAAGAAGGAGGAAATAAGAGGAAATAAGGCAAACTTCAAGCCACTTACCTTAGGGCTCCCAGTCCCTTCCTCATTCTCTACAGACACATCAGTAGCCAGTATTTCTGCTTTGATGATATCCAGAGCCCTAAGAATCCAGCTGTGTTGCCGTTTGATTTGCTTCTGTAGTTCTTTCCATTGACTTGCAATCATCTGCAGCATGTCCTTCAGTCCTTCCCCACAATGAAGGGGTAAAAAGTAAAACTGCTGTAAACTCAACAGCATCTTTAAATATTATCCTTTATTCAAATAATAAGCAGGACATTTAAAATAATAAATGCAACAAGAATTTTAATGTGTTTTCTCAGCAATAAATCCAAGCATTACTATTGTTCATAGTGAAAAACAGTGCTATAGGGTCAAACATTTCTTTTAGCCATCATGGTAAATTTTGATTATGCTTCAGCTGACAATTTCAAGAGAAAAACTCCACATAAAATGTCATTTCTCTGGCAGTAGGGAACACTATGGTAATCTCCCCCTCTAATATCTAGTCTTTATCTTGCAACATTTTGTAATCTTCCAAAGACATTTTTCTTGCCTCCAACTCCTTTAAATATTTTCTGTAGTTTACACATTACTGATTTCTATGTCTATGGTGACATGCACTACTCTTCTTTGCCATGGCTTTCTTTTTAGAACTATACATAGAAGTCAGTAATTTCCTATAGCTTTCCCTTTACACGGATCTGTCTGATGCTTTGAAACAACACAGGCACACATAGAACATAATCAGAAAACAGCAGACCAAGGAATAACTTCAACCTGGATGAAAAGCATGCTAAGTAGGCCAAAATTAAGATGGCATTCTGTAGCAGTATATGCTGATTAAAACCCTATTATCAGACAAGTCACGCAAACATCTAAAAATATAGGAGGTGGTGAGGATAAAGGGAAATCAGTATATCTGTCTCCCTCCTCTACATTTAAGGCCTCTGCAAAAAAAGACAAGCCTAACCAAAGGAAAAAGGTATTTTTAATTTTAATCTAGTGCTCATAAATGTATTTAAATCAATGTAAGAATTAGTTTAAGTGTTAAAATAAAGCTTTACCGACACAGTTACCCATGCAGAGTATGTAAATACATATATATATATTTGAAATACTAATTCATTATCTTAATGTTATTTCCATAGCACCTATATCAAAGCATATGTCAGTGTGAAGTTTTCAGTGATGTGATTTCAATTGAAACTCAGCTGAACAGCAAGACCAAAATAAAATGAACAGACTATTTGCAGGCAGTATTTCATTTTATAAGTATCACTGCATTGTATGCAGTATATGAAACATTTATAAATCTTGAAGGTCAATCTGATAATGTAAATATTAATAATACATAAGGAAGTGAATATATGCAGTAATTTACAGCAATGCTTCTTCATTCTTTAATAGTCTGGAGACATAAAGACTTGCAATATTTCAGAGGGATTTACCTGATTTGTGAGATACAATAAGCTCAAGAAGTTGGCGTCCTTCTTCTACCACTGCTTCTTTTAAAGCAGAGTGGCTATCTACATTCAACTTAAAACTCTGGGGGGGGAAAAAAAAAAGAATAAAAAAGAGAGAAAAAACCCTCAGCATCAGACATTATAGAGGCAGTTATCATAAAACACATGTACAAAATTACTTGTTGTTTTTTATCAAGAACCACATCCCTATTTACCCAATAGCCAAACTAATTTGTGATACTAAAAGCTATTGATATTTTGGATCTGGGCTCAAAATGTTTCCATCAGATCAGCAAAGTGCATCTGTGTTGAAACAGCTGACATATCTAGACATTCATTAGGCTTTATGAAAAGTCACAACCCGTAGGCTATATCTGGAGTAACAGTGTTCTATAAAATACACTAAATTTATGCCACCACATATGAACTCTGGGTTTTTTTCAGATTTCTTTGAAATGTTGGTGATAGCACTATTTATGAAACCATAAAAAATTACAGCATTGAATATATTGGCCTTATGTGCACTCACACAAATCTATTAATACTGTGTTCCTGAGTTAACTCTCATATCCATTTTCAAAGAACAAATCAGTCTGCTTTAGATCTCAGCATTTTGCAAATAATTATCAGTCTTGCAAAGAAATTATTTTTCAAACATTTTTTCACTAATATTTTCTTTAGTTTACAAAGGATCACTGCTTTAACAGCCAAAAATATTTTGCCTCTTTTTTTAATTTTATTTTTAAAAATTGCATTAAAATCTAGTAACAGAGAGAGGAATTGGAAACACGATATATTGTAAGTTATGCTATTTAATACACTAGTGATAACTTGGATAATTTTTTTAATTATTTGCCAAAGCTTCTCACCATACTTGCCTGTAAGAAAGCAAAACAAAACACAATAGAGAAAAGGATACTTGCTGTATTTAATCATAAATTGTGTGCAACACTTTTTTTCTTTGAAATGTCTATGAAATAAATGGAAACAATATAAGACCACTTAGAAAAAAAGAGCTTTTCCTTCTCTTGGAAATGAGTTAACTGGCAGAGATGATAGGAGTCTTTGCAAGTGCACATTCATAGCTTCTGTTTTTTATAAAACTTATTTATACTTCTCCAAATGCTAGTGACCATGCTAATACTGGAGTAGCAGACACTACAAAATACTCAAAAGCTGTCAATTCTTAGGGAAGCAACCATTTCCTCTCTTTCCGAACTCCTGCAGTCAGGCTGATTGGCATAGCAGAAAATAATATTGCCAGAACTGTAATAAAATGAGGTACTTTTACTGTATTCGTCATGGTTGAAAGAGGGATGTTGCTCAGACAGGCTCTTAACAGTCTTTCAGGAAGCATCGTACCTGACAGTGAGAGAATGTTTTTGAGAATTCTCCATTCAAATGAAGAGCAAAAAACAGGAATTTTGCTACCTTCAGCATTTTGTCCAGTCCAATTCTCCTCGTATGGATATCTGAATATGCTGTTTTGCACCAGCTGTTGAACAACTGGGTCAGCCAAGAAAAGTTAAAAGGGAGAAAGGATGCCTAGTTTATGTCTGTCCCTTTCTTAAATCTAGAGTCTTATGAACCCAAATCTAGAAGTCCTTTTTCCTTCATAAAACCATATCTGAACAAGCGCTGACAATATTTAATTTACTGTTTACTTAAAACAGGCTTGTACTGAATAGTTTGTAATCATGCACTTCACAGGAAATGCACTGTGCGTGTCTCACCCAGCAAAAGAGAACCTAAAGGACCTGAGAGTAGGTTGTGTAATTTCATATAATTGAAGTCGAGTATAGATGCAGCTGGATTTGGCAGTGTCTCAAGATGATGTGGATGTGTTTGATAGGAAAATTGGAAAAGATGAGGTATTCTTTTTCATTAGGAAAAAAAAAGAGACTTGCTGCCCTAGAAAAGATTCATTTAACATAACGCACCAGATACTACAATACAGCTTGATTTTCAGGTGCACCTATTAACAAGTAATAATGTTAAACTGAAGAAGCAAAATACGATGAATAAAGATGGGACCAAACTTTTGGGTTTTGACTAGCAATATTCTCCTCATGCAAAATTCTTATTTTATGGATAAATTATGCGTGGCACAAATACCATGAACATACATGAAATTTAGCTGAAATAAGCTTTTGTCAGCACAGAGGCATCATGTCACGGTTTAACTCCAGCCAGCAACTAAGCACCATGCAGCCTCTTGCTTACTTCTGCCTCAGTGGAACAGGGGCGAGAATCAGAAAGATAAAAGCTAGAAAATGTGTGGGTTGAGATAAAGACAGTAGGGAAAGTAAAAGCCACACACACAAGAAAAGCAAAATGAGGAATTCATTCACCACTTCCCAGGGGGAGGCAGGTGTTCAGCCATGCCCTGAAAAGCAGGGCTCCATTACACATAACAGGTACTTTGGAAGACAAACATTGTAACTCCAAGAATCCCCCAGCTTATTCTTTCTTCCCCCACCTTTATACACTGAGCGTGATGTCATTTGGTATGGAATATCCCTTTGGTCAGCTGGGGTCAGCTGTCTTAGCTATGTCCCTTTCTAGCTTCTTGTGCACCCCCAGCCTACTTGCTGGTGGGTTGGTACGAAGAGTAGAAAAACCTTGATGCTGTGTAAGCACTGATCAGCAGTAACTAAAACATCCCTGTATTATCAACACTGTTTTCAGCACAATTCAAAACATAGCCTCATACTAGCTACTGTGAAGAAAATTAACTCTCTCCCAGCCAAAACCAGCACACATCAAAAGGAGAGAGCCATTTATACAAGTATAAATACAAACAGAAGCAAACAAAACTGTCAGTTGATGTAGTGAAGTATGAGTTTTAAATTTAGAATTATATATGTATATATAATTTCCTACTGGTGGTAATTTCCTAAGAAAAATGAATAACTGGACAAGGAACACTGGAAAGAATAGTCCTCAATCAAAGTTCAAGGTTTCTCATGCCTGAGGGGCTGAAAATGTGACACAAGAAAAAGACAAGAGTTAAAGATGTAACAAGTATTACATGTCTATACAATGGAGATATGCAAATTTACACAGCTAAGGATAATATCAGACCAAATATTTGGAATTGAGGAAGACCCTCAAACACAGAGGTCCTCTTCCATCCTGGATATTTCCCTACTGTTTACTTATGGCATTTGGAAAATTGTAACTCTAACAGCGTATGACCCAGGTACTCTGCTCCCCTCCTCCTCTGATCTTCCCTGATAATGAATGGAGCCTTTGCGTCTGAAGAGAGGAAAGAAGAAGAGGAGGGAAGTCAATTAATCAAAGCCTTTTTTCCAGACACATTTGCAGCTAGAGAGCAGTCTAAATATCACACACGAGCACGTATACATTATGGAAAATGCATGTGCATTGGCCTGACAGCAGCTTTTTAAACAACACATTAATGTCATCCCTCACACTGCAGTGTATATAATGTAGTTTACGACCTGCAACAAGCAAAATTTCCTTACACAGTTTTCTGCACTTTTCCCAATTACCGTGTACATATACAGAACTATCCACTGTTCTTATTTAGCAAGAAAGGAAAAGTGAGGCAGGAATCATGCAGTTTTAGAAAAGGTTGCAGAACTGTAAACAGGAATAAAGACTCCAAGGGTGTAAATGCAAAGCCCCAAGAGTGATATCTTCTGTTGATGGCATGGCAGCAAGAAGCCCAGCCTTCACAAAATGAAGCTGTCCCCTGACTTTCAGGAAACTTATTGACCTACCAGACAACAGCAGTACAGAACTGTCATGACGAAAAAAAACATCCCCCCCTTATCTATGCTGGACTCTGAACACACTAAAAATATGAGAGCACTTTCCCAGAATACAATAAACTCTCCCTCTCATCTTTGCCTTTACAATTGGGGATTAGAAAAAATTGTTTGAAAAAAAAATTTATTTGGTGTTCCCCAAAGGATTTATTCTATGGTTGTACCTACTTATATTTAGGAAACTTCTATTGAGTAGGTCTCCTGCACTATGTATTAGATATCATGTGAACCTACAATGTATACATAAATACAGTTTGGATGACACAGCAGTTCACACCTATTGCCAGATTAAGACAGTGTATTGAAAGAAATATTTTTTTTTTTCTCAGTCAAGCATGCTATTAGCATGTGTGGTGTACTGAGCTATACCTGAATGATAGTTTTCTTGAGGTTCATTTTTGATGTTTTTAAATACCTTTGAGAAAAATATTACTAGGGTGTTTATTTTTTTAGAGCAATGGTACAGACAATTAAAAATTATCTGACTATCCTAGACTCTATAAATTTAGAATTTGAAAAAGAAAGCTTAATGCAAATTTCCTAATAATATTTTGCATTTTTGGAGAAATCTACAATATTACTGAAATATGGACTTCTATATTTAGCTACAGTTGAAGGTATGTTTTAGCTAAGAATGTAGCACTTTTAATTATAACACTCACTGTAACACATACAATTTAGAGTGAAAATTAGAGTGATGGGAACAGTTTCTGGCAGAAGAGTTATGGGAATCTTTTGACTGAGACAATCACAGAAAGATAACCAATCTCCAACAAATATTATCAGAAATGTTACGTTTTGAGGACACAGTTTAAACACACACTAAAGCTCCAAGAAAATGAAACAGAAGTGTGTAACTTATTTTTAAAATATATTCTATACACCAATAATTGCCGTAAAAATGTTATTATGAAAATTCAATTTTAATATTTTTAAATTACATTTCATTTGTCTTAAAAGAAATATGACTTAAAACAATTATTGAAAATTGATCCTTATATGCTTATTTATAGCTACTTTCGCAAGTCTATTGGTCCTGGCACAGTTACTTTCCAATAACTTGCTATGACAAAATACCAAGATATCAAGTACTGAACTTTTGGTTCTTATGGTCTATCTTCTTATTCTTTCTTCCTTCTTTTTTTTTTCTTGAAGAGTTCTGACAACACAAAAAGTCTCTGTTTGGTCAGTGCCTAGTATTTAAGTTAAAAATTTGAGTTAATAACTTAAGAATTTGAATTAATAACCTAGTAAGCTATGTAATAACCTGGTGGCATTTTCAGACTCCTGAACACTACCTACCAATGACATTCAGTAAATCAAAAAACTAACTAATATGTAAGTTGTTCTTATATTAACATGGAACTGGTCATACTTCTAGCATTTAGGGAAGCCTCACATTTTTTTAATTAGGACTATAAAGCTTACTTATTAAATAAGTATTACTAGGATATTTAAAGGATGTGTTTTCCTGGGAACTAAATATTACATGTGAAATGGTTCCAGTCAACGTCTCCTTTGTTCACATTTTCCATTAAATTTAGGTGACTACAAAGAATTTTGTATTTTCTTCTTTTCTTTTAATTTATATTTCTATCTGAGTGACACTCTACCTGTTAAAGAGAACATAAGCACTGTGGAAATACTCTATGCAGCTCCATAGTCAAGACTGAGCTTTACCACAATAGCAGGGATTTTACCTTTGCTTTTTAAGGAGAACATGATGAATCCTCCTCTGAAGGAGCAGCATCAACTATGTGTCCTTTTCTTCTCTGCCCAAAACTGAGAACATATCTTCCTTCCCTACAGCAATGATGGCCAAGGGGCCACTTATCACCAAATAGTAAGCAAATCTCTAATCCCTAAAACAATATGACCATCATTTTCCTTAGATGAACCACACATTTCCTTCTGTAACCAATGGAAGCTAGTAGATATTTTCTAAGAGTGAATAGCTAGTGGAAAAAAGATTTGGTCTTCCACCCCCTGCGACACTGAGAAAACTTTAAAAGACAATAACTTCTTGACTTTCTCTGAGGGTAATTCATTCCATTGGCATTTGTAGGCAGATAAAAATGGGCAAAATAACAATATCACTGTCTATGTTGATTCACAATATCAGATGATAATCTAAAATGCCTTTAAAATTGACATAAACCTGATCTGGGAACCTAACTACTGGTTCCCAGAAATGCCATAATCATCATTTCATGCTGGCATTATGCCAGCGTAGATGTAGATCAGATGTAAGATGGTTTAACTGTTCAGATCATTTCTCTGTGTAAGTTTATCATTCATTAAAACATAATATTAGCTGAACATTCTGAGATCAAAATGCTCAATAATGAGCTAACTATAGCAATCTTGGGAATGATTTTACCATCTGATCACTCATACACATTCTTTGCCTTTCACTTGATCTGAATGTACTTTTTTGTCTGGGAGGTATCAACCACATTTATGAACAG
This sequence comes from Lophotriccus pileatus, assembly GCA_035583135.1. Lineage (NCBI taxonomy): Eukaryota > Metazoa > Chordata > Aves > Passeriformes > Tyrannidae > Lophotriccus > Lophotriccus pileatus. The sequence continues at coordinate 36,516,185 of JAWWES010000168.1, read as the reverse complement.
ACAAAGTGTTGGGAGCTTAGCGAAGAGCAAATAAAGTATGTTTAAAGGTGGAAATGGTGGAACAAATAAGAAATAAGCAAGACTGACTAAGTGTTGATTGAGAGAAAGAGCCCCTATTATCTACTTATATGCCATGAATCTGAACACTAAGCAGAAAGAAGACCTAGTACTTTATCAGAGGTTATAGTAGATTAAACTAATGGAATTAAATTAAGAAAGAGAAAATTTAAGATAAATACCAGTGAAATTTCCACAGAAAGTCAGATCTATTAGATTGTATAATAACCTCCTAAGGGAAACAGTGAAAGCCCTGATCCCTTGAGACCACTAAATCTAGACTGGGAAAAATGTGAGAATAAGGACTGCAACACACTGATAGAGCAGTAACTTAGGTCTTTCACATGCCACAGAATTTGTGACAGACCAGCAAAACTAAATACAAACAGGAGGCTCCACTCCAGCAGTCCTATAGTAATAACTATAGTAAAAACTACTTTGGTAAAATTACTCCACCCCTTTCTTCTCTGTCAAAAGTTCTGCCATTCCAGTATTAAGACAATCAATGTCTTTTCCCTTTGTTACCTCTTAAACACGAATAACACAATTTTCCTCATATTAAATACTTTATGTCCCTCATTCCTCATTGTGTTTGCCATGTCTTAGGTAGTGTAGCCAAGTTTTGAATGCATAAGTTTAGATATAGAGAAAAAGGATAGTTAGCCCCACTATCCAGGAAGCCTATTTTGCAGATTTAGAAGACCCAGAGAGTATTTTTGCAGATATTTTTATTTCAAACTCAAGTAAATTCTTCTGCTACCAACTCTATTTTATTTTCTGTGTTTCACTATGTAAGTTTATCTTTGACTTTGTCTAAATATTTTACATTGCCAAAAAAAACCTTCACATGATTCAATTCCTAAAATTGAATCTCTGTTTACTATCAAGAGGGATAGAAGAACACATGCAGGAAACGACACAGGCAAAATGGCTATACAATTGCTAAGTTGCCATAATCATGGTGAATTGCACACACAGGCTACTATATATAATGGCCCTGAATCATTTCTTGCCTTCTTAAGCTTCTTCGGAAATAATCTGTAAAAATCACACTTTTCTGAGTCCTTGGCCTGTCTGATAGTATACATTTCTAGGTACACTTCTTCTACCTCGAAACACACCATTCCCGAAAACTATCTAGTCAAAATATGGCCACATTGTATTGTCCTACCATATGCAGAAAAAAGCCAACCAAGATATAACAGCTTTCCAAAACAAAGATAAATTCATGGGGCATAGCAGCCTTGGCAAATATGGCATTACTAAGTCAAAGATAATACATACATAAATAGTATTTAAAATATAAATTTAGTAACTAACAGACCAAAAAGCACTCTCTGGCAATAAATAACACTATGTAGTTTTACAACAATCCTTGAAGGATTTTAGTTCTATTCAAATTGCAGGGCAATATGAAAGAGATGTAATTTGTTTTATATATGTAAAGATATAAGGTTTTATGCTATTTAAAGGTAAACTAAAAAGCCTTCTAAGCAAAATTTAGCTAATAAATTAAGGTCCTAAATTATTTACCCAAATCACCTATAGAATTAAGAAACGGAAATAAAAATATATATCATAGAAGATGCAAAGAAAAACATTTACCAATCAAAATCTCCATTCATTCCCTGGATTTTCTATATTTCTGCTGAATGCTTTGGTATTGCAAACACCAAAACACAGACAAGAATTGTACTACTTCTAGTACTTTAAATGTGAATGATATTATGCATCTGAGAGACATAGCAGAGAACCCACGGGAGTGTACCATAGCTCTCAGCAGGTAAGTAGAAGCAAATATAGTTTAGACGTTACTGAAGGTGTGCTTGTATTTCCTTTGAGATCCTGGCATTATAATCTTTCAATTATTTCAAATCTCAGAATTTTATAAAAATAAATTTCATTCTACTTTAAAACACAAATTACTGACTAATCTATATTGATTATACCAGCATTCTAAAATTTCAGGCAATAGCATGCATTTGAATAGACATAAAAATTACAACTGAGTTCCTAGATAAGCTTTATGAAGTTTAGTAATAAAATAAACATTACTTTCAAACAATTTTTAAAGATGTTTCAAAAGTTTTTACAATGATAAATTTGTGTATAGGGCATGGCCAAGCTGTCATATATAAAGCTACAAAGCTTCTAAGTCAGAACTTATGCGAAATACTTTTCACTGAAAATTCCTGATCAAGTTAGGTCAAAGCATTTTATAGTGGCAGTTTGATATCATTACGGGCATTGAATCCCCTGTATGCAACTCATTTCTTCTGCAGGCCAGGCACACAATGGACCCAGTGGAATCCCTAACTTTAAGGACGCGGACACTGTTGAGTAATAACAGATACAGTAAATACAGTGTCTGCATTTTGGGATGCCTTGGCACCTAAGAGTTTTACAATTTTGGGTAGTAAGACTTGAGAGGAGGTGAACGTTTGTAAGACTGGCGAATCAAGTTACCCGGCCTTGTTCAGCTTCACCAACAAGTGCAAATGAATTTAAATACTTTTCAAAGTCTGAATGATCTGCATTTTATTGTTCTCTGACAGTGTTTGGCCTTGTTTCCTAAGAAAATTATAATGGGTATTATTTAATATGTACTCAGAGGAATATACCACCTGCTATATTCTTGCATGTAAAAGAACACCACATTTTAAGGATCTCATCATTTCCTTTTCCAAAGAAACAAACATTAGCTTAAAAGCATCCTGGATACTGGTGAAAATGAAATTTTAACTTTTTAAACCTCAAACATCACGAATCAAAAGAAACAAAACAACAGAGCAATACAGTTGTTCTTGAGACATAGATCACACTCTATATTTTCATATATTTAGAATACAAGACCGCAAAATCCTCACAAGTGATAGAGTTCAGATTCTGGACATTACAATTTTCCCTTTTGCTTCAGTAGAAGAATCAAAACTACTTTAGGATGATATCCTAATGTCTGCCTCTGTCCAGAGACAGCTGTGGCTCTCAGAACTAGAAAAGCTGGGACAGCTTCCCATGGAGTGAGTTAACAACTAATACATTACAGACAGGCCCAGCAAAGCTACCTTTTATTATGGGGTCCTATCCCCGTCCTATGCACAACTATGCAAACCTGGGGCGGTAGAAAAAAATGCCCTGGGAAGGTTTGAACCAATCAAAAACCAAAATAAATACAATCAAGGTTAGGTATCTATAAATTTGAAAGACAGGTTTAGAAAAAGTAGTACCCTTAAGAATATTCAGTCTCCAGGAAACTATTTCTTATGCTACAGGCTTGCACAAAATAAACCTCTGGAGTGGGACTGTGTGGTAATAGCTGGTAGCAACAGTACAGGAGGACAGTAAGTGGACAGTTCTTTTCTTCATTAATAACACATATAATAACAACAGATCTCTATCACAATAGAACTCCTACTTCTTCCTGCCAGGATCATAAACATGGCCCACTCCTTCTGCTTACAAAGAAGGTTTGTACCAGCTCTTCTTCACTGCATGAACTTATGGGAAACATCTTTAGATCAAGTGCAGTATTTTTGTATTGGTCAGGACAGCAATGCTGTTATTAGCAGGATATATACCCATTCTCTCTTATGTACTGGATTTTTCTCTTCCTTAGTCACCAAAAAAAAATTGCTGAAATTCAAAGAGCAATCCAAACAGTTTAGAAACCTCTATTTTTCCCACTGCCAGCAACTGTACACTCTCTGGCTTCAGACTATAACACAGGTAGAGCCAAATGTATTAAAATGACATCAACATTTCCTTTTTATGTTCTCAGACCCTTTAACTCTAGAACAGAAAAACTTACTTAGAGGTTATTTGGTTTATGAATTTTAAAAGCTGAATAATATTCACAACTGACAAAATACTTGTATTCCCTTTGTTTAAGTTTGCTATCTTACTTCCTGTTAAGTCATTTTATTTGCCTGTGAAATCCGCTAAGTTTAGTCTGTATCTCTGATCAGTGTGTTCTGCAGACTGCTTCCTATATAAAAGGACATACATTCAGGAATCCATGTATACCCAAAATGCCTTTTGAGACAAAAACCCCCATAAAATTCAAAAATTCAAACTAACAATAGGCTAAACGCATTCAAACTAAAGTCCTTAGACAAAAGATTAGTCCACTCATGGTGCTCAGACTTTTTTAAGCACCATCATCCTGCAGATAGTACACTATATTTTGAGAAAGATATCGAAACTGCCTGCCATGGACATTGGAAATTCCCATATAACAAAAGAACTATATATAAGTTAGCCATTTCAGAGGCTTTAATACTTTTAATAAAATTACCATTACCTCTGCTACCACGAAGACAGTCAGTAGATTAGCCCAAGGCATGTGTATTTAACCTTATTTTTTCAATGAGAATAGATATTTAATACTTCTCAAAACTGACATTTTTCAGAAAATGAGATTTTCCAGGGAGATGAGAATGATTTTTTTTCCCACACATAGCAAACTTATTACAAATAGACAATCAGTTATCATGAAATATCACAGAAGCATCATTACTTCACCAACACAATTTCTTAAAAGTGAAAATACAATCTATTTTCTGTATGAAATCATTTGCTGTTTACAGCTGAGAAAGTGCTGAGCCATGATGTGGCCAGAAACATTTACAATGGACACAGAAAAATTCTTATTTCATTTCTCTTAAGATAATAAAATTCAACACCCCCCCATATTTTAAGAAGAATTTAGTTCTAGAATGGAAATGACATCTAAACTTTATATACAGAAGGGAAATAAATGCTAGTGTGAATCAACCTGTCTAATTTGCTTTGAAATACTACTAATGCTTGGTCTATAATATTTTAAGACTGTAACCAGTAAAGTAAATATGGTGACTGAGAATGTTAATATAATGAAACAATTCTAGGCTAAAAAGGACTTTGATGTGGCACAAAGCCTGTGACTAACTGGAGGAAAAATTACTGACAGGGATCTAAAAGGAAAACCAAGAAATTACGATTCATGGGAATTATCAGTTAGCATATCCAAACCACACTTTGCACTGCAATAACTACACACAATCCTTGTACCTTATACAGAACAATATTTGCTATTCTAGTTTCAACTAAACATACGTTTTTGCCTAAAAAAAACAAAAAACAAAACAAAAAACAAACACAAACACAAACAAACAAACAAAACAAACAACCAAACAAGAAGCAAATAACCATTGTAAGAGCAATTAATTTTTCTCCCATTCTTTCCAAGCAATTCCACTTTGTGCTATCTGGAGAAATACAAAACTGCCAGCTGCCATCTTTTCTTATACCAACAGTTAAAATGAGAGTAAAATGAAACATCAAAAAAAGCCCTGTGGAAGATTTGGGAATATTGGTGGATAAGAAGCTGGACATGAGCTGGCCATGAGCTCTCACAGCCCCGAAAGCCAACAGCATCCTGGGGTTTCACTGAAAGCAGTGCGGCCAGCAAGTCCAGGGAGGTGATTCTGCCCCTTTGCTCTGATCTGAAACCCCATCTGGAGTACTGCATCCAGCTCTGAGGTCTCCAGTACAGATATGAACCTTTTTGATGCGGGTCCAGAGAAGGGCCATGAAAATAATCAGAGGGATGGGAGCACCACTCTATGAGTAAAGGCTTGACAGGGTTGGAATTGTTCAGAGCCCTTATGTCAGCTTCTCAGTACTTGAAGGGGGCTTATAAGGAAGATCACAGAATCATAGAATAGTTAGGATTGGAAGGGACCTCTAGAGATCATCTAGTCCAACTCCTAAGATGGGAACAAACTTTTTGCAGGGCCTCTTGTGATAGGACTAAGGGTAATGGTTTTAAACTAAAAGAGGGTGAATTTATACTACACATAAAGAAGAAATTTTTCACAATGAGGGTGATAAAACACTGGCACAGGTTGTCCAGAGAGCTGGTGGATGCCCATCTCTGGAAACATTAAAGGTCAGATTGGAAGGGACTCTGAGCAATCTAATGCAGTTGAAGATGTCCCTATTCATTGCAGGGGGGATAGACTAGATGAGCTTTAAAGGTCCCTTCCATCACAAACTATTATATGATTCTATGAGTTGTTCTTCTCACAGTTACAAACTTAAATGTAGGCAGGTTATAGCCACGATATTACTCAAAAGGAGAAAAGTGAACAGCCACTTTGAAAGAAACTACTATATCACATGGAAACTCAGACCATTCTTTATCTGGTTTTGAAGAAAAAATGCAAAATCTGTCATTACTCTCTCTCTCTCCTTTGTTCTTTGTACTCTGGATTTCAGAATTTTATACAAATTCTGAAGAGTAAGGCTGTCAGGACAAAAAGTGTCTGACTACTAATTCCAAATTTCTACGAAGACTTCTCCTTAATTAATTTTTTCTCTACTGAAAAATATTGTTTGCCAACATCTACTAATAGTGCAAGAAGGAACTAAAAAGTTCCAACAAATGATCTTTTTTATTTGCAGGTTCCCATTTAAAAGTCTTGTATTACATGGCTCTAAATATGATACTAGACACAGAAATGGTTTAGGACAAAAGACCTAAGAGCTCACCACGGTATGGTGAACAACTAGAAGCTGTGCAGCAACAAGAAAACGAAGTATTGTGTTAACAACAAAGGAAAAAGTTGAGACTACAGAATTAAAAGTTTCAGGCCTCAGTAAATATATATAGTGCCTCTTGTCTAAACCTTTTCCTCAGCAGTTCTTCACATTTCCTTATTTTCTAGGTTACTTCTTTTACCGTGCTAAAACAATGATTCTTGTCGGGCCAGGGATAAAGATAAAGTTAAATGTCTGTTTTAGCAATCTAAAATGGTTGAGAGCAATATGGTGAAATCTTATTTGTCCAGCCAGTAAGAAAGTCTGCTTGGTTTCACAAGCACAGCAGTACCACCTAGATAGATGCTTTTAGCTCATAAGCTACCTTCAGGATACTGTTTTTGATGAAAACTGATTTGCATACCACCAGTCTGTTAGTAGCTGATTTTGATCAAGTTGCCAGTGGGAAAGAACCAGCATAACAGAAAAGGAGAGATACAAAAGATAAAGTGAATCAGAAACCATTTTCAGAAGTTCTTTTTTTGGTAAGGTAAATGAAGTTATCTTTTCATTGGGAACGGATTTGAGCCTAAACATTCACAAAATTCAAAACCTGCCTCACTTTTGCCTCTATTAGGACTGACTGAGGCCTTTCTGAGAAAGTAGATTTCTTCTGAAAAACACCCTGTTTTATGAAAACGTATTAGTGTTTTCGACATCTGCTGGCTTGGGTGGCTGCCTGCAGAGTGCCAGATGTTCAAGTGGTGGCTGCTCCATGTCAGCCCTTCCATATGAATGGGAAGCACGCAGCTCCCAAATCAGTTTAACTGATGTTACTCAGTTGTGAAGACCTGTAAAATTGAAAGAATAATTTCAATCACTATTCCATGGATCTCTGATAGCATTTTCATTTATAGCTTTGTGCTTTGCTGTTATCTAAAATTAAGCATATACCAACTTCTGTTCTGCAGAACATCAGGGAACTTGGTGTTAAAATTTGCAAGAAAATGTTCTCCATGCTGAAGATTGCCTATTGTGGCACACATTCAAAATGTAGACTATCTTTCAATTTATAGAAAAAGGTCATATTATTTAGCAAGCTGTATGGCTACTCATCACAGAAAAATCTATGGAGTTTAAGTTGTAACTGTGATTTAAGAATGATATTCCAATTTGTCCTACAGTCAATAATTATAATTGTAGTATATTTGGGTATCAAGCCTGTGCCTGTGTGCACACAGTGCATTTAGTCATGTATTCCCTGGGTAACCCAGGAACTGCCCAGCTAGTCCCTGCACAGATGATATAATTGGGAAAAATGGATCAACTTGAGGAGCAGCTGCCTTCCACCTTCACAACAAAATGCTTCACTATTTCAGGAGCTTCAAACAGTTACAGAAATGCCTACAGGCAGCTCTTGCTGAGCCAAGAGTAACAGACAAACACTATTCGCCTGCTTCAAGGTGTTGATTAACATCCTTGGTGGACAATATTGCCAGACCATATAAAAGAATTAAGTAACATTGTTTGGGGAATGTTACCAATTTCAGCTGAAGGATGTCATGCAATGATGCTTGTAACAGAGACTTACATCACCATCCCGTTAAAGAGATTTGACTCCTCATGAGAGCATTACCTGATGCAAAAATTCAAATAAGTTTTGTTGTAGGTTTCTTGTAATGCCTTTTTTTTAAACACAGTCTCTTTAAGTGTCCACACACTTTTTCGAAATGTCAAACATGGTGAAAAGCAAGGCTGAGTGAAGAGAAACTTTAAAATTCAATAATTTATCAACAGTTTACATTGGAATCCCAAAATGACAGTGTAGAATTTTTAAAAAGTGAAAAATTTAGAGGATGCTCACAACCCTGTCCTTGTTGCCTTTGCAGTACTTTCCACAGTCAATAATGAGAAAGGCAACAAGTACATTTTTTCTGTTCTCCTTTTCTTAAATTTTGACAGAAGACATTGCACTCATGAATGCAAAATATTCTCTCTCTGTGGGACTAATTTTTTTATCACAACAAACATATTTCCAAGAAAACAATTATCACAGGTAGCGAAATTGATAACTTGTGTCAAAGACAAAGGCCATGTCTCTATAATAAAAATACTTACCTACACTAATTTTTCACTTATTCTGTGATGAGAAAATCTACACTGGTGAGGAATCACAGTTATGAGATTTGCTAGTGTAGATGCAGTACACAGAAAAGAACCAAGACATTTTCTTTGTTTCGAGATTAGTTTGCTATCAGTGTCTGTACTATAAACCCATAAGTCTGGAACCTAATCCTGTAAAGTTCTAAGTTCTTTACTTCAACAGATCTTAGATGAGCCGAACAACATGTATAACCTGATTGGCAAAAGAAGAAAATATGAACTGTAAGTCCCTCACAAAGACCTTGATCACCAGTCTTACAATGCTCAACTAAGGGAAATTTCAACATTGAGCTTAATGTGAATTGAAGTTCTTATACTTCTGTTTAAACACAGATTAGGATGTCTGACAGATAAATGCCACTGAAAAGCTGACAATCTAATTCATAAAAATAACTATCTTCCCTGCTATAAAAATGGTTCCTTTTTTCTGCTGTGTAGAAACTGGTATGATAGTATATATTTTCTGAAATCCAAAAAAGAAAACTCAGAGTTATGTTTTTTCAGGTTATACAGTGTGTTTTACAGTGGGCTTTTCACTAGCTATAGATGCCATAAAAATAATTATAATATTTTCAAATTGAAATTGAACTGCTCTTTAGACATTTTACTTCTTCAGAGAAGTAATGGGAAAAACCCAACTTGTTTCATAACATAGTTATCCTGAAGCATATAGCTATTTTCTTACCCCAAAGATATGCAGATACAGAGAATGCAGCCGGGAACCTAGGTACTGGCAGGGGAACGTGAGGTTGTACAGGTGCCCATATACTCATTTATTCAGACTACCTCTAGCAATGAAGCAGTTGCCTCTGAGCTACTATTCCACATTCCAGTCTGATAAAGTTGGGTTTGGCCTCACCTTTCAGAGAACCACATGGCAAAGTTGGAAGTCATTTGCCTACAGATGAGCTACTGTGCTCCTCACCAGAGTAGAAAGGGAAAAAGAAACTGACTGTCAGAGGTGCTCCAACTGGTGATTGCCCTGTTCCCAGAATATGTTTCTTTTTATCCAGTCAAGAGTGAAAATTGCAATTCTACTCATAAAAACTTATCTCAATAGAAGTTTCATGTTGCAGAGTACAAGGAAAACAAATTGACCAGTGCCTTTTCTTAGGCCTGATTTTACAACATGTTATGTATCTCCAGAGCACTTGCAAACCATGGGACCAAGTGTGTGCAGCACTAGGCAAAAAACTGAACTCTGCCCCAAAACCCAAAATCCAGAACATAAGGCAAAAATGCAGTGCTTTCATACGGCATTTGATAGACTACCATGGCTTACTGACTGCTCCTGGGTGCTACTACAACAGAAATTGTTTAAGAAGAAAAAGCACAAGAGCTTTCTTTATAGCTGAAATTCTGAAGAAAGTTTTCAATTTGGTTCTAATTGTATATGTGGTTAATGTAAACTTAATTAATTTAATAACGGTCACTCCAGTATTACAGTAGGGATTAGGATGACATTTTTTCCTGTAATGCATCACATGACTTCCTGGGGCTGTCAAATACTTCTCTACCATAAGATTATCAGAGACTGGAAATGAGACTGAGCTTTGAGGGTTGATGCTCTGTTGTGGGCTCAGCTAATGTCCTGTTTTATCTAGGTGGGATGTCTAGATCATTGGCTAAAAGTAGTGCTATCATTGTGTATCTTCCATTTCATCCTGGCAAGAACTTAAGATTTTGGCAGAATAAGGGAAAATCTCTTCGCTTAATTTTCCATTCTTTTTTTTGTTCCTTTTACCAGTTAGAGTAGTTTACCTGTTAAGACACCTACCCATTTAATCGCATACATTGAGCTCTATTCTCTATCTTCAGCATTAAATCTAACTTTTGAGGACTTAATGCCTGGTTTAATGCAGCTCTTTGTTTCACCTCCTCATAACGAGAAACAGCTCTTGGAAGAATTCAGTGAAAGTTCCATGAGGTTTATCAAATATTTCTCAATCTATAAATCTAGCCTGTAATATATTCAGAAGAATATTTGTCCAAATGTTTTCTAATTCCACTCAACGTTTTTCGCACAAGAACAAGGTTAGTGACAGTTGTATTAATTACATGACAGAAATGCACATCAAATAAAATGATTAACTATTTCAATTTTTTATTTAAATTACTCTGTACTATGTTAAAAATGTGGGAGAGAGAATAAGTTATACACTAGAAAGACTTTTGTTAATGTTACAGTGGAGTAAAAATCCTAGAATGATCAGCAGAAGAAACATTATCCTTTCTCTTTTTGCTATTGTCATTTTCTTTCAGTTTTGGAGATAAATTCTGAATTGTAATGTAATTCTGACTTTTAATTTAATTTTTACAAAGCTATCAGTACATATTTCAAATACGGAAAATAATTTGTTATTTTCATTAAAGTAAACTGTAATGCTGCAAATCTTACATTAAAATATAAATGCACACTAGTAATTAAAAAATTATAATCAAATAAAAAGCACAGCAGAACACTTCAATTACTGATAGTAATCGTAGTATAATCTTATCCTACCAAGTGTGTCTCCAGGTACAGTTTAAGGCTGTCTGTCTCTGCTTTAGGAGGAGTCCAGTTCTCTGTTGTTTCCATGGCTTCATTTAACCAGTGAATGAATTCATCCAGTTTGCTTACAAACCCCTTACCATGTAAGAAAAGAGAAAGAACAAGAAAAGCACATTTGTTAGCAAAACAGCAATGTCAAAAATATATGCTCAATTTTATTAATTTTTTTAGCCAAGAGAAAACCAAACCAAACCAAACCAAACATTAAAAAAAAAAAAAAAAAAAAAAAAAAAGTGATCTTCTAGTAACCAAGAAGCAGAACAGTGTTTCTGGGGATAATCTAATGTGATATTTTGGGACAAGACAATGTGAGATCCATATGACTGCCATGAAATGGAGAAAACATCAAAGTTTTAGAAAATATATGAAGGGGATATATAAAAAGCTTCACAAAGATTATAATGAAAATAAACTGAAGAACTTGCACTGGGCAGACAGGGTGTACCATGAGCACTGCAGGTTGATAAAAGGGCTGAACAAAACTGCATTAACAAGGTATACATAATGGACTGAGGAAAAAAATTACTTGTCAGAACTTGAGTGTTGTGACTCCTGTTTTGGTTCATAGGATGAGAGAAGAAATCAAACAGTAGATGAGGCAGAATATATAGCATTTAATATAAACATTGCTGATTGCATATGAGCCACACAGATGGTGCTCCGTAGAAGATAGGAGCTCCTGCTTCTCAGGAGCACCATTTATTTCAAGATTAGTACCAATTATATTGTCTGATTAAAAATAGTGCCCCTGAATTTACATGATTGGATGATACTATAGGCACATACTGAGTACAGATAATTTTACCTAAGTCTTATCCACCACAAAGCAAGAGAGTAAATGGAATAAACTGACCATGATGTTTATAAGCACCCTGAAAATTAACTCTGAAGAAGAATGTCCACCTATTGCAAGCATTGTAAGACTAGATTAAGTTAGTTCTAATACTGGTTATATTATTAGTCATTAACTACGAATTTCACAACATGGCGAGAATTTTAGTTTCCAGTTGGATAACAACTCAGTATACACACTCAGTATCCTCACTCTCACCACTTCATTTATGGGATGATTTCTGCTAATTATTAGTCCATTCAGACAGCTAAAAATAAGCTAAGCATGGAACTTTTAAAGATTTCTGAGTGACTCAGGACTCCAAATCCTCTTCTCTGAAGTTATACATGAAACCGGAATTCTAAACAAGACAGAAACAGGAGTCTGAGCAGTAGATGTGCAGCCGTGTTATGGAGTAGCAATAATGCAGACCAAGTAGAGCCACACTTCCTTCAAAATTAACAGTAGTAGAGTCATTTTGGCCCAGCACTGTGCCATGAAGCAGGGTCCAACATTCAACTCTTGGCTTCCAGGTGAAGTGGCAGTACTGCTGAACCAAAGCTAGCCTCTGGCAGGAAGCTGCAGTGCATATTGCAGGCACAACAGCAACACTGAGGCACTCTGAAGCCTTTAATTATTTTTTTTTATGTAAGTACCTACAAAATCTCATGATGAGGACTCTATTACTATATCTATTCATGGAATCCATGGTATACCAAATCATTATAAGGAAGAAAACTGTTAATGTGCAGATTTTATTATAGGCTGTTTATCTGGACATTCCAGAAAGGGGGAAAGAAGACAGAGAAAGCAACCCAGTGGCTATGGCGACTGAGACAACGTGCCTATACTCTGAGGCAAGTAATGAAGGTAATGAAGTAATCTCCTCTCTCCCACAGCAGGCCATGCCACAAGAGCTACATTCCCCATGTCAAGACACGGCACAGGGTGGGGGGCAAGATGTCCTCCTGGCTATATTGCTTGCTTTCTTCCAGCACACAGTGGAGCATAAGGGATGCCAGACTGCCAGAGGAGTAAGAGCCGAGAGCGGAGGGGGAGAGGAGCAGGAGGGGTAAAGTCCTTCTTGTCCCTTCAATAAATCTCTGCCTACATTTTAGCAATGTGCTGTCCTTGAGAGACAAGGTGATATGGTAAGCACAAAAAAAAAAAAAGAAGAAAGGCTCTCTCTCTTGTATATGCGTCATGTATTTTATGGAGACAGACACGTATAACATCTGCCTGCAGTACTCGATGTCTGTATGCCTTCAAAAGGCTGCTCGGAAACACTGAAGGCTTGCAGCAGTATAAAAAGCAACTATTAGCCACGGAGTTACTTCTGCCCTCTCACAAAACGTGCCTGTGTTGTAATGTCTGCTACTTCACGCTGGTGCTTAGAAACTCCCAGGCAGCCAACTCCAGCCTGGTGTGTCCCCTCGCCACTTAGACCGGGCTGGCTGTGGGCCCTCGTGGGGAGCAGGGAATGCCTGGGGGTTCGTCTGGGGGGGCTGAACAAAAAATACAGATACAGTATCCTACAGAACCACGATGAGCCACGTTAGGGGGCGGGCGGGGGGGGAGGGGTGGGGAGAAGGGGGAAGAAAAAAAAAAAGAAAGGCTGCAAGCTTCAGTTGCAGTGCCACCTGGCACGCTGGAATCGCGGTGGGGTACATGGTGCCCGACGGGTGCCCGCGTAACGGGGAGCACCGGCCGCGGCCAGCCCCGGCGGGCTCTCCTCTGCCAGGCTGCACAAATCACAATAATTCACTATTTTTCAAATGACGGCAATAAAATTTTATTGAAACCATTCAGAAGAGCACGCCTGTAGAACCCGCACCCAGCGGAGGGCCGGGGGCAGGCGGGGCCGTGAGGGAAGGGGAGCGCCGGCCGAGGCAGCGCCGCCCGCCCGCGCGCGCCGTGCCTGGGCACACAGCGCCACCTGCCGGCGCCGCCCCGCGCGCGGGCCGGGAACCGCGGCGGGAAACCGGACACGGGATCATCCCTGGGCAACACCGGAGCGGAAATCAAAGACGGCCCGTTTTAGGCTGTTAGAGAGCGTGCGAAATAGAAAATCACTTGTGGAGCAAATTGTACGTGAGATTAAATCTCAGCAGTGTAGGTCCTCCTTCATTCGCCGTGAATTAGCGATCAGAACAATGCCCCGGGGTTCTTCTTTTTTTCATAGCAGTGCCCAGGATTCCATCCTATTTATTTGAGTAGCCTGATGCCAATGAGAAAGGAAGGAGCGGCCTTTATCACCCAACCACCAGTGTCGCGGCTCACCCCTGCCCGGCAGGGAGGCAGCTCGGGCTCGGAAATTGAAACCTCTGCGAGTACCGCCGAGCGCAGCGGCTCGGGTCTGACGGACCGGGCTGCCTTTGCTCCAGGTGCTGAACTTCCCCTTCTCGCCTTTGCCTTTCGGTCAAGGTGCAGTAACTTACACGCTCTGAGACTGGGGCCAGTACAAACGACCCTGCCTGGCCGGCCCGATTGGCCTGGGCAGCCAAGGGCAGGAATAAGGCCGCCTGCTGGCTCACACTTAAAGGAGCATCTGCAGTGTCTGTGGTCCATGCAGCCTTGTCACAAATATAAATCCGGGTCTTTAATTTCCTCAAGTCTGATAACAGAGGGGAAGTCCACATAACTTTTCCTTTGACTGAAGGGCCACTGCCCCTCTGCAGATTGACCAACACACAGCCATTTCTGTGTAATCAAGATCGCCTAGTTAATTAGAATAAAATTAATCATGTCCATGCAGTCAGGGACACAAAGAGCATTAGAATAGTTCCTTTTCTTATAATCTGAAATATTTTCCAGAATATACATTTTAAATAAAAGATTAAGACAAAATAAATTCTAAAAAATAACAGGGAAAAAACATTGTCTTACAATACAAAAACAAGGTATTGTGAGACTCTGACAGAGCATGAAACTATGCTTTAAAAACAGATTACAAGATAAATTATATATTAAAAAAAAAAAAAAAGGATGAGGTTTATCATGCAATCCTAAACCCAAATCTAGGAGTACTCAGTGAATGAAATAAATTCATAGGGTGACAAATTCTAACCAATACAAGATACTTTTCTTTTTATCCTCTTCATTTAATATGATACCAATGAAAAGACTTTATATCCCTTTCTACACACATGCCTTTCTGATTTTTCTGACTGAGATTATGTTTTTCTTTCTCTAGATATTTTTTCTTCATAATTTTTAAGGTGGGAAGAAGTTTAACAGGAATAACTTCAGTGAATCTATGCTGATTTATACTAGTTAAAAGTCTGATCAAGACAGTATCATACTCATAATGAAAATACTGTAAAATCTACCCAACTCATACCTTGGTAGAAATTAATGGGAAACCAAACAACAAAACTTCTTGGAAGTTGAAATCTCATAGTTGGTTACATTAAAGCTACAAATTACTGTACAAGAATTCCTCAGAAAGAAAAGAGGGGAGTAGAATGACCAGCTCGTTCAGTTTTGCAAATGTTCTGCACTGTGCTAGCAAGCTAGATCGCAAAAAAAATTAGGGCTCTTACAGCATAAAGCTAATCTTATTCTATGCTACTTAGTACAGAAACAAATGTTTCTGGATTGTTACTGGATATTTGCAGCAATTTCTGTGATAAAGTTTGCAAATAATGACAAAGTTCTTCCCATACCACACGCAGGAAATTTCAAAACGTTAACCTTTAAAACCTTCAGCTTTCCATTTTGTTTCACGACAATTTTACAGATCTTCCTAGGGGAAAAAAGGAAGTCCTGATCACACATCTGTGTAAAAAATCTGGAGCAAAAATGGCTTCATTTGAAATCTGGCACATACAAAGGGGCTTTTTGTGATCTAATTCTATTTTGTCTGAATGGATAAAAATGAAAAAGGCAGACAATTCTAAGTATTGGGGGGAAAAAAGCCATAACTCATAGAATGAAAATACACTTAATTCAATTGTTCTGTACAGTTAAAGAATTAATTAAGTATTAAAAATAAATTTGATGGGATTTAACTAAATATCCTGAGACTTCCTCATTAATGACCAGAAGAGTTAATTTTTTTTGAATCACAAGACTGAGAATTCACTTGCTGAGTCACGCAAAAAGGGCAGGGATGGATCAGCTCATAGGCCCAAGGGAAGCACAGGCTGAGAAAGTGTGTACCTGGAAATGTGCCTCCTACTATTGTTCTATTAAATGTAAAGGCATACAAAAGATACAGATCCCCACCCGCTGCACAGGGTTGCAGGGTTCCCTACACCCAGTAGAGCTGTGCAAAGGATCTTGGGTTACGCAGCCTGGTTGCATCTGGCATGTGTGATAACAGAGCAGGGAGCAGGGAGCAGCTGCGGTGGAGTGCCACCAGTATAAGGAACCTTGGAGCATGGGGGCAAGGCCTACAGAGGTGGACAGATGAACAAGTCTCATATGCAATTCACTACATTTAATAGGGCCCTGTGTGTTCTGTTTATACCAAGTGTGTGTCATAAAAATTAGTTTAAATAAACACAGAAATAGGCAATCTTTGGCAACCCAAGCGGTTTGTGCCTTTTTCCTGTTTTCTGGATTCTATTTAGACATTCCTCCCTACTCATGATGACTTAAGCAAACCTCACTGCTCACTACCTGCTGCCCATAATGCCTTTTGGCATGGCCCAGGAATTTCTCACTCCCTGTGTTTCTCCAGCTTCCACAGTCCCCTCCTATGCTTTCCCACTGAACTTCAAAAGCTCACTCCACCTTTGGCCAAAGACCGTAATTCTTTTACTTATCCATTAACTTTCAAGTTCCAGTTTGCAGCAGCAGTTTGCTGTTTACTGCCATCAACTGAGTCAATCAAATAAGTTTTGGTATCCACTGACCCCTAGCTACATACTCCCAGAGTTGGTGGCACAGGAAATGCTCATGGTTTAAAAAGACCAAGTAGAGCCCAAGAGAAATATTATAGGCTGTCAGCAAAACAACAAGCAGTTGACCAACTAAAAAACTTCTGGTAATAACTACAAACTAGTGATAACAACATAAAGTGCTTATGGTGCCATAGAAAAGCTCCAGCCCTTGATGATAGCAGTGCGTATTCTCATAGCTTGTCAGTGGTGTTGCTCAGACATATTCTCGTTGGCACACAACTAAGACCTCCCAGAAAAGCTTTTACTGTCACAGTCATGAAAAGAATGTTTTGACAATCAAGTGAGTCACTTAAAATTATGCACAAATGTCTCTCAACTAGGTTAACACCACTTCTTGCACTAGAACTTTTAAAGTTTCCTAACTTCAGTTCAGTGGTTTAATTTTACTTTTACATTACAAGATCTCTCTTTTTCCTGGGTCAGATAGGAAAGTAAACAGTTTCGGTGTTCGATAATTTTAGCACTTCAAATGATCTCATTTAGACTTTGAAGTTCAGCTTTCATTAATTGAATGGAATGGGGAAAGAGGAAGTTTCCATCTCAGCTGCATCTATCACTTTACAAGTCGAGCTTTTATTAGACACATTTAGAATGGAAGCAAACTGAACCTCATTTCTATAGTTTTGAGCTTTAATCTGAAAGCACATTTAGGGTTACCAAAAAATAGAATGTGAAAACATAGAACTTCTATTAAAAAATGCAACTTTATTTTTTGTTGTTACACTAAAAGCAGCAGTATCTTAGATGTCTTT
>JAWWES010000168.1:36474406-36498304 GCA_035583135.1 Lophotriccus pileatus | reverse complement strand
TTTTGGTGTGAGATTCCTTTAGATGGGGAATTTAGACAGATGCACTTAAGGAGGTTCATATATTGACATTAACATTGCCAAAATTATACCATAAAACAGAGGAAGCAACTACATTCTACCATTATGAAAAAATTTCTGGCACTCATCCTAGACCAAATTTGGGTTTGCTTTTTATGGAAAAGACCTCCCAGATTTACTGTACCTACATGGCACAGGTAACAAATTTATTTCAATATTTTTTGGCTTGTAATTTTTTGATGTGCAGTTTTAACCCCACTATTAGTTTAACATTTCCATTTAAGATGTATGTGGGCTTACACTTCAGACACTTCCGGGCATTGCATTTGTAAAAGTACAAAGCCCTTCTAATGACTTGAAGTAAGATAAAAATCAGGATTAAAGCAATGTGCCAAACTATTTAATGCAAACACACTCAAATTATTTGCCATGATAGCTAAGAGTGATGGTGAAAAGTCTACTGTGTTCCACAAACCTTAGCGTGGAAGCACCAGACGAGTGTTTGTTAAATCACTAGCCCAGATCTTTTTCCTCTCCACCTTTCCTTTTATTACACAAAGGGAGTTCTCTTCTTAAAAGAATTGGTTATGAGGCTGTGTGCTTAAAAATGAATGTCCAATTTTGTTGCAAGCAGACAGTGTTGTAAAGTTTGTTCCCAATTTACAAAAAGACTGAGCTCACAGGGGGGTCTGTGTACAAGGATGGGCTGGCTCTAAGGGCACTTCTATCACAGAATGCATTAAGAAAACCCTTTGTCTAACCACAAAAGGACTTGCATATTAGTCTCTGGAGGAACATATTCCTACCCATGGACTTTATTTTCAAAAGGATAAAAGTGCACTTTCTTCATGGGCAAAGGTAAGTCAAAGAAATCCAGGTACTCAAGAGGATGAGGCTGCAACAAACTGCCACAGTCAATTAAACTGGAGATAGAGCCAGAGGCAACAGTAAAACCATTAGCAATACAGATGTTAGGGATCCCCAAGGAACCAAGATGCCACAATGGAAAATATCCTTTGTGTGATATTGTCAAAATTCTTTGGCAGGCGGTGACCTCACAGAAACATACAACTGGCCAAACATATCAGTAGCATGGAAATACTTAACATGCAATTCAGGATATATTCATAAACAATTCAGACATAGAACTTAGCAGCTTTCTGCTAAAAAAGTGTCACATTTATTCAATAAGCCCAGTTTATGAGAATATGTGACTTACATGTTTCTTCCAAACTGGGAAAAGATAAAGATCAAATACTTTTCTTAGACGACATCCATGTAAAGACACAACTTCTTCTACTATATACTGTCTAGCTAAGCATTTTTAAGACTGTTAAATTACACAAATCTTTCATGAGTCCCCCCTCTAGGCTTTGTGCCCAACTATCACACACAGAATTAGAAATTGAATGCATTTTCCCTAATGGGCATCTATTGAATTGGCCATGATTTATATGTTACAGAGCAGAAAGTTCCATAACCACAGAATGGTCCCTGGCTCATTACTTTTCCTAGGTTTAGAGTCCAAGCTATTTTTCCATACTGTATTCTGACCAAAACAGAAATAGCTAAAAATATTTTTAAATCCTCAGTTTCCTAAAGCCTTCTAGGTAAAAGAGACAGAACCATAAATGTAGGATAGCTTTTAAAAGCATGATACAGAGAAACAAGTGGTGTTACTTTTCAGTCCATTATAAACTATATTTGAAGACAGTGAACCCAATTCTGCAATAAAAAGTTCACTGCCCAGATGGGACTGTTGACTTTTTTCCTGCTTCTAGACAAAGAGCAGGTTATGCTACCTATTAAGAATCATTCCTAAATGTATCTGTGTAGATACTTAAACCTTGCCATGTTTCTTTACCCTGTGCTTTGTCTTACCTTTGGCTCAAGGTGAAGGTCTACTTTCTGTTTGAAAAAACTACCACAAGGCCTCCTCCTGTTTGAAACTTGCAAGATCTAAAAAAGGGTTTACTCAGTACCAGCAGATTGACTATGGGGCTAAGATAGATACAGAAAAAGTGAGCCAAATGCTTTCTAAAACCTGTTCCTAAGATATTCTTAGATTAGCAGACAAGCTTCCCACACCACTGGTAACATTTCCCCCAGTCTTTTGGAGGATAGTTGAACACTCAGAACCACAGCAGCAAAATCCATGGGCTGGAAGCAAGCTGCTGGAGAGATCCACGTAGCCTTGAAGCCAAGAGAGCTGTGCATAGGAACGTCATATAGCAGTGTAGGAAAAGCCAGTGTCATTGTGATTTTGCAAGGGTTCAAGAGTAGGGAAGACTGATGGAGAGAAGGGACAAGAAAGGGAAGAACATCTGATTCATTCATCATTTAAAGAATCCACTGGTATGAACTGAACAGCAGTATGGGCTGGTTGTAAACCTCCAGAAATGCCATCTACTCCAATGGCAATGCCGCCAAGCATATGAAATGGCTACTGGCCTCTCCTCATGCTGACATGGCCATGCTTCCCACCTGAGCAGTAATGTTAACTAGCACAGGGCAAGGCAAAGTTTTAGGCCTCCTGCCTAAAACTATTCAGGTGAGGACAGAGTCCAGGCTGAGAAAATATGGGACGCCAGCACTGTACCTCGGAAGCCGTGTGAGGTTCAAAGCACTCCGAGGGATTGAGTTAGTAAGTAAATGAGCATATCCTTCTTGATATGCAAAAATCTTACATATGCATTCACATTCTGGATCACAGACAATAATTTTGCTTATCTGCCTCCCAGGTTATCATGCCTACTAGTTTGAATTCTAGTTAATTTTGAGGCTGGGCGGCGGTTGCGAGCCCTCTGGTGGAAGTGGCTTGTGACACCTGCCAGCTCTGCTGAGCCAAACTATCGTCTCCAGAGGGTGGGAGGGACACTATCCAAAACCTTCCTCTCATACACAGGTAAGCTTCGCCACAGTGTGGTTATGCAGGCAAACAGATATCAGTTAAAGAAGCAAATATTTTCCACTGTTCTAATCAGTACTGGCTTTTGTCAGAGAACCTCTGCAGTATGAATCTGTATTAAAATGTTTCTAGCACTCAACTCATTCAGCATGCCTAGTCTGGGTGAAATTTTTGAGGTTCACTGGAAAAAGGTTCCTGACAAAACAATATTTAAACTATGGAGTGAATAATATAAGCAGCAGAAAAGAGAAACCTGTGAGTTGAAGGATACCAAAAATGTTGAAAATTAAACAGAAATAGCAAGAAAGAATAGAATATAAGGAAATGGGGCATAAACTGGGAGGAAAATGGAGGAGGAAATATAAGAAAAGAACAAGTTACCTATTTATGTTTCGTAAAGAAAAAAAAAAGGTGTGATGTTCTTTGGGCCTTTGGCAATAAAACAGGCCAGCAGAAGCTCTGAGAGTTAAAAGTGGAACAGTTAGCAACCATGATATTGAGAGAGCTGAGTAATATTCTAACTTCTGAATGTTCATACAAATCTAGTCTTCTAAGTTCATCATACTACTAGGACTGAAAATATAGTTTCTGAAAATATATTTATTCACAAAGAGCAATGCCTTTTATTGGTCATGTTTCACAGAAACCCTCACTCTTCTTAAAATAACTTTTTTTCTGAGTCATTTCTTCTCTACATAAAATTCAGGAGGCCTGAGTGCCAGCTAGGAAATAAAGATAGATGCCCAAAACATCTTCTAATACAGGACAAGTTTTCTCTTATGCATCACAGTATCAATACTCTAAACTGAAGCCTTTTTAGCTAATACTTTTATGTGACCCTTTCTAAGTTACAGACTTGCCATACGTAGAGATCAGCTGTAAAGATACATGAATGTTCTTAGGTCACATATTCTTGTTTTACTCATTAAACCAGGAAGCAAGAACATCTACAGAAATTTGTGGCAAATGATGTATCAAGGAAAGGAAGAGCAAATAAATCTGTTTAAGCCAAGAAAGATGATGCCAGTATCTCCCACAAAGGGGGACTTCATCTCTGCAGCAGCAGCTGGAAGGAGTGTCTGGATCCTGGAGGGACACTGAGCACAGCACGGGAGAGCGGCCTGTCTTTGGTAAAAATGCCAGGCACCAACATGAGTTGCTATATCCTGTATAAAGGACAGTGTCACAAAGCTGCAGTAGATTCACATGTACTTCGCAATCCCGAACTTTCTTTTTTCTTTTTTTTTCTTTTCTTTTTTTTTTTTTTTTTTTTTAATGCATTCTGAACAACTGTAAACTAGAATAGAAAATGTAGAAGTTAATTCAGGACTACGTGTTCGTAAGTACATTATTTATTATTTATTATTTATTCTACAGGTAAACCTAAAATCAAATCTCTTCATAAGCATGGTTCCTTTTCCATGTGAAATGTTTGGTATACAACAACTCCGATCCAAACTCTATGGATAATGTAAGTCTGTAATTAGGATGTTAATTTTTAGTGAAGCTAGTCGTCTGATGTGCTTTGTCTAAACATGCTGCCAATATAACTATGGATGTGGAAGCAACCTACAGTGATGTAAGGGTACTTGGAAGTACTGCATTGCCTCTTCATGTAATTATTTATAATGTTGTGTTGGCAACATACCTTATTTTCAGATTGTTTTACAGCTAATGTATGTATTGATTTTCTGAGATGAACTGCATCCAAAACACAAACTAATCTTCATTTGCAATTTTTTCCATATAATGGCCTCTGTAATAGATTAATATAAAGCTTTATTCTGCTCTGAAAAATAGACAGTTATGGATGACCGTCATTCCTTGGTTTGCGTACCCTGAGTATTTGGGCTTCAGACACTGGACTGGGGGTGGAACGCCCTTGTGCAGCTGCTATTTCCAGTTGATGGTCAGCTGCTATCTTGCACGTGCTCTGGGCACTGGAGGACACTCAATTTGAGCCATGCTGGCACCTCCCCTAACTGGGCCCAACATTTCTTTACTCTTTTATCTCATAGTTGTTAGAAAAGAGCCTCGTTCCCCAAGCATTTAATGCCTTGAAAGGTACACATGATATGCAGACACAATGGTTGCTTCTGTAGCCAAAAATCAGAGGAATTATGTAAATTAAACAACTCTTTGTGACCTGATGGTCTCAAAACAGAAATAAACACTTCTTATTGAAATTATATAACTATTGCTCTCTAAATAATAATAAAAATGGCAGTTATATTTGCAGGGAGATAGCATCTCTAAATGTATTGCAAAGGATAGGATTTTTTTCGTAATATATTTTACAAATTCTTTAAAAGGGCATGAGCAGGTTTTATTTTTTTTAAGTTTAATAATTTTTTTAATCAGAAAAATATTTCAGCATTACATTTGTTGGGATAAAATACATAGCAAAAAATTGTTGGAGACTAAAGTAAAGCAAAAAAGTTATTGATAAGGAGGAAATTTTACAAGTTATGATTTATTTTTTTTGCTCTGAATTTCTAACAAAAACGTTTGTGAAGTTGTGTGGGGCTCGCTCATTTGAGATAAAAATAAAACCATCAGTAAAATAAGTGCAGGAACAAGTTGTGGCCTCAAGAGGGCAATATATCACCACGTCTAAGAGTTTTCGGAAAAGAAGGAAAAATCCACTTTTTACTAAAATAGAACACATGCTGTTTGCTTGTGGGTAAGTGCTAAATATATTGACCTCTGCTGTATCACTGACATGACTTAAGATATAATGACCACGATTCACTAACAAAGACAGAACATTTAATTCAGTATTTCTTATTTTTTAAGGCTAATTGGTTAGAAGAGGTCAAGTCTGTCACCTCTCAAGAGATATTATAATTCTTTGACCCGTGAACTTGTTTTGCAGTTAAGACTTCTGAATTTTAAAACAGGAAAATGGTGATTGCCACTATTCACTAAATATGACAACAGTGAGAAGAGATTAGGATTCAGCACCTCTTCTCTTTACTCCATTACTATTCCTCTAGTTTCCTCATTTAGCCCCCTGTTACGCACTTGGTTCCTGTTCATCTGCAGTCTTCGAAGAAATCCTGTCACTATTAGTTCCTCCATAAATTGCTTTTCTTTTGCTTCCTAATCCATCTACCTTCCCTTTCAGATAGCTTTTCTTTTAGTGATCTCTAGGGGGCCTTCCTTTACACCCTCTTCTGACTTACTTTTTTATCCACAAATATAGATATTTTAACAGAATAAAATAAAAGCAATTTCTGGACTTGTTTTCGTTCGTATTTTTGATTTTTTTTTTTTTTTTTTTAACTGCAGAAGCTTTGTTGTTTCTAACACATTTACTACTTTTTTTTCTGGTTTTCTGTACTTCAACAAAGATGTAAGAGATTTGTACTGCAATGCATAGATAAAGCTGCCCCTAGTTTGGGCATACCTGAGACAATTTTAGGCAGCTAAGAGTCCAGCAGTTGAATTTTAAATTAACTTTTGTGTCTTTAGACTTATATAGCAAAGTGAGAAAACATTCACGCAGTCCCATGCTGGCATCAGCAGGGAAGAAGTATTTAGTAATATTAATTACTTTGTATTACCTAGTAATAATTAATTACTGTGACTTGAACATCTATACCATCTACTACCAAAAATCTACTTGCCTGTTGGTTCTCCCAGTGTTAGCCAGGAGAGATTCCAAACATTAGCCAAAGGAAACCAGAGGCAAATCTAGCTCTCATTTGGGAGATCTCACTTGGCCTGAATGTGAATCAGTGTTCAAAATAAGTCTTTACTAATGTTTTAGAAAAATTCGGGTACAATTCCAGTTTGACACGCTAAGGACAGCTTAGCTGTTTGTGAGGATTATCATTTGTTCTCCAACACCTAAAGTAAGGACAAGAAAACAATTTTTTGCCTTTCTGGTTACTTTCAAAATAAACACAGAAAACCTACATAAACATAAAGCCTCTGAGAGAGTTTCCCAACCATATTTACCACAGATTATATTCACTCTGACGCCTAGTGATGACAACAATGATTTAGGAGTCAGCATGATTTAATGGTTCATTCCTGATCATAACATACTGGAAAGGATAGAGGAATGAAAACTAGTTGCTGTCAAAATACATAAAGATATACAAGAAGAAAAAGATAGGAACAGATTTTGAGAAGTTATGCAATAATCTTATATAAGTGGATTTGATCTTTCAGGTTAATCCTCTCTAGACCTTTGAACATTTCTCTTGCTCTGACTCATCTCTACCATGTACACAGTTTA
Source organism: Lophotriccus pileatus (assembly GCA_035583135.1). NCBI lineage: Eukaryota > Metazoa > Chordata > Aves > Passeriformes > Tyrannidae > Lophotriccus > Lophotriccus pileatus. The sequence goes on along the minus strand of JAWWES010000168.1, from coordinate 36,491,132 downwards.
AGGCAATGATGTGTTAACAGTAGATAGATAGACTGGAATTTGATTTAGGTGGAAATTAGTAGCAATGTATTATTTAAAAAATTAAATATTTAGAATAGAGTATGGTGATTTTGGTATACTGTATCTTTCTGGAATATCCTGTACTTCCTCACAGAAGATACATAAAACATGAGTCTCCCAGAGTAAGTATATTATGTAACAGAACAGCTAGACCTTAAAACATTGTGAAAAGCATATCCCTATGAAAATATAAAACAATGAGCATTCTCTCTCTGTATTTACCATATTTAAGGTACTATGAGAAACCATAAATTTAATAGTTTTCTGTTTAATAATGGCAGCATTTCAAGAAGCCATAAAATAAATACACTAAGTAATTAACAGGGTAGGTACAAAGTTACCTCCAAACTCTTCACAAACAAACAACCCTCTCCCCAGTACCAGCATCTGTAGGACAGCAGTTATAGATGATTCAGTCCTGAATAGCACAAGAAAATTCTTCTTAAACCACCGTACACATATTAAATTCCCAATAGTAATTTGACTGTCTGTGTTTTGTAACCTTCCAAATCTACTTCAGCAGTTTCTGAGGGCCTTTCTCTACCTCCATGAGAAAACTGAAATCTCTGAACCATCACAGACAATAGAGTGTCTCTGCACTGACAGAGAGTATCATAAGATCATCTTGAAGTCCCTAGTGATTAGTTGTCCAAATTACAGCTGTTTCGCTATTGAATCTGGAGGCTCTATGGGCTACCCAGGTGAGTCACCTGGCACTCCCTGCTCACCTTCATGCCTGTGCTTTGCTACAGTGAGAGCAGGAAGTCCACTTCTTGCAGTCTTACCATTCCCTCTCTTTGTCTTCAGTTCTTTTGCAGTCCTTAGCCTATTAGCAGAGATTCAGAGATCCTTGACCAATATCAAGAAAGTTTCCAGTTCACAAATAAATGTCATGGGTGGCTCCAGTACAGGCCCATGGCTAGGCTGTGGTACAGATGACTAAGACATGACTCTGGGTCATAAAACCAATGATCACTTAAAACTGATCTGAGTGACTGCATTAGAATAGAAACTGAGAGCTCACAGAAACAGTTATGCAAAAGCAGCTGTTCCTCAGTCCATCCTAGTTGTACATGTAACAACTATGTACACAAAGAGAGAGAATTGTGAGGCTTTTTGGCCAAAGGTGTCACATCAGACGTGAGCCAAATATTAGATGTAGGCATATCCCATTCAACAAGTTCTAAATAGTAGTAACGACCTTCCCTGAAATCAATGCTACTAAAATAATTTGGAAGCAGAGGGTTTTTCTATCTCTTTCTCTCCCTCTCTTTTCCTCTCTCTTCCCTTCCCCCAATCCCAAATTATTTGGAATGACTTGCCAAATACTGAATGTAAAAAATCCCTGATTTAAAACTGCTCACTGCCAAATCTTTCAGAGGTCTTTACGTTGGAATTTCAAACCATTCTGAGCAAGCATACGCTTCGCAATAGGTGTGTTTCATTAAGGAAGCTTAATTCCTGCAGTCAGTTCTAGATGTAAAGTTAAAAATTCAGAATTTGCACATCTTAGATAGAAGTTGCTGTTTTTTGCAAAGATTGCTGGTAACGAACTCGCTCTGACTATTTGTGGTATAGCAAATGCCAAAGAAAAGTGAGTGTACTTGGAGAGCTGTTTAGATTCAAGCAAACATTTAGGAACTAAGTCTTTTGGAGGAACAGAGGGCTAACTGTATTTCATATTCTAGTAAAACTGTATTTGTCTGCATTAAAGTGGGAGTTTCATATGTATATTACATTGATCCTTAATAATTGTTTAACCAGCTTGAAAACTGAGGGATGGACTTTTGAAGCAGGGGAGTATCATCAGACTCAAACCAGCAAAGCACAAACTTGATTCTCAGTACAAAATGTGAAGTGACATTTTCAATTATGCTGCACAAAGCAGCAAGACTGCTGAGAAAACTGCAGAGTTGCCAAGTATTTCTGTATCCGATACCTCTTTCACTTACTGTTTTTTATAAACTGGTCATCAACCAAGACCAGTATTTCAATCTAAATTGTATGAAGCAGTATAAGTAAGATTCAGAGATAAACACATTTTGGCAAGCTCACTATCTGTTAGAAAAACTATGCAATCCATTTATTTTAAGAGTCAGTATCAGAAGCACTGCTACTAAGTTATTGAAAGCAAGACAGCTGAGAGGAGCACTACACCACTTTAAAAATCCTTTATCTGGCAATCCAAAATAAGCCAGTCCTGTGCCCTGTTGATTTTCTTTCCTTTTTCCACTTGTTCTGCCATTACTGATTTCAGTTCCATGTTTTCCTTTGTTACCAAGCTCCAACAGCATTATCAGTTCCTATCAGTTTTTCACTACCTTAGCCCCACAGCTCAAACTGCATTTGTCTTCTATGCAAGCTTTTCCCCCTAATGATGAAAATCACCTCCAAACACAAGTAAACTTTTCTTTCCCCAAAGAAATCCAGCTTCTACCTTAATGTACTGGTGTGTTTTCCGGCAATTCTCTGTCCAGAGGCAACTCTGTCCCCTTTCAATCTAAACAAATTATTTCCACTTTGTATCAGTTCTCCAACTATTTTTAACAAACTGTCTCTCCACTACCCAAATGGACTACCAGCCATATCTCCAACGTAAGTTTGTACCTTGTCCATTAAGCCTTTGCAGAAGCCTCCCATTTACTTACTTTTTGGGACTACCCCCTGAAAAAGCAAATCTTTCCCATCCCAACACACAAGCTATTTGTCACACTAGCAATAGGAGAGTGCAATATTTTCAAACTCCATGATCAGTGTTTATAACAATCAGAAACACTAAGAAATTGTAGAAAAAGTAGTGTCAGGAGTAACAAAGTTCCTCAAGGACATGAGCAGCAGCTGCAATCACTAGCTAGAAGAGTTTACTCTGGCCAGAGAACAGCTAACTACCTTTAATTGCTGTCACAAGCTCAATCCACTCCCCAGAGGAGGTGAGGAGAGGATGGGTGTGGAGAGGAAGCGAGTGTTTAGAGCTGCAGCCAGTTGCTACAGCTGATCCTTACTCCTGCATCCTAACAGGATGACTGAACTGCAGCTGCAGGGAATCATTCAAAGACAGATGACCCTTTAAAAGAGAATTACCTTTTCAAAAAGTTTGATAAAAATAACATGATGATTTGAGAGGATAATACAAAATGTTTCTCTGCCACCTGTTTCTTGCCAAAAGGATGCTAGTCAGCATCTGTTGGAGGGAGCTGGTCCCTAGACACTCAACAATTCCATTCTTAAACAGGCTCTTGTAGTGTCATTTGAAAGACAGCATCTTATGTATTCACAAGCAGCTTTGATGGGCTTTGTTGCTTTCACAGAATGAAGGGCTCTGTATGTCAGCTTCAGCTGGACTAATTTTGAACACTACACAAACTTAAGCACAGAAACAGCTTGCACTTATGGAGATGGTTCTTTCATCAAAGCCTGGAAGATGAACCCCAGCCATTAAGATGGAGGGAACAACTTGAATCATTAAGCACTGCCCTTTAGAGCTGACAGCTGCTGCAATCTCCCTTGTTTAGGAAGAATTTCTTTTTGTGTTTTCTACCCTGATTTTAACATCTCTAGCTCAAACTATTTTCCTACTACTCATAATACTTCCAATGCCTTCAAAAGTTACAGAAATCGTGCATCATAGGAAGCACTTACTGGCATTATAAAACTAGTCCTTCTTTTTTCTTAGCTAATAGAGAACTTGATAACACAGAAGCTAATGTAGATACCATATTTAGCATTTAGATGCCAACATCACCCTTTAATGCATGTGTTATGAATTCTAAAGGATCTTGAAATCTAATAGAGATGAAGCTTTCTTTTCTGAAAATTTAAAGTCCATTGAGGATGGGAATGAAATGTTTTGAGTTGAAGAGTTCTCTACAATGGCCAGGAACACAAACCCATCAGAAAACTGAAACAAAAATCACTGCAAGGGAAGAGAACTAATTAAAAAGAAATGTTGTTATTGCACATGATATGACAGGAATCAAGATTCCTATTCTTGGAATAAAGCAAGCCTTTTAAATTAGGAAATAGGAAGATGATATTTAGTATAACTTCATTCAAGTACAACAAAGACCCCTGATTTCCTAATGTTTATTTTACCCTTCATACAAAACATAACTTTTGTACCCGATCTTGGCAAACAGCAGATCTGTTGATAAAATATTGTTTTACCAAGTTTAAAGGCATTTGTATAAGTAAAATAATGTCGGCAAATTCTGTACAGTTAGTTAAAGTTAACTGCAAATTGTTGTCATTACAATAATCACCGCTCTTCTCTACTTCTAGAAGTCACTAGGTGAGACTATTTTCATCACTGAAAGAAAACGGGAAAGCCACCACATCCCTGCCTGCAGCTCCTTCTCCATATACAGGCTTGTCAAGAACTCAGCAAAAGAACACAGGATTAATGCCTTACCTCAATTTTTTCCCATATGGTTTCATAATTCTCTTGATGTTGTATATCTTGCATCAGTTGATGAATTAAAGCTGATTTATTTGAAGCAGAAGTCTCATTCCCAGTGGGCTGAGTGACAGCAGTCCTCTCTGACTTTTCTTCAATGTATTTTTTAATGCAAGATACAGGCATACCAAGATCTTCATCAGAGAGAATATCACTGAGAGGCCCAGATTCAATACTGTCACCTAAGGAGGATACTATATCACTTGAAGAGCTTGGTGAAATTCTACTCCTTTTTTTGTGCTTTTTTGTCTGGTATGTTGGATACATTTCTGAATCTGAGTTCATTTCTGAGAGCTCCCAGTCATCAATGTTTTGAATGGTTTCTCTTCTGGGCTTTTGGGGCAGCAATTTGGTCAAATTTTCTAGTTTTAAAGCTAGTACTTCAGTCTGTTTGAGATGTGAAGGAAGTGCTAAATATTCATCAGATCCATACCACACCTCACTGTCTTTACTTGTTTTTTGAGTAGAGTGTGGTGTTGAGGATAAGCTTTTATTTTTCTTTCTCGTCAGTAGAAGAGGGGATGAGTTGGAAAGCTCAGAACCAGCTGAAGAAGCACTCTTTTGGCTATGTGTTGGTGAACTAGAAGGCTCAGTTTTACCTTGTGATTGCCCATTTGGATCTTTCTGGTTACAAGGTTCTGATGATGCAGAAGAATCTGTTTCTGTCTCCTCCAGAGACTGAGAGTTACGAGGAATAATTCCATTCTGTAGAGAAAACCCTCCTTTTTTGTCTTGTGTTGATGCAGCCGTTTTACAAATATTTCCAGGTGTTCTGCCAGCTTTCACCTTCTCTGAAACATCATGACACTTCTTGTGCTTTGATTTTTCTTTACAGGTGTAGAAAATAGGCTTTCCTAGAATTATGGGACTGTCTTTAAAGTGATTATTTATTGTGTAATCAAGATTTCTATCACTTATTTTATTTAAGCAATCATATGACTGACTAACTGCAGATGGACTGTTAGAATAGGGCGACTGTAGAGCTAGGCAAAGCTTGGACCTGTCTGGTGGGTCTAACAATGAGGGTGTACTTCTACTCATTTCATTTTTGACTATTTGAGAGATTTGCCTTTTTAAATCATTAGCTTCCATATAATCTTTAAACACATCATCTTTCAGAAATAGACCTCTTTTTGGCAGTGTGGGCTGCGTAGGAGAGTCCTCATTATAGTTAAAGCAGTCTCTTATGGACCTCTTAGGAGTTGAGGTTTCACAGTGAGAGTGTTTGAGTTTTTCACCAGTGTGCTGTGGAAGACTGCATTCTGGATTCTTTGATGTGGAAACTGGTTTGCTTTCAGTAGGTTTGCTCTCAGAGGACTTTGCAGAAGGAGATGTTGGCGAGAGATCATGTGGTGCTTTCTTGTCTTTGCTTTCTTCTCCATCTTCTGCTGAAAGAGGTACATGGATTTCTTTCTCCTTTAATGCTTCATTACACTGGGAAGCAATGGAATCAGTAGCTACTGCAAGTAAACCCACGCTTCTAATAAGTCCTGGAAATTCCTTGTCCATCTCACTATAGTTCCAGGATTCAAATGATTTTGCTTTCCCTTGGCTGGAGGTCATATCATCCAGAGCACCAAGCAAATCCTCACTAGGACTGTAGTCAGATAGTTCAAATGCAGTAATACCACAATCCAGGGACAAGTAATTTTGAGAACATTTGATGGTTAACTGTCCAGAATCATCAACTTCAGTTAAAGAGTCAAGACGATCCTGAAAAACATAAAGAAATGCTAATTTTTTAGTAATTAAATTTTCATACACAGCACACACAAAGAACAAACTATTGACTTCTGTGTTTCTCTGCCTAACATTTAGAAAAGCATTTATCCCTGACCTGTCTGTTTTTGCAGTATCCTGTAGGAGGGACTCAGAAATTCTGTACAGCAAACTCATAGTATTTCTTGCCTCAGCTGCCTCAAACAGAGGGAGGGTATCTTGGGGACTGCTGAGTACACCACTCTCCTCGTTAATCCTGTGTTCTCAAAAATCCACGCTACTCTACAACCTTTCAGTTGATTGCCAGAATGTTTTTTCCAAGCATCCTGTACCAATGACAGACATTTCCTCACGTATTTATGATAGATGTTGCTAACTACATTTCACTTTTTTGTAGGATTATCACCTGAAAAATTATTTGCCAGATATTTAAAGCACAAATGAAGAACATCTCAAGGAAACAAAACTATATCCAGGAAAGCTAAACCTCCAGCCTGCCATGTCCCCTTGTCAATATCCTCTCGATGGAAGTTCTTCAATCTCAGAAACATGGACATTGCCAGAGGAGATCACCTCAGGTGGCAAACAAGATTTTAAGATCAAAGACAAATTAATGCTTATGGTCTTGTTTGAAGGACACTAAAAAATTCTGATGAGATTAAGATCCAAAAACTACATGATACATAACAATCACAGAAAAATTGTGTTTAGTCTACAGTTTGTAAGCATATTTTTAGTAAATGTTCTAACACCTACACAGGCCTTCTGCTTACATAGACTACTTAAAAAAACCATCATAGAGGGGAGAAATTCATGTTCCTATATTCTAAATTTAATGCCTAAATCAGTATGCTGTTTTTTCTTTCCAGGTTTGGGTTTTGTAAGAGTTTTTTTAAACAAAATCTTGAGTATCCACAATCTGTTCATGTCAGAATTATTCTCTGTACCACTATACGCCTGTCTCACTATACTGTCTAAATCCATAGTTTAAGGGCCTTAAGCATCATGCCTGAAGAAGGTGAAATAACCACATAATCTCTTCATCTCACAATAAATTGTTTGGATTTGGTCTGAACAGGAATCATCTCAAAAAAGAAGGCTACTGTTTGCAAACTTCTATAAACATCTGATGTTTGAGCCCTGTACTCTATCCACCCTCCTTCCATTACTCAAAGTAAAAACAGAAAAAAATCCTCCAGCTAAAAATATTATTTATAGAATAGATTGATTAGAAAGTTATTTATCAACTGTAAGCTTGGACATTGAACATATCGTTTATTTAGCACATTCCATCCAGGTGTAGAACCTATGTCACAAATTGGACATTGTCAATGGTTCAGAATTAAAAGGGAAATTTTCTATGAACCTGTCAAATTTATATTTTGAAGCTGTATTTATTAAGGAAAATAATGACTAAACAATGATCAGTATTGCAGCTGCATTTTCCTTCTAATCTCAGGAAAAGATTACAAACCGTAAAACCATATATAAATCAAAACCCTTTCAAGGCCCTAAAGGCCCTTATTTCTCCTGAATAATGAGATCCATTCCTTTGCCTCTTAAAAATGTGTATATTAACATTAATAAAATTTACAATCATATCTTGCTTGGTCATTTTCCAAGCAGCATCTGAAATGTGTCCTTCAGAGGAGCATTATTTAATGCAAGTATTACCAATTTTTTATTGTTTTGATCTCAGAAAAATGTTAAATTTAATTATTTTTATGGCTACCAATAGGAATGACTTCGTTAATTTTTTTTTTTTCCCTTTCAACATAGTAATGCTTCCTGTAAAGGTCTATAGGCTCTTTCCAATATCTTCTTATATTTATATTTAAAGCAGTAAAATTCTGCCTTTTTTTAACTCTTTCAAATTAACACATTTAAGGTGTAAGACGTTTCTTTTGTGATTTTACCAACTGCTACAGAACCAGGATTTACTGTATTTTAACACAGCCTTTTACTGATCTTTTCCCTGTTTCCTGGCTTTATCAATTCTGAGATAAAACTCACAGGTTAGGTTTAGCTGGACAGAAGTCAGGCTGAACAGGATTCATTTTTCTTTCTTTGTTAACATCTCTGGGTAATTCCTGAAGGAAAAGTGGTCCTTCAAAATCTTTATTCTCCAAAGTTTTTTATTAAAACAATTATTTTCTTAATTTTGCATCTCCATCACGGCAGGCAGCTTGCCTTACTGTTTCCTCTATTTCCTCCAAGACAAAAAGCTTTGTGTGTCCTTTTCTTCTGCCATTCTATTCAGTGTGGCACTGCTGGGATAGCCTAAAGCACAATTCCTGCCTGCCTAGTTAACGAGCTGGATACCTAACCAAGCCAGTACAGCCTGTGCCGTACACTTTTGTGTTTTGCTAGCTAGTCTACCAGCGTTATCCCTGTTAACGCATTATGTCGAGGACAGCTTGTGCATACTTATGGGTGTTACAGCCACAGTCTAAATACAGCCTAGGTGGGACTGTTGTTCTGTGACTACTGTGCAGTCTGTGAACTTAGAGTGAATATTAACATGATGAGACTGTCCCATTGAACATAAAAGAAACTTTGGCAGTTCACTTCTTATAGGGAACTCCTCAGTCAACTATGGCAGCCAAAGCTGCTCTTCAGCATCACACGGAAGTCAATGGACTGAAAGAGCGAGCCAAACATTTTGTGAAATTATAGGTTCATGAACTACAGAAAACACAGCATTTGAAATTTGTTCAGATCAAATTTCCATTTGGCCCAGCATCCTGTCTCTGCATCAGTTTGAAACATTCTATTCTAGCTGAGCTATGAGACATGGATCTATATACACGGCCCTTCTCCACCCATTTCTACCCATACTCCCAGCTTCTATGAATGAGCAGCATAGGAACTTTCTCATCTAGAGGTTTATCTTTTATATCATTCTCATATCTTTGCTTAGTTTTCACATTTATTTTTTTATCTTTTCTTCACTTCTAAGTGTCCTACACTAGTGAATTCCAAAATAAGAGTCTTTGTTGTGTGTGAAAGTTTCTTTCTGTTAATTTAAATGAGATGATTTCTCAATCTTAGGAGTTAAAATAAACTGTTATTCCCGGTTCATAACCCAAAAGGTGTACTGAAAATTACTAGAATGATTCTCCAAGGAATCCATATGGGCAAAGGTTTCTAGGTTTGCTCAAACAGACTCCTGATTCACCTATGCATGAAAATCCCTAATAGAAAATATTGGTATCATGAGGCACTTACTAGTTCCACAATGTAGTCCTGCCTGAGAAGGGGGTGGAACACCAAAAAAAAAGTGAATAAGAGTAGATACAATTGTTTCTACATTGTATTTATTTGTTTATGATCATCTGTTAGCTGCTATCATTATACCTGACAAAAAGCTTGAATACCTGAAGGTTAGAAACTACAGAGCAATTTCTGTGAACTTATTAAGCAATCAGGTAGAAACTTTATATCAGCTTTGTATCCCTGCTATTGATAGCCATTAATTTTATCAAATATTCTTTGTGTTTTAATCTTATGACTTTCATCAAATGAAAAATCTTCTACATATTAGCAACCATTAATTACCCAAATTATTAAACCTGTGCATCTTCTTGAAGTTTAAAAAATTATGCCAGTAGTGTCCTTCTAAGTAGATTTAGTAATGATAAATTCAAAGAAAAAGACTTCTTACTTACATGAACACAGATTTACAAACCATTTACATGTGTGTGAATTTGACATACCATTGAGTAAATAATGTATGATTTGTGCATAGTTGTTCCTCAGACAAAATGTGTGACTGTTTAAAGGCACATTGCAGAACTGCCACTCAAATTAAAGCCCATCCTCCTGCTATAAAGCAGTGATGACCTAGAATGGAAATTGGCTATAAACCTTAAATACATGAATGACCAAACCAACAACTTTGGAACAGATGCACCTCTGTAAGTGTTTTAAATCCTTTCTGAAAAATATTTCCATCAGGAGAAAACATTGCTAGCCTCTAGCATGACATTTCTGAAAGCTGACATTAATTTGCACTAACTTGGTTCAAGACCAGATATCAGCCAAAGACATTTAAAACAAACTTAGCAAAATATCTAGAAGACAAGTAAGGCATCCTTAAAATTGTCATCCTAGCAATTTTAAATGTGCAACGTTCTCAAAATTGGAATTAGTTATTATACCTCCTTAGTCTCTTCAGAAAATGCTTGCAGAATATCAGTCTGCCTGGTGTAGTTTCCATTGGCGTCTTGTAGTCCCTGGAGAATGCGCTCCCTCAGAACCAGAACAGAAACTCGTAGCTGGTGCCAGAGTAGTTGTACTGTATGGATATCGACTATCACATTGACAGAGTAAGACAGAAGCTTCAGGGAAAACTCAGTCTCTAGTAGAGCATGAATTTGTTCAACGTGATCGGATATATCTTCACAAATATCCTGTAATGGAAAAATAAAGTAGATATTTAGCTACAGGCATGGTCCTTTCATGGATCAGCTCTGCTTTTCATATACTTTTAATTAAATGCTGAATAGATTATTTCATAGAGGAAAGATACTGTAATTAATACATCCAAGGTTCTCTTTTATTTTTATTATTTTTAATTCATGGCAATGCTACAGCAACTGAACCAGCAGCTGTCTGTTCTTAATACTGCTCAGTAAGTGCAGAGACAGCATACAGTAAAGAAGGATGGCACAAGATCACATGAATCAGAAGCAGAAAACTAACACCATAAGGTGACATTCTAGAAGACAGTAATAAGAATGAAAGTGATAATACTGCCATGGGCTGTCTCCATCTCTGCTCCACACACATGCACAACAGTTAAAATGTGAATAACCTGGTCTGTGCCGTCATCAATAAAATTCATTTAATCTAGCCTCTATAACCAAGTAGCACAAAACTCTGGGACTGACTCATTGTGAAAAAGCTATTTCTGTGACCCATTGCTGACTGCAGTGGTGAGAGGGCACTAAGTTTTGCATAGTCTTGTTCTGGGCTCAAAATTGAACAGAAGAAGATTGGTGGAAAAGGAGAAAGAGGGAAAACAGAGAAGATGTGAACAGTCGTGTAAAGAAAGGAGAAAAGGGAAAAGTTACCAGGTTATAAAACTAAGATTTTGATGGGATGGTATCCTCCAAATTTAACAATTAATGCTAAATTGTGCTGAATACAGAGTAAAAGCATTTCTAACTACTCTTAATTTTCTTTGTGAAAGGATAAGTCACAATACTAAAGAATATTTAAGCATATGCTATTGAGCAAACAACACTGCTTTGTAATAATGCTGTTTGAAAACTATGTGTAAAAAGCCTGTTATAAACAAGTAAGGAAATTTTGATTAAAACACTGAAAAAAATTAACACTGGATTCTAGGAGGTTTTTTCCTACATCTGTGACAAATATTTATAGGTGACTTAATAGCATATTTAAATACAACACCTGTTTCTTAAAAATATATGAGTTTAATTCAAACCTTCAGAAATGTCCTTTTTATATATATGTCAATAAAAATGAGAAAACTATTACAATGAAGAGTTACTACAATGAATTATGGAACTTTATTACAATGAAGCAGTCTCTGATGATACTTATGGTTTTGTACAGCAGTAGCATAATAGGAAAATCAGTAAACCTGATTATTTATAAATTAATAGTACAGTGCGGTAATTTCTATCAGTTCAGATTTGGGTCCTTCAGTCTGAAAGTAAAGACAAAGTATTGCTTATGTAATTGTACGTCTGTAACAAATTAACCCAAAATCAAATAAAATATTCAATAACTCTGTACAACAGATAGCACAATATTAGTTATTATTGTTGAGTTCAATTGGTAGTTACTCATTTTAATAAAGCACTGACAGTTACATCAAGTTCCCTGCAGGAGTAGTTCTCAGAAATGTCAGATGAGCACAAAAGTTTGGAGTTTCAGTGAGCAGAGCATTGGGACTGCCATGAGAGAAAGGCAGTATCTCCTCAGTTCCCTTGCTGTAACAACCAGAATCTATATTTGCAAGTACAATACACACAGCTTCGCCTGCCAACATGTAGGGCTGCAAGTGCTCAGGGATTCAGATATCCACACACTTTCAGGTGAGCAAATAGATGCTCTACTTACCAAATTAGTATGCTCAACTAATTCTACAGACACACAGAGAAAGCTAAAACTCTCAGCAAAATATTTTCCAAGCTTTGGAAAAAGTTATTATTATCCATTTAGTTATTATTATCCATTCATCCAACTACAACTGATACTTGACTGAAAAACACAGCTGTAATTCTGTGTTATTTCAAATGTTTTAAAGAATATTGCTAGTGAAGTAGTTTGAATTTGTATTCAGTTCTTCAAGATTGTTAATCTCTTTTTCCTCTTGGCCATAATGCAGTTTAATTTTAATTCCAGGGATTAAAAAATAAATTGTTGCCCAGTAACTGTAATCTTTTTTAATTAGGCACAATCTAAAGAAAAATAATTAATATCTCTTCATTTAGACTATTTATGTGAGCTTAAGGATGTGCCAAACTGCAAAAACAAATTTTCAGTATTTTCTAGGTTCACACACACAGGTACATGCTGAATTCAACTGCCATAAGAATTCTCAGAGTGGTAGAAACCACAAAGTCATAAGAGGAAAGAATTAACAATGGTCAAGTGTCTCCTGACAACTGTTAGATAACATACTGAAAATACTGGCTGATGAATCTAGATAACGCTCTTAATCAAGAATTCAGACTCACACTTCAAAGAAGTTTTCTCTTGATCTCCCATTATGCCAGGTACCAAAGCATCTCAAATTTCTGAAACTTTCCACAACAAAAGAGACAATTTTTTACTGAAATGCAAATCCCAGTACCACTAGAGGTTTGAAAGAAGCAGATATTCAAGGATATTCGCTGTTAATTTTTATATGCCTTGCTATAAGTTGCTCATTTCCCTCAAAAAGCAAAGTCTACTTACAGACTACTGCAGGCACAACAGAGACAAGTGCTTTATGTACTAACAAGATAATTAATAGTTCTTAAGATTCAGTAACATGGAAAGAACATAAGGCCGACCTTGACCACATCCAAATAAAGGTCACATACTCTGACCTTAACATATAAGACTACCATCTCAGTAAAAGACAAAGTACCAGCTCCTAAAGGGTTTAGGTTATAAACAGAATGGGTGGCCAAAAGAGAGGAAGTGAGTATATTTTCTGAGTGGCTGAATGATCCAGGAAGGAAATCAAGTCCCTACATACCTTTTCATAACATATAAAATCTGAGCTCCATTTTCTGACTGTATCATCAGCTCTCTCTTCCTTCTGGCCTTGAATTAGTACAATTTTGAATGGTCACTATAGTCTAGTCTTTACTTATATGTGAGAATGGAAAGGATTTTTCTCTTTCTGATAAATATGTTGACAGAATGAAATCTTTAGGGCTGTTGGTTTGGGAGTTTTTTTAGTTCTTGTCTTATGACATGAAAATCTTATTGATTTTTCCGCGGGATGTCGGATTATGTCCAGTTCAATATTTCATATATGCTGTGCAGTCCCTCTGCACATGCACGCTAAGTCTGAAGACAGACAAGAGTAGGCTGGATTCATTGTGTGCTTAGAGAGCAGCAGTGTCAATGCAACTCTCTTACTGAACAGGCAGCAGCTGCTGATGTGATATCCAGGAGCTGAGCAGCAGTTCCTGATATTTCAGACTCCACATGCATGGCACACTGTCATATATCAGTCTGTTGGGTATTTCTTTAAAAACATCTGAGGAGTCATAGGCTGACATTCCTGCATCACATAGCAATCTTTTGGTGGGTGACTTCTATTTCAGCTGAGCTTACAGCCATTGTCAAAAGACCCGGATTTCATTTCACTACAGGTCAGGTTCCTGGATAAAATGAGTTAGACTATGCAGTAAGTGTATCTTACATAAAGTTTGCAAAAAAGAAATTAGGTCCCTATTGTTATCCTCTTTGGTTTTTAATTTTAATATGATGATGTGAAGGTGAAGGCTGTGCAAAGGACAGAAAAATAGCTGTGTAAAGGCTAACACTAACCTTCAAGAGAATAAAATTACAAAGAAATGATAACTTTTGCCAAATAATTTGATGCTGATTAGTCTTCAGCAGAAAGGCATTAATAAACCTGCATCCTATTTACTTGCATTTTTTCCCTACACTTGGGAAATGCAAACCAGCATATTGAGAAGAAACAATATGTCAAATCCAGTTGGCATTATCTAGTACAACTTTTCTTACTACAGTATCTGATGTCCAGATTTACATATAATTCAGAAAAAAAAATAATTATATCTGGCACAGCTGTAAATTTAATAATTTTATGTAACAACTAATGCAGTTCAAATACTACATAAAAATGTTATGTTATGTAAGCTCATAATTTTACTGAGACTCAGTAGCAAGACCTGCTACAACATGGCCTCATTCTCCTCATTCTTTCTAACTTGGTATAGGTGACTTAGCATTAGACAAAGCAAAACCAGCAGAACATTGTCATTTGCCCTTTTTACACTTTGAATTTATAAAGTACCTAAATGCTGTCATGAATGCCAGTTGCTCTTACCGGAAGTGGCAGGTGGATAAAATAAACCATGTACTTTTAAGTAATAAGAAAACAGCATTTATCTATTGACATCTATTTATAAATATGCATAGTTCCAGGTCAGTGGCAATAATATAAAGCCTATACATATAAGTGTAGAAAATCTTCCCCATTTTAACCCATTTTAACAGTATATAGTTTCATATCAGAAGATATTACAACTTGATTTTTAGAAAGCACCATTACCGAAACAATTTCTTATAGTCATTAATCTCACACATCTGTTAGGGCATTTTTATTTTTACACAGTTTCAGAGTGGTGTTAAAGATTTTGTCATCCTCTCATGGGCTTTCCTGTAGCACTGACTGTGGAATTTCTCAGGCTACAATGGTTGTACCCATTTGGCTGCCAACTGCCCACTTCACTCAGTCTTCCAGACAGCTGATCCTGTAATTTGCAGCTGCTGAATCCATCAGCCTCCACACAGCCCTCCATATACACTAAAATATCCTGAACTGCAAACACTGCAGCAAATGAAGAAAAAGTGCATAAACAAACCCTCAAGAGTCAATGAAAACAGCTTTGATGTTGACTTTTAAGAATATTTTCTCTCTGGTCCTTAAGAAATTGTGTTAATAAGTACATGAAAACACTGAAAGATAAAAGGTTGCAATATGTTTCTTTAGAGTTAGTATCAGTGACAGAGAAACTATACTGGAGATTTCTGTTCTTTGATCTTGCAGTAAAACCTCAGCAAGAAAAACAGATTGCCATTGAGTCTTATGAGTACTGTACACGCAAACATAACCTATGATTTAAGATATTTGGTTTTTCCTTTTAAGTGCATTTTAATTCCTCAGAAGACAAATAGTCCAATCAGAATACACAAATTCTTCTTTTTAGAAAAAAGAATACCTTACAAAGAATTTTCAGATTCATTATTTTAAATGTACTTGAAAGTTTTAAATTAAACTCACTCTCTGGACTGCCCTTTAATGCTTATGCATTTATACAAAGCAAAGAGAGGATTTTATTGCTGAACAAATTTGTACCTTTCAGAAAGGTATTTTTCCTTTAAAATGCACTCTGATTTCTCAAGGAGAAATAGTTTCTTGTTTTTTTCATCCTTATCTGTGGCACATCCAAACAAGGTTATAATAAGGATAAAATTGTTCTCTTCTACTTTGAATTATTGGTAAAACCTTAAATGTTACACACACTTTTTTCCTGCAGCTATTTTTAAGTAAACAGCTAAGTCAAACAAAATAACCATACATGAAAAAATCCAGAATTTGACTAGGCAAAATCAACTGCCATGGAAAGGCCCGGACTAGCTGCAAATTACAAGTTTGTCAGAAAGTAATCGAAGTACTAAAGTACTGCAGCTGGTGTGGCTGTGGCATTCAGTGACATGGGGAAATAAATATATTTTACTGGGTGAAGAATGCAAAGTGCAGCAGGAAAACAGCTACCAGGAGGGTGCTGAGATCACTGACCCTGTCTACTGCTGACACTGACAGCTTGGAATCACATTGTTCCTTGAAGTAAGCTTCTCCACTCTTCCCTCTTGATAATACACATACTACTAACAGTAACTTTTCCTCATGGATCATAATTTTATGCACATTATTCTCTTTCCCAGCTTGGTTTTTATTTTGATTAATTTGCTCTCATTATTTTAAGGGAGCAACATTTTAATCGTCGCAAAATTCCAGTAAGTGGATGTAAGATGATCCACTTTCTATTGTACAAACATCACTACTGCAAAACTTTCAAGAAAGTTTTGAAAATAAATATTGAGTCTGGTGAACTCTAGGTAGGTATGTTTCTACTGTGTTTTGTTATCTCAGGAATCAGTGAGTTACATTCTTATATCCCTGTACTTAAAAATAATGTGAAATAGACGTCAAATCATCAGTTCTTTGACAGAGCTCTAGAATAGTAATGGTTTGTCTGGGTTTGGAGC
>JAWWES010000168.1:36431848-36474306 GCA_035583135.1 Lophotriccus pileatus | reverse complement strand
ATAATGTGAAATAGACGTCAAATCATCAGTTCTTTGACAGAGCTCTAGAATAGTAATGGTTTGTCTGGGTTTGGAGCAGACATGGAGCTGCTCCATAATAATTTATTAACCATTTATATGATTTTTTTGGGAGTTTTTCTGTGTATGTGTATTGGTTGACTATGAATCTACAAGGAAAATGAGGAAGAAGAAAGGAAGAAGATATGATGTCACATGCTAAGCATTTCAGGCTGAAGAAAAATGCCTGAAATGTTAATGGTGAAACCCCTGCCTCATGATTCCAGCAACTTGCATTTGTTTTGCCATATGGGCCATTGCTGGGGCCAAAGGAACAAACATACTGGGAACATGCAAAAGGATCCTTTTGTCCAGGAACAGGGCAGTTGCTGCTGGGAGTTATTCCAGCACACTGCCAGGACCAGCTGCAGTGCTCTACAAACCTAAGCCAGCCTGTACCTTTTCTGCAGGAGGGAACGGCTGCAAGGAAGACAGGCTGCTTTCAAATGCTGCTTCCCCTATTAAATTTAATCAGTGTTTTAAGGTAAAAAGACTTTCTGACCACAACATTCACCACAGGCCAGATTCTTAAACAGAAGAAAGAATTTAGTTCACCCAGGAAGCTTCACATACCTGATGCGCAGGCCTGCGATGGAACTGGAGAGACACAGAAATTATGGCATTAAAATGAGGCACCTCAGAACTGTATTGAAAGAGTATTGTGTAAATAAATTCTGGACTAGCCAGTTCTGGGATATTCCTGACATCAGTAAAATTGATGCATGAATTAGATTTGTGTCAGGAACTGCAGACACAAAATAAGTATGGCAACTGAGTTGCTGTGGGAAGGGATGTGACATCTGCAACTAAATGTTGTTTTCATATTCCTGAACTTCTACTGGTTCTACTGTATAATGTGCCTAAAGCTACGACTTAAAAACCCTTTGAAACCTTCAGAATAAGAAATGTATTCTCATATGCCCCAAGCCCACAGAGACTTTGCCTATTGAAGTTATCACTGTACAACATTCCTTCCATGCATAACTGTAAAAATTTCCATTTATCTGATTTTAAGCATGTTAAGGCAAACTGATTTTTATCACGGCTTAACTTTTCAAATTTTAAACAAATTAAAACTTGATAGAAAATGTCATATTTGTGCTGACTGAAGTCTGTTTTTTTACTAAACTCTGGAAAACAACATTGCACAGGTACTCTGGAGGAGTTCTTCGTGAAGGAAGATAGATACTACTGAACTGTGCAATAGA
Organism: Lophotriccus pileatus; assembly: GCA_035583135.1. NCBI lineage: Eukaryota > Metazoa > Chordata > Aves > Passeriformes > Tyrannidae > Lophotriccus > Lophotriccus pileatus. The sequence continues at coordinate 36,473,041 of JAWWES010000168.1, read as the reverse complement.
GTAGCAGGTTTTGGTTCTAGCTGCTTCAGACAAAAAAAAGGGAAAATACCAAAACCCAAACTCATACAAAAACACAGCCAAACAACTGGTAGTAAAGCTAAGTTTTGGAGAAAAAAAAAAAGGCAAAAAAAAAAAGAAAGGCATTTTTTAAATGTCTGTTCATTGGATAATGGTAATTATATATATTAAAATATAGATTTCTATCTTGCAATGATTATATAAGATCAGAAATAAATGAGAAAAAATTATGATGTAGCTTTATACTAAGCACACTCTTCATGTATTATGTATTCATATCTATTCAAATGGAAGAGAGAAGACTTGTTAAAATGTCCTTCAAATACCTTATAGTTCTCTTCACACAACTCTATACGTTTTGCAATAAGAGCAGAACATGGGACATATTTTGCAACTATCTAGATAACTACCTTTGCTTCTTAATTTTTTTATTCTCTTTACTCAGCACTTTCTTGCTTTCTGTAAGCCATATACACTAAGTGGAATTTAAAGGCATCTCTAACTATTTCAAATTACCACATGCAAATGGAAATTGAGGATGCAAATGGAAGTACATTTTACTCCCAGTGAATTTACAGACTCTGCTCCAGGTAAACTAACCAGGTCTTGGTAGCCTGGCCAGGACTAAGCAGTTTTTTATCTCAGTGTAGAGAATAATTAAGTTGCTAAAAGGAAACCCCTACTATAATTGCATGCAAAAATTACAAAAATTTAATGTGATAAACAATCATGTTAGCTATATGAAGAATGAGAAAGACCACTCTTACTATTTGATCAGAAGTTTCACAATTTGATCTACAACATGAAATAACTAGCTGAATTCAACACTATTGCACTAATAGTTGAGTAATTTTCCGGCAAAAATGTTTATCCATTTGAAAACAGTGAGTTTGGAAATATCTGTGCAGACAAACTATTACTCTGACATTTCAGCTTTGAATATGTTCCATTCTTGTTTTGTTGTCATTTTTAGTTTGAAGACTTGGAATTACTCTTGACATAGAACAAGAAAATTTCAAGAATTCTTTAAGCCTTCTGCAGGGCAATAGGATCTTTATTGTCTGAGTTCTATTTTCTGGTAAGCCAATCTCTTTGTTTTGTTTCTACAAGAAAATACGGTCATCTATTTTAAAATATTTTTCCATTTGTAGACTTAGTCAGAAAGACCCTTGTTTTTCACTAAATTCAATAGACTTAATTAGGGTCTTTGATATAGAACAGCTGGTCCTAAAGAGAAGAGTTTAGGTGAAAGAGAAAAAAAATTTGCAGAAAAAGTCTTATTCTTGAAATAATGAAGTTTCAAATAACAAACAAAATGTATGCCTACATAAATAGCACGAGGTATTTTGGGCAACAATGGGCTACTGAAATGTAAGATGTCAAAATAAATAAATAAATACAAGGAACTTCAAGTTCAAAGAGGAGAAAAATTCAGGCCTTCTGCATAGACATGCAGAACACAACAGAAAAATTTAATCAAAATGTTTTGACTTGCTCAAGCCAAAGAATGCTAACCTCATTCACTCTCTTTGACAGAAGTTTAGTGACTATAACAGAATTTATTAAAGGACGGTGAGACTCTACTCTCATCTCAAATGAGATATGAGGGGTCAGAAGTGAAGAACTACCATCTGTGCCAGGTCTTCTATAAAAAAAATTGATAGCATGATAAGAAGTTTTCAAGATAAGTAGCTGTTTATATCAGTGCAGCTAAGCCTCCAAGAGTTCTGTGACACATTTTGGAAGTTATTTTCCATGAGTCATTGTTTAGGACAGCAAAAAGGACACAAACTCTCTTATTCTTTATTACCAGACTTTGCTTTATTAGCGCTGTTGTTCTTTTTTATGTTGGTCAATGAATCATAGAATCATAGAATCATTTAGATTGGAAAAGACAGAAAGGTAACATTTAATTAATGAAGCCTTATGGGGATCACTGAGATTTTTTTGCTTGGTTTAGAAACGTGAAAAAAGTCTACCTTGCATGCTTCTTCCTGTTTGTAACCTTCCTCCACTCTCTCCCAAATGCCAAATGTTCAGGTCAGCTGGAAAGCCCTTGTAGGTCCACCAAAGAGTTAGTAACAATTACAAAGCACTCAGAGCATGCGGAGGCATTTCCTGTAGTCTGAAAAAGCTACCACCTACCCAGCATGCCAGGAGGCTTGTTCCATTCTGGATATCACTTACTGTGTTGTAAGAGTCAGGGTAAGACTACATAAAATACTGCTAGAAAAAAAAATAAAAATTAAAAAAAAATAAATAAACCAACAAACAAAAACCAAATACCAACTAAGTTTGCTACATCAAGGAAGAACAATTTGAAAGACTGTCAGAAAGCTATTTTACATAGTTAGTCTTAAGTGAATAAAGAAATAGGAGAGCAAATTTTAGGTAGCAAATACAAATTTAGCAGATTGAATCTTAAAGACATCTAGAATTTTTATCGTAATTTTACTTTTGAAAGTGCAAAGGACATTTCTTGATTTACTTACGGAAATAGTTCTTCAAGCAGACAAATAAAATCCCTTATTATAGAATCACAGAATGGTTTGGATTGGAAGGCACCTTAGAGATCATATAGTTCCAACCCCCCTGCCGTGGGGAGGGACACCTTCCACTAGACCAGATTACTCAGAGTCCCATCCACCCTGGCCTTGAACTCCTCCAGGGATGGGGCATTCACAATGTCTCTGGGCAGCCTGTTCCAGTGCCTCACCACCCCCACAGTAAAGAATTTCTTCCTAACATCTGATCTAAAGCTACCCTCATTCAGTTTGAAGCCATTCTTGTCCTATCACTAGAGTTCCTGATGATTATGATTATTATGATTCCTAATCGGCAACATGTTAAAAAGTGTTCCTCATTAGTGTCTGATATGTACAGCATAGGTCACAGAGAGTGTTCCTGTGGTTTTTGACCTCAAATGCAATAAAGACAAAATTAAAAAAAAAAACCAACCTAATTTACATCCATGAAAGGAAGGATATGGTAGGCTTTTAGCAGGCTTTTTGTGAGAAGGAATATAATAGACATTAAATTGAAAACCTGGAATTATGGGACTGGCATGACCTTCAAAGCTATCTGAAGCATTCAAACTACCTGAGATTTCACATACAAAAGCAATTAATATATTCTAACTAGTAGTTTGTACTATCTGACTATTTCCAAATCTCACTATCATCCTACAGGTGTATAATGTTGATACGGATGTATATTTATAGGTTTGTGTAAGGTATCTTCTTTTCGAACAAAATTAAGTTCATAATATTTCTTGATTTTTTTATTTAGATGTAAGAGGATGCTGTAAAAATAAAAATTATCAAAACCTCAGATTTTGCACCATATTTGCAGTACATTGATCAGAAATACTTCTAACAGAAGCTACTAAAAATTGCCATATCTAGTGGGCACAATAAAGCACTTCTTTATAATCAAATTGTCTCTAAGGAACCTAAAATTCACTGCCATTAATAATAGATGCTTGTTCTGGCTGCTTATAAGATTGAGCATGCCAGACGTTAGCATTTTAATACTATATTTGGATCTACATATTTAATTTTAAAATTAGGCATAATATTGTAGTTATAACTACTCAAACACAGTGCATTGGTAATTTAGAAACATGTTACAACACTGTAGAGTATATTCCAACAACATATTCATACAAGGCATATTCCAGTGTGACAGTTCTGAGAAGACAGCTTGTGATCTACCAGAATAATTTTAATTGTGCCAATTTTTCGCTTTACAAGAGAACTTTCCAGTGTAAAGCACTGACAGACTCAATGGCTGTTAAGATGTTGATGCTGCTTGAGGAAAGTACTTGTGTACTACAGTAGAACTGAAGTGCCTTGAAAGAAGGAGAAAATGAGCAGTGTTTATCCAAATATTTATTCAATTTTGTATACACATACATATATATAGGCAAATATATGTATTACATGCTGCTAACCTGAATAAGATCCTTGATTTATAAAGCACTTTATAGTCAGTGTTGTTTACGCCTTTAAGAAAGCAAGACAGCATGACCTGTGAGATAAATTGTTTCTTATGCTGACAGGGAACAGTTGTATCTCTAAACAGGCTGGTGTTTCTTTATATGCCAGTTTATTTTCTAGCTAAACAGAGATAAATTATAAATTATCTTTGTCTGGACTGTAGCTTTCAGTGATGAGTGCAACTCTTACCACATTGCAGGCTCAATGAGAAAGAGAAAGGTTGTTGCTGTGCCTGGGCTTGTAAGGTAACTCTTTGAAATTCAATAGCCAAATTTGTTTGTGTACAACTTAATGAAACTAAGTGCTTCAAGCTTCAAATGCGTATTTGTGCATTTTATTCATTTGTAAATATTTATATTCCCTGCAAAATTAATCATCATCCATTTAGCCTTGAATTGAATCCTAAATTTACCCAAAGTCAAAACTTTTATCTTCCTCAGATAATAAGATTCACAAAAAAAATGGCATTGGATCCTTGGATTGTGGCATTCTGAAGCACAGAAAGGGAAGAAGGAAAGGTAAGCAGCACATAAATTGCAAGTGTTCATATTTCCATGTTCTTCTTGGAACATCTGAGCTGGGTCTGCAGAGACCTAACTTGTTCACAGCTTTCCTCTGTGATAAAGCGGCCATACTGCTGCTGGGCTGGATGTGAGCCTGGAAATACAGTAACTCCACTCTCCTGGTATCACACATGAGCAGACAGCCCTGCCAAAGCCTGGCTCACTCTGCCTAGCAGAGACAGCTGGACTAAGTCTCCACCTCCTGCACAGGTAATATAAAGTGTCCACGGACAATGAGGGACCGCCTAACTCTGGTAGGTTAAAGAAAGCGTTACCGTACAACCATCCTGAAAAGAAAAACACCTGCAGCAAAAATGTGACTGCAAAAATGTGATGTCTAGCCTGGCACTGCTAACAGGAAACATGCCTCCTCCCCATACATCCCAAAAGCCTGCATTCTTAGGGGTTTCTGTACCTTTTGTATTTTCAACACATTTCAAAAGTACAATATATTTCTATGCAGGTCATCTTCTACCAAAACACAAAATTCACTAAGCTGTAGGAAAAGCAAAAGCTGTCTTTTTTGACAAACCACAGGTATCAGCCAATCTTGGCAAGTTTGAGTAAAATGGAAGGAGTATTGGTGTTTTTAAACAATCTTTATATTTCTCTTACAACTCGAAAATATTGAGGTCTTTTCACAGAGACTTTTTTAGCACCTGAACAACAATTTTGTAAGAAACTGTCACACTGAGCCAATGAGAAGTTAGGTCAGCTGAAAAATTCTTGAAATAGTATAGATAATGTCAAGTCTGTCAAACCTAATATATTTATATATCTCCTCTAAATCCACTTTCTTAAAATTCTACCACTGCCTATAATTCAATATCCTGTCCTCCAAAAATACATTAATCAAGCATTATTATGTTACATTGAACATTATGAACATTATAGCCATTACTATAAATTAACTTGCAGCAAGACATACTAAAACCCATACCAACTGTTTAGCTCTCTTAATAAGGGGCTGGAGGAGGCCAGAGTTCACAACAGAGAAGTACCACACTCTGAGATTGAAGCATGAACACAAAGGATGACAGAAGTGGTTGTTGTAATGACCCTTTCCCAAAACATTAGCCATACCTTGTTTTGAATCTCACAGTGTGAAGAATTCTAAAATTTACCATTAGTCTTTCTATTTCATTATGTCTTTTATAGTTTCAAATGGGATTGGGAGCATCAAAATAATTCAAAAAATTTCTCCTGAAGATGTTCCCAACTTACGAAAACTCTGTTTTGCAGACTTAAAATGAAACTCAGATAATAATCAGAACTGAACTTGACTCTGCACTTTCTGATTTTGTGTCTGAGGTAAGCATACCGCAAAAACAAAGTAAAGCAGGAGAAATATTAATTCCTGAGAAACTTTCTTATCAGCACAGACAATAGACAGGGGAAAGGTAATTACTTTATCAGCTATGTATCCCAGAGTGCCAAACAGCAGATTAACTTCAAAATCACATTCCCAAACCAAACTAAAATGGTAATATAGCATACCAACAGAAGAGCAAAAACATCTCTCTAGTTCTTATATGGGAAAGAATTAGTTCAGACTCCTACTTTACTGATACATTTCAATATCTAAGGCAGCACTCAGAAAGGACATGAAATGGAGAAATAGTAGGCACCAACTGCACTTAGTCTAGTACTGAGCACATACAGCTGTAGCAGAATTTCCACTCCTTGTTTCTGAGCTTTAATTTAAACTTTCACGAACAGCACTTTGGAGAAGAATACAGCAACATCTGCCATTATAGAGATGAAGGTTTTAACTTGTTTAGCCACCAAAGTCTAAATAAGAGAAATTGGCCACTGATGCATGGGCAGCTGAAGAGTAAAAGTAAGAACCTTTTAAAAGTAAATGAACAATTCCCATCCAAATAGCAGATGTAACTGCTGCCATAATCTATGGCTGATTTCCCATTCTTCTGGCACCTTGTAGAGATTATACATCAGTCAAAAATTCTCTACCCAATGCCAACTTTTGCTTCAGGGAAGTCAAAAGACTTTATCACCTTAATCCAATGCAAAACTTTGAAGAAAATAGTCTTGGCTAACCAAAAAATTACTGAACTTTTCCTGTAGATACAGTTTCAAAAGAATGAATAATTTTGCAGAGAGAACAAATGCTTTTAAGCAGTCTGAGGATATTCCTCGGGATATGGCATACACACAATTTTGTGAGCTGAGAAGAAAACTAAAACGAAGGGTCTTTGGAAAGCATACAAATATCAGAGTATTTTTAAAAGGTCTGCTAAACTAATGTAACTTTGATAAGCATCAAATTGTTCATTACATTCAGTCTCCTTATGAAAAGCTACAAAATTTATTAAGTTTATATTAAAAAATAGTAAAATCTACATACATTGATAAGTTCCCTATTTTCTCTTACACGATTTTCTGTCTGTTGGTTTCCTAAGCCTTTATTAACACATCTCTTCACAATATAGGTCAAAGCTGTAGCCAAAGCAATGCAATTATAAACTTACAGTGTCTATTTCTAATTATACTGTGACCTATAAAAAGTTAGCTGAGTAATGTTTCAGAGAATGGAGACGATTGAGCATTAAGTTTCATCTCGACACACACAAAAAAGCATCAAAATGGGACCAAGAGCTCTACACACGACAAACATCTTTTTTTACCTTCAGAAGTGAAAGGTTATAAATGTTTAAGCCTAAGATTGTGATTGCAGAAACTTTACAGGATGTAGAACAGCGAGTGAAAGAGACCAAAGAATCTTTTCTCCATATTCAGAAATCTACATCCACAGAGAAAAAAATCTGTCCATTTGGCAAATTAGATTTACAGTGCACAGGAAATGTACAATTTCAAACCAAACACATTAAGGTTATGCAATACTTGTAAAGAACTTGAAAACCAGCTGATTTTTAGAAAAAATTTTTTGTTGATTAAAAAAATTGCAAACTGATAATTTATGGCTTTAGACTTTTTTTGCATTTTGTAAAATATTTCAGTTTAATGGTGTCTTACCTCATTTATACAAGGAGAGTTTTCAGGAATCAGCTTTGCAAAAAAAAGACTGTCCCATTTTCTTCTCTCAGCTAAAGGAGTTACATGCAACCAGCAATTCAAAAAGTACGTGCCTGTTTTCAAGACAGACAAGTAAGCCATAGACGATCTGTAAGCAAATCCATCTTCAGTGAAGAGTCAACAGCTTTTGTTTTACATGAAATATAGTGTTTGAGATGTTAACACACTCTACCTGTGTTATTGCGCAGATCAAGTTTAGGCCTGTCTGCTCTTCCCCTGCACGTTCCAAGCTACAGTAGTGATTTCTCAACATTCAGTCTGCTGTATGGCAGCTCACTGAAATTTCAGCCGACACTTGTAGACTTGCAATTAGCAAGGTTATTTTAAGCACTGACCTAAGTTCCCGCAGAATGTTTACGGCATTATGACAGGAAGGAATCTAGTATCATATCAGTCACTTGGTAACCCTGTAAAGCTGATCTTGGAGACAAGACCCTCTAATTCACAGCATAAAAGTAAATATCTGACCTCCAGTTTACTTCAATTTTTGTTTTTAAGGCTTGAATAGAATGGAAATATCTGCTTGGTTAGTATCAGGAAGCTTAGAACTTATTTTAGGATCTGGTAGATCAGATGCTTGGAACAAATGTATTAATAGGAAGTTATGACTTCCCTAATGGAGAGATTCATTGCTTACAAAACAGAGACTATTAGTTTTGCAATGTTCACATTTGTAATAATTAACTACTGCATTCTGAATGGGAAGAGAAAATAATTTACATAGTTTCTGAACTTATTATAGCTGGACTCTATAACAATATCTTTTTGTTTCTCACAGGTTATCTTGAAAAGGGCTCCCTCTTCTGTACAGGCCTTTGGTAGCTCTTGTTTGCCCTGGATTTCTTTGGAATTCTCTGGCTGTCTAACTATTTCTAAGTCATGTCAAAAGGCTTGGTCATACCTCCACACCCTCTCTTGCTGTTCATTCTCATTCCCCTCCCCTCCCCCTTCTTCTTTCCTTTTTGTTCATGGATCAGCTTTCTTGTTCCCACCCATTCTCATACTTCCAGTAGTGTCAGATTTAACCTCACATATGGAACCATGACAAATAGCTTCTCTGACTGCTCCAGGTTAGAGCTATAATGGTCAGCCAGCTCATGTGTGTGCACAGACACTCAAGAGACACTTTTCTGAAAGCACCATAATCAGAAATACTATTATATGAGAGAAATTTGTTTAAAGGAAGGTAAATGAAGGGGGAAAAAACAAACCACAAAATCAACCAAAAAAAAACCAAAACCAAGAAAAGTTGTTGCTTTTGCAAATTATTTAGTAATTTCCACACATCATAAATCACAATTAAACTGCACCATTGATATTGTAGCAAAATTCACTGGAGGCAAAATGTGCTTTTGAGAATTAAGAGTATTGAGAAAAAAAACAGTAAAACCAACATAAATTCCTGTTGTCCTCACTTTAAAATATTAAGTGTTTCCTGAGTTACATATAAATTCAGATAGCATTCAAAACAATTAGCAATAAGCTGAGTGTTAGAGGTAACCCAAATAGCAAAATTTAAATTACAGTATAAGCAGCAGGCCTATATTGTATCACAAGATTAAGGGCTGGAGTTTCTGAGTGAACTGGCCATTCATATACTTTTGAGAAGGATACTGAAATGACCACAAATAGTACAGAACCTGAATGCATACACACAGCTGAACTCTGAACATAAGGACAGAAACATTATTACCATGGATGCAGAATTACTTCTTTCATAAGAATATTTTTATAACAGAATATTTCTCATGAAATACCATGATCTAACTATTTGAAGACATCAGGAAAGCATTGGCCTGCTGCTGTAGCATAGGCTCAGCCTTCAAAAACTCTAAGGAGTTTAAGAAAAATTATTTTTTTTCTTGCTCAGGCATTCTCTTTTTTAAAATTTGAGAATCATAAAATGTGCATTTAAATAAATATCTTTTCCATTTTAGATCCCTTCCTGAACATATAAATAGGTTGACGAGCAAGCAGAAGTCTCAAAACAGGATGACAGTGTTTGACTGAAAAATGGTAGGAAAAACACCAGTAAGGCCAATGTTTTTTCCCAGTGCTTAGTAAAAAACAGGTTCTAACTACTGGGTTCAGAGTAGAGAGGAGAAAAATTTGACCATATCAGCATTTCCAGGTTTCACCATTGTTGCTTGCTCTGTGCTCAGATATTATATCTAACACTGCATCAGTTGGTTTTACTGAAGTCATCTCAAACAGTGTTATTTGAAGCCCTCTGGATAATTTTTTAAAAAATTGTTGCTCAAAATTATTTCAAATTATTTCAGTTGCAAGTTTTTTCAGTTCCAGTTTCAAATAATTCTGTTTCTAGAAATATTGTATCTTTCCTAGGAAAAATACCAGTTTTCGTCAATTGCTAGTACTTAAACAGTTAGCTACATAGGCTACAGTAGATTTATATCCTTTTTGCAATATGAAATAGATTTTCTAAGTTTAATTAAACCTTTATTTATTTATATGCGACATTGGCATGATACATTGAGATGCTATGATTTTACAAGGCTTTCCTCTGTTTTGGGGCTTAACTTGTAAAATACTGAGAAAGGATAACTAAGGATCAGTGGCTCAGTTCTCTCTTTGAAACTTGATTCACACCTGCCTAGCAGCAGGAAATCCACTTCCTGTTGAATATCAGGTAACTCCAAAAAACACATCTCAGGATGTTGTTTGCATTACTAGCAAGTGCTTTACTTGCTGATTTCACTCCCTATTCCAGGAAGGAGCTGTAGATGAGTCAAGTTGAATGAGAAAGGCATGTAGTCCACTGATGAGCTGATAATTAGGAAAATTATAAAGATCTTAAATAAAACCGCAGTGAAAGAAATATAGCAGAATAATATACATGAGCTGACCTTAATAATCAAACACTGCATAGTAGGAGGACAATTCAGCAGAGCTGGAGGGTTTCATCGTAAGTGTTTTGAAACATTTTTACTGCTAGCTCTGTACAATGGGGCACATTTTCAGCAAATTATTCTGGAGATGTGAAAGGCATCTCCAGAATGTTTCCTATAAGGAAAATAACTCAGGCTACAATTAATGAGTGAGTCATATGTTTTCCCTGAAATACAAATATTTCTGGAAGGATTAGTTAGGTAAAATGGAAATGTTCAATGAAATGACATCTATGATCAACACTCATGTTGACTTATATGCTCCAAATAGAATTACTGAGTGGGGGTTTTATTGTTATTATTTATTTGTTAATAATGAGGGAGTTGGCAGGTTTTTTAGGGGAAAAAAATGACAGAAATAGGACATGAAAGGCTTCTAATTTCAAACTTGTAATATCACTGTAAATTTTTTCAATTACATTCTTCCATTTGAGGTTTAATTCCTACACATTTTCCCTTGAGCTAATCTTTACCAACCAGACAGCCTATGTAATTTGTATTACGAACTCAATACTTTTTATATTACTGACCAAAAATTCAGCCCTTATTTGCAACCAACCTGATCTTCTGTGAATATGGCAAACAGACATGGATGAGTTAAGCTAGTTTCAGGTTTTCCAGTTAAAAAAATCTTCACAAGAAAAAATATTTATTAATTAAAATCAAACTTTTACAAAGAAATTTTGACTGGAAAAGCTTCTCAAAGTCAGAACAGGATTTCTCTCCATTATATCCAGTTTGTATAAGTGATTCAAACATGCATGGTTTTTAAAAAAGTGGTTTACAGCCTATTATGTTTTTGTGATTCTCAAGTGTGATGCAAGAGATCAAAATTAAGATCTATTTTTTACTTGGTGTTTATAATTCACAGATGTGTAGCTATGCATGGAGTACATCAAGAACTTAGACACAATAATTCAAGGTGGGTATCAAGACAAGTATTGGATAGATGATATTTTGTTTTTCTGCAATTTTCTAAGAAAAAATGCAATTTGTGAGTCTGAAAATATCAGAATAGGATGGTTTTGTTCTCTTGTAGGTGATATAATCAAGTCTAAATAGAGGAGTGGGAATGTTCAAACTTAATGAAGGTTAAATTCACTGATAATTTCATTATTTCCCCTAAAATTTTCCCTCAGCACTCTACCAAGTCATTATAAACAGAAAAAGGAAAACATTTCCGTTAGAAACAACAAGTAGATTGAAAGCAAAGCAGGTGAATTTTAACACATCAGTTTTTGCTGTCTCTTTAATTTAATTAAAAAATAAAGTTTAAAAACAATTCTGTCCCAAGTGTTGGTCTAACTGCCTGTATTTGCATTTATTTAGTATCTTCAGAAAAACTACACGAAGAAATGCACTGACATTATGCAAAGAGAAGTAGCAGGCATTAACCTCTCCTTTTTCACAAAGGAAACATCAGTAAATACTGCCTTAGGCATTTTCATTACTGTCATTTAAACCGCGTATCATTGAGAATCACTTTTTTAACTCCTATTATGTACCCCTCTGTCACAACCTATCTCCCATTTGCACGCAGCAGAGACTGAAGGTTTAATCTTTCTGCTTTTTCAAATTCTTTCTTTAGAAAATAAGGAATTAAACAGAGCTGCTTGGACTGCACACATGTTGGCTCCCTAGTTATTCTAGCAAACAACTGCACTGAAAACAGATGAAGCTGCAGCTTTAACTCACACTGTTCAACTCAGTACTCTATTAAAAAAACCCTTAATGCATTATCATTGCAAAGTATGAGTTGGCATATTTATAGAGATATATTGTAATTCAAAGACTCTAAGTAAAGTCAAACTTCTCTGTTATAACATTTCATCATCTCCCTGAAAAACCAAAAACTGAGTAAGGTTACTACAGAGGAAAACTTCTTCTAAATTGTATTTCTAAAATTTCATAGGGAATAAATAGCTAGACAAATGACAGTTTTAGCTTTTGCTCTGAAAGATTTAATAATTAAAAACCTCTAAACATTGTCTTTCCTAAGAACTGAAAGGCTGGTTAAAACCACTTTTCCTTCTCCTATTCCAAGTGACTGATTGTCACATTCTAGACATTTCCAGGCAACGGGATTATGTAATTCAATTTTTTTTAAATGAAAACAGCTGTTACATACAATATTCATGACCTATAAGTTTTCCATATATAGTTATTCAGCTGTTCTTTCAGTCCATCTGAGTTGCAGTGAAATGAAACTGTGCGAAAGACCTAAAAGTTTTATTCCATAGTTAAATGAATGCACATACTGTTCCAAAGCAACAGAAAGAAAACAAAGCTTACAAAAATCTTGGTCTTATCACTCTTTCAATGGATTGCCAGCCCCTTATTCATCCCACACAAAATCAGTACAGTATTTTGTTGCATATTTCGCATTGCTTCTTATTAGCATTTGATGTGCACAGCTGTATGTACTATGTGTGAATAATTCTTATAGAACTTCATAAAAGGAAGGAAAAGAAGGGAAAGCACATACAGAGATTTTTAAGATACAGCACAGATACTTTTGAAGATACTTGGTCTCATAATCAGCTGCTTCGAATTCAGCCTATCTTACATCTTTTTTCAATGGTTTTGCTTTGTTTTATTTTTTGGGCTTTTTCCAGTGAAGGATGAGGTTGGTTCATTTGTATAAAAGGAGTTTATCATGATCCTATTTAGAAACACGTTTAGATGGTCATAAACTTATCAAAAGAAGTTAAACAAGATTCATTAGTCTACTTAATGCATAAGGGCATTTCTCATGATGAAAATTAACATGCTGGATACATTACATTTCCAAGATGTTGTTACACTGATGTCTGCACCTCTTCCAGAAAAGTTGTTTTGTAATAACACTTATTGCAACATATAAGAGCTAATTTTGATTTAAATAAATCGTGAAGTGTAAGCAAAACAGTAAAAGAACCATGCTATTACAAAGAGGGAGCTTGTCTTAGGAACTGCCTGAGAGGGTGAGGGGGTAATAACAGCAGTAGTCTCACAGATTACTTGAACTGCAAAAACTTGCTCTTCCACTGATTTTGCTACCAGTTCATTTTGGACATCAGTACAAGCCATATTGTGTCTGTATGGTCTGCATTACGTCAAGTATACAGTGAGTGCATTCACACTAATTGGCATTGTGTAAACAACTTTAAAACCATATCCAAAACCAACTAAAATACTAATTTACCCAGTGGCCCACGCAAACCTGAAGAAGCTTTAATTTTGTATCCAAACAGAAATTTTGGTTTTCAATCCAAACAGGGGTTATAGGTGTCTCCATATTCAAGGACACCGTTAAGTTAAATACTGTCTCCTGTTACAAGTATTGCCAAACTGGTATTTTTCTCATATAGAGCACTGTAGAAAATGAGTGTTTCAAGGGAGCAAGAGTATAAAATTTATAAATATAAGCATGTACATAAATGCACACACATTTATCTGAGGGCTCTATATCAGCTTCACCATTACAAGATCAAGCATTTATTTTATTTTGTAAATCTTATTACGCTAAATATGACACAGAAGTAGCGATTTTTTTTTTCAGATAAATATTTTAAAAACATTTCCAATTACTACTGATGCTCTATAGTTCTGTGCATGTGACAATAAACTATTTCACCCCCTTCCTTCCCGACAGCAAGGGCGGCAGCAAGGGCAGCAGCAAGAGCAGCATCTGGGCAGCTCCTCCAGCTCCTGCAGCACTAGATGGTGCTGCAGCACAGCCGCAACTGAACCTCCTGGCTCTGAGCTGCGCTGGATCTGAAATGTCTCATTGCTCGTTCTAATACTGAAGTTTCTAAACCTTCTTACTGAAGACTATTGCCCAAGAGACTCTGAGCTTTCACGGTTTTTTGTTGGGGATTTTTCCTTCTGTTTTAGCATAAATTCTAGCTTTCTAGGACGCTGTAATTTCTGTGGCTTTCTCACATATGCTGTAAGAATAGAAATAAGGAACTAAAATAAAATTGATATACATAATAAACGCAGTTAATTACAAAGTCAAATTTTTGAAGGTTATCATGTACTTCCTTTATCTTCTTATACAGTGAACCAAGAAGATAAATAACAAAGATTTTCCTACAATATTATGATCCAAACTTGTACTTTTTGAAAGTAATTTCTCTAGTAGAAATACAATGCACTAAATATAAAAATAAGTTTAAAAGGTACAACATTATACATATGTTGTTTACACGTTAAAAAGAAACTCGAATGTGTTACTAAACTCCATGTTTCAGTAGTTCCATACAGTTCAAGGGCTTCCCAGGAGCATAAAGTTGCCATTGTGCACATTTGCAAATTATGTCCTAATGTACATTAGTTCTCTGGCTTTCTTTATATTACTAAATACAGAGGTTTTGACTGCAGTGGTTTCGGAGGAGAGGAAGGGTGGAGGGGGAGTGGTTTGGGGTTTTTTTGTTCATTGGTTGGTTGGGGTTTTTTTGGGGTTTTTGCCCTGGTAAGTAGACTTCCATGCATTGAGTAATTTCCCAATTGCAACTGGTTCTGCAAGAGAGAAAAGTCTGCTTGCCTGAAATAGCTGGATGAAGCGAGGTCTTCAAAGGAGACATGAAACATTTAATAATTGTGGTTTAATGGAGGGTTCTTGTAAATTATTGTAGATGCCTAATTTATAGTTCCTTCTCAGTTGCAATATTTCACTACCAAAATTAAATCACCTCCTCTCTATAAATGCTAACAGACATATTTCCTATTCAAGGTCAAATTATTCAAACATCAAGGCAACAAAACCATTATCTGTTCAATTATAACAACTGAATCTTCATCTTTAATAAGGGAAGGAACAAAACTAAGAATAAAACCTCCAATAAAATCAGCAAGATCAGATTCTTGTAATGCAGGTCTGCTAGTCAGCTGACTCCTGGACTAGCTCATCTGCTGCAGGAACATACCACAACCATAATCAAAACTCTTTGAAGCAGAAGCAAGTCCTACACCCTAATACCTACCCATTTGTTGATTTGAGCATAGTAGAAAAAAGTATTAAAGATTTTAAACTGAATCTTCTCCTTATCCTTCTGTAGTCATAGAAATTATACAAAGCCAGACTTCAAAAAAAAACCAGACTAGAACAAAGTAAGGCCCATGTGTAGAGAACAGCACTGTCTTCTACTTCACTCCTGCATTTTTAATGCAGTAAGTATTCTTAAAAATGTGCTCTGGCAGGCTTCTGTTCTCTCCACAGAACATGGCGTTGGTTCAGGGTAAGAAAGAAAAAAAGCACGGCTTTTTAAAGTAGCAATTCAGTATGGCAGCAGATGACTCTGCAATGTGCTTCAGTGAAAAGAAAGGAAGAAGAAAATTAAAAAGGACAGGAATCGGATGGCAGTTTTGAAAGACAAAAATTGTGAGAGAGGGGACCAGAAAATTGCTGAAAGGAAAAAAAGACAGAGGAGAGAGGCTGGAAAATAAAGCTAGCAACAAAAAGCTAGAAACTGATTTGCAACCTAACAAATAAAACTCCTGAGCTGACAAGAATACACGTGTATTCTTTCAAATAGAGGAAAATGTCTTTTTCAGCAGTTTGTAAGATACCTACATAACATGCATTTTTCCTTGATAATTTTTCAAGCAACCTTTATAATATCTTACAGGTGTGGCCCCGTCATTCTGATTTGCTGTCTCCTGTATAAGATAACATGGTAACAAACAAAGTCCGTCTAGTAATTAAGAGCTAGTCATAATTCACAAATCATTCCCAAATACTGTAACAACAAAACTGAGCATGGTAGTTTAAATTGCAGTGGAGATTACCACGAAGTCTTTGCCACTCAAACGTTTGGTTTGATGATTCAGTTATTCGTTAGCTTTAATTAAATAAAAAGATGGAAGATAAAACAGGGGTAGACATTGAGAGACACTATAATTCATAATTAGGATCAAAAAAGAATCTTGAACAGATCTGAGATAGGGAAGTTATTCCTGCAGATCTTAGCTGAAAATCAAAAGCATATAATTTAAATTGTAATATGGTAAAAAGCATGTTTTCAGTATTCCTTATTCTACCTGAACTTTGAAAGAAATACAGCATTGTCAGTCTTTGTGAATATTTAAAGTACTTTTTGAAGAGACAGTCATATTTGTGAAATTTCATAAGAAGTTACACACTATATAAGAAATTTCATAAGAAGTTATACACATTATAGGTAACGCACTGTGTAAAACTTGCTATTTTAACACAATATATCACAATTAACTATTTCAAGTTAAGAGCCTAACATCACATGAAAAATAGGTATAGAAGAGATCCTGTACCTGGTAAGGAAAAAACAAATGTGTAGCAAACTTTCTTGTTTTCACAGTTAAACCAGGCTTCCAAACTTTCATGAAGCCCCTATAAATACTGTGAGAAAGAAGTCCAGATGACCTTAGCAAAAAAAAAACAGAATAGCTTAAGTGGTACCATGTCTCTACAAATCCTACTGTACTTGGAAATATCTGTCTTCCCTTTATTTTACTGTACATCTCACAATACCTGATAATATTCTTAACTGTCCAGATTGTGAGATTCATTTACTGCCTCAAAATCCTGGATTTAATTTAAAGGTTTCTAGCCTTGTTTGCTTCTTAGCAATATAGATTCAAAATAACTCTGGAAGAGCAAGTACAAATATTCAGTTTAGTATCTCAGCTCTATGATTTTAGAGCATAGTTGGCTAATGATTTTGCAGACTTCCAGTTGATGATTTTGTCTGCTAGGTTTTGAACAGTGCTGGGATGCAGAAACAGATGTCAGCCATACCTTTCACACAAGGTGATTGTGTGGTGTATAGACCACTTTGCTCATCCCACAGAGCACTTAAAATTTCAATTCTATTTCTTAAATCTGTGGAGTCATTTGATACTTTACTGTATCCAAGAGTACAGATACTTTGCACCATTTAAAATATAACATTGCTCCTTGACAATAATTTCTTATTCCCAAAGGATAGTAACAGTACTCTGCCAGGTCAGAAATTTTTATTCTGTCAGTATACTCAGTAGACTCAAAGACACAGAGTAGCCCCTCAATAACTATGAAGCATGAAGTGAACTGCAAACACAAACACACACACACATACACATTAATGGTGCACTACAGTGAATTGCAGCATAGTTGCTCTAATATTTTAGGGCAGGAAATTCAGAAGAATCTTTGAGAAAAAAAAAAAAAGAACAGAAATGCATGAGGAGTAAGTACATATGCAAATGATGAGGTAGTAGCACCATTGTATTTCTTTTATGATACTACAAACATGATGCAAACACATACAGATATATTTATGCAAATATATGCCCATATATGTATGTCAGTTATTAAAATAACATATTTCATAATGTCAGATCACAATCACACTGAAAGTGCACATATAAAATCACCTATTCCCTACACATTAGCAGATAAACTATGATTATATCTACAGAACCTATTCTGCAGAAACACTACTTGCTTTCTCACCTGTGGAACATCTGCATTTTTTGTGATCAGAAGCTAATGTATTCATCTCAACACAAAGAGATAAATGGCCACACCAAAAGATAAGACTACTGAAACTTGCTTCCAGTCCCTTTTGAAGTACAGAACCACAGCTAAGAGCAGGTATGTCTCCAGGGCCCACTGATGAGAGTAAAAACAATATAGTTCAGACATTTATGAGATGCATTTCCTCAGCTAATACAGATTATGAAAAGTAAGTACACTGCTAAATGAGAAAGGGAAATTGCAATGTGCTATTACAGTGGGATTTATATTTTGTGGAAACTTACAAATGGTCTGTCAGAATTTTGAAGTGCTACAATTGCTGTAGTAGTAGTGCTGTAATGTAGAGCTGCTTTATGCCTTTTAAATTACATGTGTTTTCCAAAAAGAAATGGAAACATTTCCAAAAAAAGAAGTGCTCCATCTTTTGAAATGCAAAGTATCGAATCATAAGTGACTACACAAAAACTACTGCCTTTCTCCAGAGATTCATTTACAGGGAGAAATTGGAGAGAGCATTCATAAAGCTTTAACAGATCAAACTGGCAGGTATTAGTTCTCCTTTCCCTCCCTGTTTCTGCACAGTCCACTGTAAATGGTTCAGCTTCTGTTCAAAGAGCAAATTTATTCATCTGTCTCTAATTCTGCATGATTTCATTAGAGACATGGAACACATTAAAATCTTCAAGTCTTTTTTTATATATATGTGCATAATTCTGCTATTGCTTCTAATGCCTCTTTACACTACTCAAAAAAGTGTTAAGAAAACCCATGAAAAAAAGAATCTCGTGTATTTATAACCTGTTCTGAAGAAGATGACATCACTACGCCTGCCATGTCAGTCAGACACTAGCCTGAACCCAGTGCTCCTGCCACCCAGCTGTATTAGTTTCAAACAATGAGGCCAAGCCTCAGAGCAATCCTTAAGTAAAGGTCAGGGTCAAATATGGCTCCCAGACTGTCCTCAAAAGACAGATCAAGTTCAGGCAAGGCTACATGAACTTCATCTCAGTCCTCCAGAAGGCATCTCATCACCTCAGTCACAGGCTGGCTACAATGCACAGAGCAACAACTCAAATTATAAACTCAGCTACCCGGACATGTTGCCTTCTCCACAGGAAAAAGCACAGCACCCTTTTGCTTTGCTGATGTATGAAGGAATCGCATCAATTCATAACAGGCTTTTTAATGGTTAACTACAGAGAAAGGGATTTCATGGAATAATTCACATAATTCAAGAGGTAAATACCCAAGGATGTTTAAAAATCAGAAACTTGTGGAACCTGTTCTTACTAAAATGCAAGTTTGTTATGTTATTTAAATATTTATGTTGCGTTTTTGGCATTCAGACAGCAACCATCCTATAACCTGAAATTTCTTTTGTCAACTCTCCCATAATAAAAGACTATCAGAGAATTTTAAACATAATGTAACAAACTAAAAAGTTCCTTACATTTTGTGCAATTTTCTGTGCCTGCTCTGTTACTGATCCCTTACGCGTACTACAGTTTTTGGCTATCTATAAGTGACAAGTAATTATAAATTGAAAAAGTAACAGCCCCAGCCAGTGTAATGACTAGTAAGAAATACGTCTATAAAGGCCACTGAAATATGCAAAGCAAGAAAAGATCTATAAACATAATAGTTCACAATGCAGATCAGAACTAGATGACTGCTATAAAAAAATAGTAATATTCTACCTTCTGAACAAATAGACATAAACAAATAAACTCAAACAAATCATTAAGAAAAAGGGTCAGCAGAAGGACTTACGTGGCGCTGCTTTTTTGTCTATTTGTTTACACACACATTTATATTTACATATATATATATATAAAAAAATTTGCTCAACGAAGTCACAGCTACTATAATAAAAATTCCTATTGGCATCCTTGCTTTTGACTAAAAATAATGAGACAATGTCAACAACCTGTACTTTTAAAAGCTGTCAATATTAAATCTTACTTATAGCATTGAAATAGTATTAATTTAGGGTTTTCCAGAAAATATGGACATCAGCATGTGTTATTGTCATCGCAAATATGTATACTAAACAACAAAATACATTCTCTCAGGAAATGTTTTCATTAAATAATTTGCAGGATGACTTAACATACAACATTTATTTCAGCATAATGAAAAATATTTATATCACTACATTATTATATCCAGTAAACATTTGTGTTTGAGTCAGACTAGGATACAGGCTAGGAGAGGCTGTAATAGGTAACATCTGTGCTGTAATCTGACAGTTACTTTAATATTTCTTCAGAGACCACTAGTACAGTACATTAGCTCATTCTCTAAAGTCTGTATTAACATATTTTAACGTAGGAGCAATATGGAATAAGACAGGGAAAAAATAATAATTATATTTGGTCAAAGTGCACTTACATGCATTCCTGTATTGCTGAGGTCTAAGCCAGAAATTCCGGTTTAGAAATAAGTATATATTTCAAAACTGTAGATATCCAAATGAGAGTGAGATTTTGCAGAGGTTTTTGTTGTTGTTGGTTTTTTTTCACAGAATTTTTACTTTTAGAACTAGAAGAAACTGTAAATGATACGAGACCCACTTTTTTCTCATCTTGAAGCTCCAGTTTCCTTTTCACAGGCAAATGTTCACCTTTCTTCTCCTGAGTCTTCCCTGACTGCTAAACAATCCAAATGACTTTTTTAGGATGACCTTAAGACCTCCATAGAATTACAGGTGCTACTCTGCTCTTATATCTGCACCCTCCCTGAATCACACCACTCTTCTATATCCAAATACATTGCTCAGAACTAATGAATTCATCTCTGCCTTTGGAAGAAGGGCATTCCTTAGGAGGAAATGTTACAGGTTGCAGATTTTTTGCTCAGTGTGTCCTTACTGGTTTGCTTTTGAAGAAACTCAACCTGATGTAAGGAGCTGTTCAGATTGCACCCTTGCATTAAGAGGAAGGCCTAGATCCTCCATACATTGTTCAAAATTTCTTTCCAAAGACCATGTATATGGACCCCAAATGAGTTTATCGGGTAAAATATGCCTTTTTTTTTAATCTTCTTTTTCTTTTTTTTTTTGTCACAAGAGCAGTAATCCCAATAATTTTTATTGGTATTCATTCCTGACACTTCTAGAAAGAATGTCCAAGCTTAAAAGGGTGCAGCACACTGTCTAAACACTTATTATTTATTCATTTATCCTGATATATTATGCAAGCCAGATCCTCCATTATCACTGGGGTTACCAGTTAAGTCTTCTCCAGCTTTTAGCTACTTGCATTCCCTTGATACATAGGTAACAGCAGACCAACCAAGTAGTTCTCCCTTCTCTACTCAGAAATAGATAGGGATTTCTTTAAGCAGCCTTCTAACTTCATCTGATCCCTCAAATAATGACCAGCTTTCTTTAAAAGGCAACTGAATCTACAGTAAAATTTGTATGCTCTTTCTCTGTTCATGATGTCTCCTGTGGCACCCAAGCAGACAATTAGTGGACAGTTTGCATAAATATGGACTAGATAAATAGACTTCTTTACCTAATTCTACAACAGAAGAAAGAAAATCAACCTAACTCCATTGCATCTGCACAGACTGAATAATAGCCAACATAAGAGGTGGAAATTTTTTTCTATTAGTCTGAATAGCAAAGTTTAAACCAAACTAAGTTTTAAGAATCATTGTGTTAACCTGCCACTATGTTCTTTTCAAAAAGTGTTTAATTATCAACACAGATTAGCTAAACATCAAAGGTATAAAATTTCATTTTGAAGTTACAGTATTATCTACACTTGATCATCATTTAAAATTAAATTAAAAATTATTTTAACATTTTTTCTAAGGTTACTGTTGAAAAACAGGTTATCTGAATTTTTATAAACCAATATAGTCACTAGCAATACTCAGGTACTTGAAGTTAAAAATATGCAAGAGCCTACAAAGGCTCAAAAATACGTATTTAGTATAAAATATTTGTAAGACTAAGAACAGTCTCAGCACTAACAATAATATATAACCAGCAGTCAACCAATGCATTCACGTGCTTTTTGAGAAATGTTATAAGCAAACAGGACAGGATTCTTTTTTCCATTAGGAACTTAAAATTGGGCCTTCAGGAATGTGTTCCTAACAGACTTCAATGACCAGAGCAGAATAAATATTAGGACAGAAGGTAGGCAACAGCACAGTCCTGTATCATCTTGTTCAGTTGCCATTTAGCTTGTAGACATTTCAATAATGTTCATTTCAGTGAAAGTATTCAGGTGTCCAAAATTTCACATTTCTGAGCTCAGACTACCATAAGTCCTGACAAGTAACTTAGCACCTACTTCGTAAGCCTAATTAGTACCTAGAAAATTGACACTGATTTGATCATCACTTTCATTCTTGAAGACACTGACCTGGTAGCAAGTGAACAGCACACCCAATGCCTCCAGGTTTGCAATCGATATAGAAGAGAGCATTAGCCTCTGTTTATGTTTGATAACATATAGCAAGGGATTAGGACAATTTTTGAGGGATGTGGGAAAAGTGGGTTTGCTTCTGTCAGGCAGAAGAGAATTTAGCCAAACAACTACAAAACGGAGATGACTTTTACAGTTGTGGTGTTATTTCAGTAAAGCACATTAAGATGTGGTAAAAAAGTCACACCTTTGTCCATAAAAACTTCAATCTAAGCAAGACTGTAGAATTGCCATACAAGTTGGAAAGTTTCTAAACATTGGGATTGTTTGACCAGATAGAATTTGAAAAACACAAATTTATTTCTGCTATTCCATATTTTCCATTCTGACTTTTTTCCAAATCAAGGAATATGCTCAGGTTACAGAGGAAAAATGAAAAATTTTAAAAAGTTAGGCATACTAAACTACTCAGAAAATTAGAAAAGCTAATAAACCCACCTGTTTCATGTTCAAGCCTTGACTGCAAGCAAAGGATAGGCTCTGCAAAACCCACCTTCAGAACAGTTAATCTGTTTTTAACAGCGTTTACACTCAACTGCTTTACTGAATGCTGTGAAAAACATTTTCAGAGGCAAACTAAATAAAAATACAGCCAGTGGCATCCTTTAAATTGTATATGAAATCTTGTGTTTAAAAGCTGAGAACTAACACATATGACAGGTATGTTCTGCCAAAATATAGACATAACAAACAACTTTCCATATTGATAAATGTATTTATTATCTAGTCTTTCACCATACTTCCATAAGCAAACTTGATTTTGGTTTGCAGTCAGTCAAGTTGTATTTGTACTAGGTCTTCTGGCTAAAAAGGAGTGTAATTTATAAAGACTGTCAAATCTTTGGAATCGCCATGCACAAAAAGCAGTGTAATAAATGATATGTTTATAAAGAAATTACTATTTGTTTGGTGTTTAAGTCCTTCACAAATACATAACTGGTCTTCAAATGAGCTTTTGGGTTGGATTTCGGAAAAAAAAAAAAAAAGGATAACAGAAATTATTACAGAAATATCCAATATGTTACATAGAGAACCAAGATCTGAAGTTTTCTTACCAAATTTGCAGTAAAGAAATTCTGATACGCAAACTATGACTCTGCAATACAGCCACATTAACTTTTTCTAATCTATATATCTGGAGCTGATAAAGCATTTGGAGATTCTGAATAAATTTTTAGTTGTTTCAAATTTGCAGTGGACATTAAAACATCAACTATTTCAAGAAAATTCTCTTTAAAAAGTTATTAACTAAATTTGGGGTTACTTATGCTTTTTGAAATAATATTTCCCCTCCCTCTCAATATTCAACTGAAATATTCAAGCTCTTTCAAACATTAAATTTTTCAGAATAATTTTCTCAGAGAATTTTACAGCTTTAACACGACTAAGGAGACTGAAATCTATCAACTGTAATTAGTTTAAGAGAGTCCCTTTGAGATGCACAGTCCTACACATCAGGGAGATGTTAACCAGTTCAATATGAAAGAAGTTACATTTTCCCTATTGTTCTGGTTCACTTTCACAGCTTCACACCAGTTTTTGGTGTCCACATTCTGTCCTGCTAGCTATAGAAAATCTAGTTCTCAAAATCTGAAAATCATATTTTAGAACGGAAATATCATATTTTACAGATAACCTTTAAATAATATTTTTTAAAATCTGAATTGCATTTCAATTATTTTTAAACTCATTTTATTTCTGTGCAACTTAATTTCTCAGTAAAGAATTGTTAATAGTTCCAAGAATAAATAATTATCATATTACTGACTCTCAAACTATTTGCTAGACCTGAGACTCACTGCACATAACAACAGTTCCACCAATTTTCATCCAACAACTTCATGATTCTCAGATCTAAATATAATAGTATGTCTTTGTCTCCTTTGAGCTATAGGTCAGATTTTATAGTCAAATGTCTGCTCCTTAGACACTTGTCTATATGTTAGAGAAATTTGGAAGAAGAAAGAATAAACCTGCTTCTAATATTACAAAAAGACATTTGGCAGATGAAGTATTTATTCAATAAAAGCCTACTGAAAAGAGGAGAGCATGAGAAAGATATCTACTGTACCCTGGATTTACATTTTCTTCAAAATGCTCATAATGGAAAGAAAAAGGAATAACCTGTATCTAACTGTAAATATATTAGAAACTGATACCCTTTAATATCTTGTTTTGATAATTTCTCAGACACTCTTCTTATCCATGATTTAAGTTCAAGGAAAAAAAAAAACAGCTAAAAATTCTTTGTCCCTCAAAAAAGTGGAAACAGAGATAGTGAAAGGATAATGGTTGTATGATATTTGATCTATATCCAAAGATCCTGAAAATCTTTTGGTATGAGTCAGGAGAAAAGAAAAAAGATCCAGTCAAGCAATGTTTGACCCAGATATCCTGGAAAAAGATGACTGAAGTCTCTCTACTTGGAAAGCGAGAAAGCATCAGTGGTCTGCAAAGACCTAAAGACACTACCACAGCATAAAATGGGTTTGTTTCTACGTTAATATACAAAATATGGTTCAGACATCTAAGTCACAAAGCAGTGGTGGAGTGCTTTACTCCAAAATAAGTTAGAAGTTAACAGACATCTCAGATACAAAAGATTATACTAGATCATCCAAAGTGGCATTTTTTTCAAAAAGATAGAAAGCAGTAAAGAATGATTTGAAACACTAGACCCTTCCATGAGAGACTTAAGGGATATAAAGTAAAGCACAAGAAGAGGAGTTGAATCCAAATTATACCTCAGAAGAATTCCAAGACAGATTTTGCTGTAAAAGCAAAATAATATTTTATTTGAAATTAAAAAAGCTAAATGGATCATGACAGCACCTCAGGGGGTTCAGACAATACAAAGAGAAAGAGAGCACTTCTTTACTTGCTTGTAGTAAAAGCATCTCTTTTTTTAATATTTTTTACAATATTTGCAATTGGCAAAAGCTACACTGAATGTGTTAGAGAGATCTAAAAGTATCTTAGCACAGCTTGAGTTAAGAGTGATGCCAGATAAATGACTAATATAGGGCATTTTGGAATCCGGAAAGTTATGATTCATGCAACTATCCTCCTGAAGCACTCATGTGAATCTGAGCTTTCCAGGAAATTTCCCAAGAGACAATATAAGAGAAGCCTCCCACTCATGGTGTGGGGCTAGTTCTGAGAAAGGGCATTGCAAAAGTGAGAGAAACAAGTATTGTCAAAGGATCAGTGGTCTTTAGTAAAGACCTAAGTCATGTAGCATGAAAAAAGATTGGCAGCAAACACCAAAATCCCCAGGGAACAAGCCACAAAAAAGAAACAATGCTCTTGATTACAGGAAGAGCAAAAGCACAGACAGATCTGAAACAGGGACACAGAGAAAATTTTCACAAGAAAAGAGATGATCTGCATGCCAAGCAATTCTTCCAAGGAATAATATAAAAAGTCTGTTATGGCCTGGATCCTCAAGCCAGTCTTATCACAAGACAACTGACAGCCAGAGGAAGGAAATCAACTTTAAGCATCCAAAACAAATAGAGAGCTGAGTGAAAATGGAATCAGACCTGTCCTGTCTGAGGAAAGCAAACTATGAGAAAATGAAAAATTGTTGCCTTACAGTTATGTTTGCATTTTGAAAATTATATTAAGAAACTACTATGTTATAGATCTTGATCCAGAGTCTGTATCATTCATTTTTCTCATTTTGATTGACAAAGGAGTAGAGAGAAGGCTTCTTAAATTTACACATGAAAATAATGTGTATATTTTGAGGAGATACTTGAGAAATGGGATAAAAGAAAGAAAGAAAAAGTTTAATAACGGATTAAAGTAAAATCCTACGTGTAAAATTTCACAGATAAAATGGATGGAGAGGTGGAAAAAACCCCATATTGTGGGAAAGGAGTTTGGGAATTACAGTGAGTTACAAGCTGAACATGAATCAACCATCTCCTGCTCTTGAGGAAAAAAGAAAATCCTAAACTGGTATGTACTGCTTGAAAGACACATGAAACACTTTTTCCAGTCTACTCAGCAATGGTGACACTTCACGTTGAGCCCAGTGTCAAGCCTGGGCACAACAGTTCCAGAAGGACACAGATCATTTGGAAGTAGCCCCTCCAGAAAAATTATCAGAGCACAGAAAAAATCAACAAGTAACATCTATATGAGGTTATGGTTGGGGTTTTGTTTGTTTGGGGTTTGGGTTTTTTTACTTAGTTAATTTTCTTAAAGTTATATTGTGCATAAACAGTTCAAAATATATCTCACGTCTGCATAAAACATTTTCACAACACTTGTTTTTACAATCATATTTGGTTTTTTCTCTATACAGATTTAAAGATAAGCAGGTTACAGAAGTTCTGTATTACTAATGTGTTTGCTACAGCCTTGCTGGTTTTTCAGTCCTGCTTCAGATCTTTTGATAGCTTTTTCTTTTTACAGTACTTTGTGAAAAAAAATTTAAAATATATCAAAAAATTTAAAAATATCTTCAAATACAAGTCATTATCATGCATGTATAAACACAGAGGGGAAAAAACACTTTTCTGTCTAGTCTCAATGACAGCCCCCCCCAAAAGTGACAGGCCAGGGAATGGCAGATAATTTAGATTCCTTCATACTTTTTTACAGTTGCATTAACCAGATTTCTTCGTAGTCCCAAACAATCCCAATTGCTACAGCATTTGCTTATATAGATTAAATCCTTAGGAAAGTATTTTATGAACTACAGTTGACTCTTGCAACTTCACAAATAAACCTTAAAAAGAAGAAAAACCATGAGGGATGTTATTCATTTACTGACCTCCATTTGGAAATAAAACGTTTTAGTGGATGTATGAGGGTGAGTTATATGTACAGAATATTCTCATTTCATAAGCAGGCACAAATCAGTCCTGCCTGTGCTCTGAGGCCGCCCAAAACTGTGTGTGAACACCACCCACAAGCTCCACAGACCTTTAGTTTCAGCCCAGCACTGTGCTAATACAGCCAAAAGCAATTCCAGATCAGAACTGGCACCAAGTCCAGTAAGATTTCTCAAGTCTGCCTGCAGAAACACCTTTTCAGAGTATCTGATAAAAACCGACTGTGGATACAATGCACACTGTGGATACAATGCTTTTTCTCATCAAAAGCTCGCAATATCTACCCCAAATTTTTTAGAAAAATGATGGGACCATAAAAAAATCAAGATCAGCTCTCTGGTTAGGACAGAGTATAGTGCAATTGCTCTGGTTATTGCTAGTATACAGAGTTGTATTTCAAGACAGCTTACAGCTCGAGTCCTAAAATAAACACAAACAAAATACCATTGCACTGAGTAGGAAGGAAGACTATGTTCACATGAAGAGACCTCAGAATGCAGCTCTGAAGAGAGCTCAGCCTGAAGAGATAACAGTTGTGCTATTTTTGGAGATCGCTTGCTGCCTTCAAAAGCATGCTTCATCTGCTGCAGCAAACCAAGCCATGCAAATGAACACACACAGTCCCAGACACTATTTATTTGAATTTTGCCTTGAATTTCCTCAATAACTTCAATGATTTAGCAACAAGAATTAAATCTGGGACCAAGACAGATAATTGTTTAAAGATACTTGTGTTCAGTTGTCAGGCTGGAAGGAGATTGTTGCTCTTATAGCTTGCACAAAACACACACAAATTCCAGTCTTGGTAATGCATTATCTTACTGGAAAAAGAATGGAAAAAAATTTTGATTTACTGATTGTAACTGTTCAAGTCTTACCACTTTGTAATTCTTACCAAGTCTCAGATCTGAAAAAATAATAATTCTAAGTATTTACAATTTTGCATGCAGTTTCACCTGAGTTCAATCTTCAATGTAACCTTTACATGACTGAAAGGCCAGACACTGGATCACCTGTGTACCCCACTACCTCTGAAACTTGTGCAGTTTTCAAATGAGCGGCCTTGCTTATTGGAATTTTAAGAATTTTATTGGAATTTTATTTAGGAGTTTTATGTACAGAAGACATTAAAATCAATGAGAATACTTCTGGGCACTTGTAAGATGTCCAGTCAGGTCACTGCTAATGTTGTATCACCTGCTCTTGGAGTGTGAACCTCTTCATGAATATGGTTATGACCACTGAATTAAGTGATGAGCAAATAATGTTGAGAAATATCTAAAATTAAATGGTTTCTATTATTTCCCTGAAAAGCATTTAATCACTTTTTAACACAGGCTGTTCGACGTGCTTCAGCAGTTATGAAAACCCTTTTGTTTACTTTACTAATTGCAGAGTTGAAGGAACCACCTTCACTGAGAAGTCTACAATATAAAATTCATCCTACCTTCAGCTGTACTAGGTGCACATCCACATGCTTGCTATCTGAGTCCTGCTGGACAGAGTAGGTCAGATCCCTGACTCTTTCAGATGTCATCCGAAGCCAGGTCTCGATTTCTGGCAAGTGGAGAACAATCTTCCAATCAGCCCCAGTGTGTAGAGGAGGAGGCTTTTCATACTGCTGTCCAGAATCAAGATCCTTCATGGCATCCTCTTCCCCATCTGGTTCCACTGTAGGAGTCATGTTTATAAGCATGGGAGATGCATCAGATGGCATCGGATCCAGTTCTTGTGTTCTCATGGGAGAAAGTGCTACATCCATGGCTAACATGGGAAAGTCTAAACCATACTTATTTCAAAAATAGCTGTAAAGATAAAAAGAAAAGAGACTGCTGATACAAGACCAAATTTAGCAACACAAATATTCACAAGACAAGGAGTGAATGATAATGTCTGAGAGGTACTGTACTTCTAAATACATTCTTCACCCTAAAAGTTTAAAACTAAGTAGATTTTTCAAATTAACTTTGTTGATTTGAACAAACAAGATCTTTCTATTAGAAAAATAACAAATAGTATATTTCTCTCATTGTAGATAATCACTTTGCAAATTACAGTTGTCATTGATGAAAAATATGTTCTCCACAGGTTAATACAGGATGGGTATTTGTAAACTGGTACATATCAGAACATATTCCTTCACCTGAAATTTATGACTAAATACAGAATATCTCAAGTTTTATTCAAATTTCCCAAGTTTCCCCCCACATACAACCAAAACTATGAAGGCAAACTTGAAGCAATTGTTGAGGACACTTGTTTAATTTATGGATTTTCATTTTGAAGTTTAAATTCTTGTATTTTTGTTAGATTAAGAACTGTTGCAAAAAGCAACAACTCTCACAAAACGTAGAGATAAGAATTCCAAGTGTCAAAATATGTACCAAAAATTAAATCATTTTACAAATGGCTTTATAAAAGCCCAAAAGCTGTATCATCAATATACATTTAAGAGGTCCACTGGAAAAAGTAAATATGTAAAACATTTTACTTTGTACCTCTTTCATTATACATTCTAGCTATATGTAATACAGAAGGCTGCCATAAACCCCATGCATGAGAAGAAAAAATAAAACAAAAAGACAAAGAAAAAAAACCCACAAAAACTTTACTTACTTAACACAAAAGGTATAAGATTGCAGAAAAACCAGTGCCTTTCACTATTAAATCAACTACACTGTGACTACTGAGTTACAATCCTAAATATTTCAGGTGGAGTCACAGCATCCAGAGGCTACTGCTGCAGGCAGTGACAGTACCAAAGAAGTATCCAAACACAATTCCACTTACCGTAGCCAGGAAGGACAAAAAATTTACATTTAATTTCATTTTATTTCCTATCCTGCCACTGCTTAGTAAATTATCTTTTGCACATCTGTCATCCTCACAAAACAATATTTAAAACTGATATTAAATATTAATTTGCATTTCAGAACAAAATTTTCTATCATGCAAACAAGAAAAAGCAATGAAAGAAGATTTCAAACATTCTCAGTGCCTGTTGTATATTTTCTATCTCTTTGAGCTCAAATTTTGAAAAACTTGGAATTAAATGGTGTTAAATAAAAAGTTCTGCAGGAAGACTGGACGAAATTAACATTTCAGGATGCTGAGTATTTTTCAAGTTTGTCTCTTTGCACTGCCAGTTTTTCAACAAACTCTGCTGCTGTAAGTACTCAAAATATGTTGTTAGACATTTCATTCGGTTTAAAAACTTTTTTGTCTTGGACACTGCTGATCATAGCCCCAGTTTTAAAGCACAGGAATCAACTGTTCTAAAAGCCCAAACTCTCTAAGTAGTTTAAGTATATTGTTTACATTATTTCCTCCTGAAATTGACATTATGGTGAGGCATATGTGGTCCTTATTTTTGCGTATTTATTGCTAAACATGCCTGTCAGCAAAACAATCATTCACAAAATGTTACAGAAACACAGGAATGGCAGCAATTACTTCATCGTTTTTTCACGAAAAAAAAACCTGGCAGTTTGACAGACTTTTTCAGTGTGACTCAGCTCTAGTAAGGGCATTAAAGCAATTAGCAAATAGAAATTAAAACATGCTCCTGCAGAAGCAAACAAAAGCTAGTCCATGCTGCATGCAGAGCATGGTTCTAGCTTTGATACACTCAGTTTGCAATTAGCAGCCATTAGGAACCTGCTGACCTGTTTTTTGTTACGATGTGCTTGACTCTCTAATAGTGGCTCTCCAGCATTACAACTAATGCCTCCTTAATCCTAGTTGCTCTTAAAGTCAGGTCCTTTAAATCCTTTCCTTTCTGCCAGATCACAAGAAGCTGCAACACTTCAATGAAGAATACGTGGAGAAATTTTAAAACAGATCATTCTTTTCACATTCTTCAAAAAATAAAGATTAAAAGTCCTACAGAGGTCATAAAACACACTGTGGATACTACTTAGCAAGGTCTGGGAAAGCTTTAAAAAGCACACAAATGCTTGAAAAGAGAAACTTGCAGCAAGAAATTACTGAATCCAAACACTAGGACACAGATTCCTTAAATTGCTTCTTGGCAGAATAAAAAGGCATCATCATCCAGCTATGCTGCGAGAAAGTACAACTGAAAGCTTGTCCTGCGCGCTCCAATAAAACTGGCCCTGAAGCAGTGGGGTCACTGACGAGCTCCTAAAATCACCGGAGAAAGTGAAAGCTCCACCTCGCTATCCCTCCCCCACCTCCTCCGCAACTGGAGCAAAGCGACACCGTTCCCCTGGCAGGCCTGCGCCCAGAAGGCGCCGGGAGTGCAGCCTTCAGCCACCCTCGTGCCTTGGATACAGAAGGAAAATAGGAAAATCCACGATGCAGAGGTGTTTTTACAAAATTCTGATGTTGAAGTACTAAATAGTACTTCAAGTACATCAAGGTCAGGCAGCAACAGCAAACCTCATAGACGTATCTATTTTATGCAATTTAGGAGTTATAAAACTTGCCAAAATACTTTTGATCAGAAGTAGGTTCTGCTTTTCAGGTTACTGACCACGTGCAAGCCTTGCAGAGGTTTGCACTCACAAAATGTTAAGCCACCAGCTACTGAAGATGACCCAATTTTCTATTCTCCACCTTTTCTCATATAGGCACTTGCATCTTTTGTTCTCTAGCTACATCAGCTATTTAGCGTAGTATTGCATACTGAAACGTGGAAGATGGAAACAGCAAGATAGAGCACAGAAGTCCTTATCAGTTTGGTGCATAATGTACCAAAAGTGACATATGATACATTTTAGAAAACCCAATTTTAATTTCAAATTTGAAAAGCGTCATCTAGTGGATTCAAACATTTGATAAAAAATTGTAGGAATGGATGATCAAGTTAAATGATACTTTAGGGTCATATATTGATCCTTAAAGTGATTGATTTAAATGCTGGCCTTAGATTTTGCTGTATTTTGGTTTTCCACATTTTGTGAGATGCACAGGTAGAGATTTATAAACCACTAAGTATTAGAACACATTAAAACTGAATAAATTTAGAAGTGCTTTTTATACTTTGCAAAAATAATTTTCGAAAAGAGATAAAGAAGTGATTCATTTCCTTCCAAGTAGGGCCTCCTTCACTGCTGAAGTTCTTAATAAAACTTAAAAGCTATGCTCTACGTCACAAAATCATGGTGAAATCAATGACAGTTTTAGGTGAGCAGGCCATATTACATCAGACTCCAGCTTTCTTCTAAACCAAATCTTTTCTGTACCCAGAATAGCTGGCAAACTAGATGATTTTAAGCTTGCAGGTGGACAGATGAAAATACAAGGTCAAATGTCTTTATCAATAAAAAATTCATCTCTCAATATTTTCAGGGCATAACCTTGTTTTTATAATCACAATCAGAGTGAGACTTATGATACCATTATTTAAAAAAAAAATACATCTCAAATAATTTGTTTCCATCACTTCAAAAGCCACTGTTTCAGTCTGCTGAAAAGACACATTTGTGAGATGTACAACATATCTTCCAGCTTGTACTACTTCTGGTATGAGAAAAAATAGATGAATTGAGTATATTTTTTTGCCTTTTTTGCCTTTTAATTCTTTATATACAGTCCTATATTGTAGCGGATACTTATATGAAAGGTGAGAGTCCCTATGTGAGCACATGCACACATATGCTTTCTATCTTTGTCTTTAGTAAGTGCATTATGCCTAACAGATGGCTGATTACCTTCCACTAATCACACAGACAATCTCCCTTTCCCCTGCTTTTCTGCTCAATCAGATGCTAACACTTTTATGCAAAACACAGAATGTGTGTGTCAACCATAATATAGTTTATCAATCACCACAAGCCTTGAAAGACTTCTCTCACTCATTCTGCTCGCCAGTTGTTGACATTTTCCTTGATTATAAAGTGCAGGCCACAGTCACTCTGCCAGCTATCAGATCATCCACATTTTCCTACAATAGTAGTTAATTCCTGCCAAATCATTAAGCATTTTAAGCCATAGAGTAGTCCAGTCATTGATCAGTGGTGCAAACACTGGGTCGAATGTTAATGAGGTCTAATTTCCCTTACTGTCACATATTGTTAAAATCAGCCATTAGCAGTATAAAGGCACCTGTCTGTCAAGTAAACAATTCATTTCATTCTCAAAAATGCCACACAAAAAAAAGAGAAACTGTGTCACTAAATAATTATGTCTGCTTGCTGACTTTGAAATCTAATGATGTAAATTTTAACATCAGATTTAATGAGCTCATTGATGTTGAATTTTTTTAATACATACACTAAAAATGAATGTCCCACACAGCCAAGTAATACTAAAATGTCTTTTCCATTTTAGTAGTCTCAGGAATTCTCTTCCAAGCTCATTACATCTTTCCTTGAAAATGTAATCTACTATATCAACTGCAAAGATAGACTGTGTCATTATAATAAAAAACTGAAATATATCATGTCAGTAATTACATATAGAGCAACTTGTATTTAATATCACAGTAACAGTATCCATGATACACTGATCCTGTTGCTGATTTCCTACATGATTTCAAAAAACAAAACAATTTCAAAAAGTTTTCAAAGAACTGAATTCTAATAGAGCCAATTTAGGTTTTTCTCTTCAAAGGTAAACACATAATAAACATAATACCTCCTTTACAATTATCTTAATATTACATTTAAAATTCTGAACAAATTGGACAAATTTTCATTTAGGACTGCTGGGCCTCTTATTGCACGTGTGAGACTCTAAGAAAGTATATCTGATAGGGAATATGATGATGCCTCAATTCCTGCAGGATATGGACCGAAGAGCTACTACCTGCATAGTAATGCCAATATTAAGTCTGAACACCAATGTGAATCATGATTGAAATTTTTAATATAACTGATTAAAAGTCCATTAAAAAGTACACCCCTATGGTTTTAATGGCAGCAAAGCCAGACTACCAGTGATTAACTGTGGAAATCCCACCATGGATGTTTGAGTTCCTTATTATGTCTGTAAATCAGAATTTAGGACACTGCAATGCCCCAACATGCTCTTTGCTATCTGCTGTTTCTCCTTCTAATACAAGGTGAAGGAAGACATGAAACTTAAAAGGCAAGTGTTTAGCTAGAAACTGGAAATTATTGCAGCAAATCAGGGCAAGTGGAAATTCTACTGGAGATTTAGCAACGGATCTGTCTGAAGTCAATGGCCTAGCAGGAGAGATTATGAAACAAGCCAATTGACCACAAGGTCTAGGCATTATATACCCAGGCAATCTGTGAGAAACTAAGGGCGAAATAGGCAAATTGCTGATTGTGGTATGCCTGATCTTTCATTTGAAACTTCTTTGGTTCTTAGGATACCAGTTTGTAAAGAAAAGTTTTGAGGATCCTTTCCACCTGATATTTATGTCAAGAAAACTAGTAGAAACTATAGCAGAATGAGGCAACACCATTTTTCAGAGGAAGAGCCTCCGCTGCTTCTCAAAAATCACATTACTGGCATTCTCCAAACAGATCACAAAATGCTTTTGACAAGACCCAATGCCAAAAGCTAAAGGCATCTTAGAGTACAAGAAGGAAGATCCTTGAATGAACAAATAATCAAGTAATATACTGGAAAGAATAAACAGTGGAATAGAGAACAAATGGAGATCAAAAGCAGTTTCACAGAAACCGCTGCTAAGCACTTTGCTTCTCAGTAAATTGATCAATGAATGACTTGAAAAATGGGTGAAAAATCAGGTGGAAAACATCTGCAGAAGTTATTGAGATACTTGGGACAAATTTAAACCCTGAGTAAATGAAAGACCTTACGAGCAATAAAATATCAGATTAAGCTTAATATAGACAAACATTAAGTTATGTGTATGGGAAAAACAAACAAACAAACAAAAAAACCCCAAACCAGCCCTAATTGCTTGTATACAATAGGCTCCAACATGAATGTTACTCCTCAAGAGCAATTTCTCGGAAGGAAAACTACAAAGTTCCATAAGAACCATTAACTTAATTCTCAGTAGCAAATTAAATTTTATAAACATTTAGCAAAGGAATAGGAAAAAAAGCAGAAAAAAATCATGATATCATTATGTAAATCCATGGCACAGGTTCAGCATGTTATGTGCAATTGTGGCCCCTTCATCACAAAGGGAATACAGTGGAGCCGGATAAGGATTCGAAAAGGTCAATTTGAAGGACAAACAGGAATATCTAAGCACTTCTGTTCAAATGAAAACTGAGCAGGCCGAGACTCAGCCTTGGCAGAAAAAAAAGGAAAAAAATTTAAAAAAAAAAAAAAAGTTTATGACCATGCTATCCAGAAATTTTAAATATCGCTGTTCTTCATAATCTGGATCTCTTCATTTTTCAAAAGAATCCCAACCTCTTATCAGTGAAAGCAGCCATGGTATTTCCTATACGGTTTTTATAGTGGTAGACCACAATTCCTTGCAGGATCTTACATACTGAGGAGGGTGCTTCAACCATCCTACTTGCCATGGGGTTTGCATGCAACTGTCCAAAAGAGGTCCTGGAAGATCCAAGCAGTACCCCTTTCCGGAACAACTCAGCAAAAAACCTTACAAAAGCTGTGAACAGCTTCTTTTCAAAGAAAGCATAAATGGACATTGTAAACAGTGCTGAACTCACTTCTCTAAAGTCCCCAGTTTATTTAGGGTCTTCAGCTGCTTCATGAACTCCAAATCCCTGATCTAAGGGATCTATAAATCCATGAGTATGATAACCTATATGAATAAAAGCTTTGGGCATAAATCCAGTATACTCATAATATCAGCAATTTGCATCTGAACTGTCAAGTCTAGGAATTTCATAAACTGTGGAAACTGTACAGTATTACAGCCCTGCAATTAGTCAGTGGATTAACACTGGAAGTAAAGCAGTGTTCTGTTTCAGAGAGAGTTCACAGCTCAAGAGGTACCAACCATGCATCTGTACACAAGCACCAAGTTTATCTAAAAATATACCTAATAGTTCTAGTCCAGCGTTAAGTGCAATTATCCTTAAAAATATAACAGCTTGGAAAAAAAACCACAACAACATCAAAATGAAGTCTTGCCTGAAACAGTGCATAAAATTTATATACTCCCAGCTCATATAATTTTATGTTCTCGCTTATAAAAAGACAGGGAGACTACCTGGAAATGATCCCATTAGACAACTGCTACATCAGAAAAAAATTCTACACTACAACATGTACAGACCTTGAAAACAATTGTGTTATGCCAGACTCATAAAGACAGAGGAATGTATTCAGAGTCAAACACATTGTGATGAATATTTGTGTTTCCTGGTCACTTCTGACTCAGTGCAAGTTTGCCCTGCAGTGAGAACCAGCGTCTGGGAGATGATGTGATTCACAGAGATTAGCTTTAAAATGGGCAAAGACAAATTAGCTTTTTCATATTAATTTATCGTTATTTCAGCATCCTTTATTAGCTAACTGTCCTACACCACCTTAGGCTTTTGTTGTCCTAATTTTCACTCCAGAATGTCAGCAGTAAATAGAAAACACACACAGTGGCAACTCTCACATGCTGATTCTTCAGCATACATGAGTGATTATTTGTTGAGGAGTTTGATTTGTATTTTGGGGTAGGTTGTTTAAACCTCCCTGGATAAAGCCATTTTTGACATTCTAGTGGCCAAGAGTCAGCAAAACCTTTGCAATCATAAAATATTTTTTTCCCTTCACTAGCTACAAAAGTCATATGGTGAAGGATGCAAAATAATTATTCTAGCAAGAATGTGGTGCCTTGTTCCAAAATTTTTCTCCAAAGAGATAGTGTGAAACGCCTTTTGTATTGGAAGATAGCAAGATTAGGCTTCCCTGAACACTAATCTGGATTTTAAATGGTCTTTCATTATAGACAGAGACAGTGAGATGTAAGAGAGAACATTCTGAGCTGTTTCAAAGAGGATCTGATTATTCGCTGGTGTGTATACACTAGAGGTCCTTGACTGCCTGCCAAATCTGACCAGGCAGGAGAGCAGAAAGATCCACAATTGTTTGCTTGCATTTGTATGGACAAAAACACTTTAGTCACTAAAAAGTTCTTTTGGAAAGTCATCCACCACCAAAATACCAAACAGATAATTTCCACTCCCTAAAACAAAACAATAAGCAAACATGACGTGTCGTTTCATACCTGTATGTGTCACTTTCTTGAAGTGCTCATCCACTAATGGGCACCAGGGCTCCACCAACCGAGTGGTGGAGGACATTAGTAATAACCTTTTCCTACTCCAAGCGAGATTACTCTTAATTCTCTCTAAACACAGCTAGCTTGGTAGCCCTCTAGGAGCTGCTGCTGCTCTGAAACATGAAAATCCACCCGTTTTGCAACACCAAATTTTATTCCAATAGTGCATTAAAGGGAACGTCCTCATTTCAACTTCATGATAAAGCTCAACATTTATTAATATATAAAACCCCACAATTTAATTTTAGCTACCTAAAAATATCATATCAAATCCTTCCCCGAACACTTCTTCAAGTTTCCTTCTTTAATTGTATATTTACCCAGTGGCTGGGAACAGAATGTTTTTAACTGAAAGTTAACTGATTGTGAAGACTAATCTGCAGTTGTAAATTTGAGATAGAAAAATTCTCATATCAAAAATTTCCTATAAATAACTTCTTCAAATTCTTAGATCAATTAAATGGCTTTTGAAATTTTTCATAGGAAAAAAAAAAAGAGGGTGAGATTTTCCTTGGTTGTCAGTTGTAATATTAGTTTGCTTTTTTCTGACCATTTTTTAAAAATTTTTTTCTCTGAGTTTTTTTGGTTTCACCATCACCCATCTTTTAAATACAATCCAAAAAAATTACTTTTTCATTTCATTGTACCTCACAAATTTTGGAAGAAAACTGTATGAGAAACAGTATCAAAGACATCTCTAAACAGGATTCAAGCATGTTTCTAACTTCATTTTGCATCTGAACTCCAGACAAGTTAAAAAATATTGGCATTGAAAAACTTTATTATTAAATTCAAAATCGGTTTCAAGAACACTGATAGTGGACAAGAACATTTTCCGTACCAAATGTTCTCAAATTTTCATCTCCTACAATTTCATGAGTACACAAGTACACAATATTTACTAGGCCACAGCAGTGTTAGGGACTGCATCTACTGAGATAAGTAACTGATTCTGATCTCTCCTTGATTATTGTTTCATTCAGATCAATTTCATAGAAGTAAGTAAAATTAAACACATAAGAAAGCAGGCTTTCAAGGGCTCCTCAACTGAACATGTAAAATTAAGGCACAAATGTTTTTAGCCTTTTAAGTCATTCTCAGCTACATAACACTGCTTTCTTTTGTCATAAACTTGATCAGATACACTAAAATTTAGTTAAGCTAGAAGAAGAACCCAAATTTTGGTGGTTCTGATACTTCAGGTTACAAAATTATTTCTTCAAGACTTTTAACTAGCTGTAAGATGTTAACACAGTGTTTGCAATATTAGTAGTTTTGAATTAACACTGATGCTTTGAGTACAAATGTTAGATATTATACATGCTTCAGGAGAGAAACTGTAGTTCTGACATGCATTGTTCAAAGCACAATCCCTGAAGAAAAAAAAAAAAGGAAGAACCAGTGTTCACTTTGGACAATATTTTACAATAGAGGGATACAACTAGTTTAACAAAAGCAACAACAACAAAAATATAACAAAAGAGAAAAGAGAAAAAGAAAAAGAAAGTAAGAGAGAAAGAGAGAAAAAGAAGAAAAGAAAAAAGAAAGAATGAATGAAAAAAAGAAAGTGAATGAAAAAAAGAAAGAAAGAAAAAGAAAAGAAAGAGTACTATTCAGCATCATCTATAAAATTACAAGGTATGTTTTCATTGTTTATATATGTCATTGTCTTATCACAGGAGGCACTTGCCTCTATTCTAAGGCTACATAAGGTGGACTAGATGATGTTATGACTGAAGTTAAGAAATGGCACAAGAATTCTGGAAAATATGGCTTGAAACATCTATTCTGTCTGCATGGAAGTTGGACTCTGGTTCAGCAAGGAAAGTACAGAGATTTAAAACCTGGAGTTTCACTATAGGGAGCAAGGACTCTAAAGAGAAGTCTTGCTCTGGATAACCTTTTTTTAATTCCTGCCTTCCCCACTGATTTTGACTCTTATTCTATGATAATGGACCAAAGAGTTGCCCAAACACGAAAATCTGGCAGTGACTGAACAGATAAGATGGTGCAGAGATCACCTTACAATAATCCAAAAAGACCATCTCAAATCTGACCTTGCCCAGTGGGTCCTGACCAACCTGCACTATAAGAACAGATATCACAGAACTCAACCACCTGCACAGTAGGCTGCAACTTGATTTTTATAGTTATCTGTGGGCTGGAAAAGCAGAGAAAGATGTTGGTCTCCAGCTACAGGAAGATACTTGTATGTGAGAAAAAACAGATTTGGATATTTCTGATTCAGATTCTTGATCACTCAAAGCACTGTATTTGTTTTCTGCCCCAGTATGACTGGGCTACACTCCTTGTGTACAATGAGAATGTTCAGAGAGTTATGGTTGTTCATTTTGGTTTATTATTTTTTTCTCCTGATACAAAAAAAATACATTCTGAGACTTCTCTGAATGCTTTCATGCACAGAGGA
The DNA here is from genome assembly GCA_035583135.1 of Lophotriccus pileatus. Lineage (NCBI taxonomy): Eukaryota > Metazoa > Chordata > Aves > Passeriformes > Tyrannidae > Lophotriccus > Lophotriccus pileatus. The sequence goes on along the minus strand of JAWWES010000168.1, from coordinate 36,433,143 downwards.
TTCTCCTAGAATTGTGACTAGCAGTTTATATTTTAATTTTCCAAGGCCAGAAATAATTATATTAGTCCAAATAGGATCTTAAGATGTAACTTCCTTTGTAAGAGTAGCCTGAGAATGACAGATCTTACCCTGCCTGCTGCCCCCAGCAGGTGATGTTTGCACCAGCACATTTTATGAATCAACAAGCTGCAAAATCCTCATTCTCCACACATACATGGTGAACGCTTTTTGTAAGTCTGTCCTACTCACATAAATTTCTTATTATTTTCAGAATTGTACAGGAAAAATTAGTAATATGAATCAATAAACAGAAATACCATAAAACAGTCCACAGAAGGCCCATTAATTTGCTATGCAAATTACATATTAGATCAAGCACCTACAAAAACAGTAGAATCTAAATACTTTCTGAAAAGTGAAATGATGATATAAACTAGCATTTATCTTCAGTTAAATTTCAAGTCAGTATATATAATTACATGTATTTCCAGTTCAGAGGCTTTTTCATCCTCTACCAAGTAGGTGCATAGTACGTGAAAGAGTATAAATGGGCAGAATGGAGAAATAGTCACTTATTCAGAAGTAAAACCAACTCTTTCCAGTGTTATTCTTCAGTTTTATGCTATATTATTCTATGTGATCTTCAAATTTTGTATTAAAAAAAATCATTTATTATGAAATGGCACCTACTCCAAAAATACACTTTTACCACACATTTTTGAACATATTGCTACAAGTCATTCATATGTCTTCAATTTATATCTTTTTGTAGTAATAATAATTTTTACTTAGCAAAAGCAAGTTACATAGATAGGCAGAATTTGTTCAGGCAGCTTTGCAAACCTACAGTTGTGAACTATATGCATGCAGGAATGTTTCTGATATATCATTCTTCCAGAAAAATATTATTATGGAAAACCACTAAAAAGTAGAAAAATAGTGCATAGTCATTTGAAAACTATGTGCACTGTACATGCAGATAAATGAGAAAGATTACAATCTCAGATGCACTTTTAATAATAATTTTTTTAAGCTTGCAATGATTGAATTTATTAAAAGTCATGAAGTTCTATATGTGCTTTCCTAACCTTAAATAGCAAATTTTGTATTGAAAAGTTTATGCATCTGTTTATGTGTCGGGAGTGGACCCACAGATGCCTACAATCATTGGAGAGGACTGAAAGAAGATGGAGAAGAATGTGAATACATCGAGATGTGCTAAGGAACAAGACGCTACCTCAAAGAACACTGCATGCCTATGCTAAGAGTCTAACTCAGGTTTATACCATTTGGGG